>CATNUY010000043.1:0-412092 GCA_951217065.1 Baccha elongata
TTGTTGTTGTTGTTGTTGTTGTTGTTGTTGTTGTTGTTGTTGTTGTTGTTGTTGTTGTTGTGTGTTGTTGTTGTTGTTGTTGTTGTTGTTGTTGTGGTTGTTGTTGTTGTTGTTGTTGTTGTTGTTGTTGTTGTTGTTGTTGTTGTTGTTGTTGTTGTTGTTGTTGTTGTTGTTGTTGTTGTTGTTGTTGTTGTTGTTGTTGTTGTTGTTGTTGTTGTTGTTGTTGTTGTTGTTGTTGTTGTTGTTGTTGTTGTTGTTGTTGTTGTTGTTGTTGTTGTTGTTGTTGTTGTTGTTGTTGTTGTTGTTGTTGTTGTTGTTGTTGTTGTTGTTGTTGTTGTTGTTGTTGTTGTTGTTGTTGTTGTTGTTGTTGTTGTTGTTGTTGTTGTTGTTGTTGTTGTTGTTGTTGTTGTTGTTGTTGTTGTTGTTGTTGTTGTTGTTGTTGTTGTTGTTGTTGTTGTTGTTGTTGTTGTTGTTGTTGTTGTTGTTGTTGTTGTTGTTGTTGTTGTTGTTGTTGTTGTTGTTGTTGTTGTTGTTGTTGTTGTTGTTGTTGTTGTTGTTGTTGTTGTTGTTGTTGTTGTTGTTGTTGTTGTTGTTGTTGTTGTTGTTGTTGTTGTTGTTGTTGTTGTTGTTGTTGTTGTTGTTGTTGTTGTTGTTGTTGTTGTTGTTGTTGTTGTTGTTGTTGTTGTTGTTGTTGTTGTTGTTGTTGTTGTTGTTGTTGTTGTTGTTGTTGTTGTTGTTGTTGTTGTTGTTGTTGTTGTTGTTGTTGTTGTTGTTGTTGTTGTTGTTGTTGTTGTTGTTGTTGTTGTTGTTGTTGTTGTTGTTGTTGTTGTTGTTGTTGTTGTTTTTGTTGTTGTTGTTGTTGTTGTTGTTGTTGTTGTTGTTGTTGTTGTTGTTGTTGTTGTTGTTGTTGTTGTTGTTTTTGTTGTTGTTGTTGTTGTTGTTGTTGTTGTTGTTGTTGTTGTTGTTGTTGTTGTTGTTGTTGTTGTTGTTGTTGTTGTTGTTGTTGTTGTTGTTGTTGTTGTTATTGTTGTTGTTGTTGTTGTTGTTGTTGTTGTTGTTGTTGTTGTTGTTGTTGTTGTTGTTGTGGTTGTTGTGGTTGTTGTTGTTGTGGTTGTTGTTGTTGTTGTTGTTGTTGTTGTTGTTGTTGTTGTTGTTTCGAAAAAGGACATCAGTAATTCATCAAAACAAGAACTGTTTGACGCAGTTGCTGGATCGATTCCGGGATATGGTGCACAAGCTTGGGGACATCAGCAATACGATGAAATGGAAAAGGTCCAGAGATACTTCCTTAAAAATATAATGAAAAATAACAAAATAAACTCCGAACTACATGCTTACCCTGGAACTTAAATTAAAACCTCTTTTTAGCTACACTATGTTGTAGCTAAATCCATTCTTCCTGAATGTATCTACTTCCTTCGGTGTAGTTGAGGGAATTGTTAAGTCCATGTGATGTTGTCGCTTGCGCTCTTTGAACTGCCACATCCCGTTCTCTTTTCATTATTTGTGTATCAGCCAAATCAATTGCATTATGGAACAATCTACTGTTAGCAACAACCTCATGAATAAATCTTCCTTCTAGCACACTCGAACATTGTGTGATCCAGTATATATTTTTTGATACAATTATGTTCTCGTTATACACACAGAGTATTTTCTTGATATAGGCCATGTGACATTTCATAGTGTAGCTAAAAAGAGGTTTTAATTTAAGTTCCAGGGTAAGCATGTAGTTCGGAGTTTATTTTGTTATTTTTCATTATATTTTTAAGGAAGTATCTCTGGACCTTTTCCATTTCATCGTATTGCTGATGTCCCCAAGCTTGTGCACCATATCCCGGAATTTATCCAGCAACTGCGTCAAACAGTTCTTGTTTTGATGAATTACTGATGTCCTTTATCGAAACAAAAGTATGCCAAGTAAAGTTTAAGCTCGTTTTCGCCTGATGCGTTCTTTCCTTGAAGTGTTCGGTCGTACTCAGCCCTGGTGTTATTCATAAACCCAAGTATTTATACTTGTTGACTACCTCAATTTCATCAGTTCCAAGGGTCCATCTTTCTACATTACTTCTTCTCCCTCCATATTTTCTAAATATAATAATTTTGATTTATCGAGATTAATAATGAGGTTCCACATTTGACGATTTCCTCAAGTTTATTTATCATAACTTGAAAGTCCTTTGGTGTGTTTGCAAAAACTACAATGTCGTCTGCAAACAGCAACATTCGGATGACTTGTTCATTTATGTGTATTCCACTACCTATGAAAACATGCATGTCGTTGATAAACAGTGCAAATAACATAGGGCTTAAGAGACACCCCTGTTTCACTCCCATTTCTGTATCGAACCACTCCGAAAGATCTTTTACGATATTTAGAAATTTCGTTGACATTCTTCCGACTAATACTGTCAAACGCTGCCTTGAAGTCTACGAAGAAGCAGTAAGTTTTTTTACTTTCATTCATCCTTATTTTGACAATGTTTAGTAGATTAAATAAATTATCTGATGTGCTGTATCCCTCTCTAAACCCTGCTTGATATTCGTTCAGAATGCTGTTTCGTTTTTCCCAATCCTGTAGCCTTTTGAGTAGTATGTCTGTGTAAATTTTCGCCATTGCATCCATAAAGGAAATTCCTCTGTAGTTTTGTGCGTCATTTAAGTCGCCTTTTTTGTATATAAGAAAGATCAACGACTTCTTAAAGGAAGGTTCAACACTTTCTGTGAGTTGGATCCTATTGTTTAGTTTTTAGTTTTAAATGACTCCTTTATTTCTTAATATATTAACATTGTAAAATTTAAATTTCTTAAGTCTAATTGGTATGGCTAATATGGCCGTCTACCAGTGGATCCTATTGTATATTCCAACCAAACGGTCTAAAAGTATCTCTGGAGCATGGATAAAAAATTCATACGGAACCCGATCGTATCCGGCAGCTTTGTTTGTCTTAGCTTTGTTCAAAACTTCTAGGATTTCGAGGTTCGTAATATTGCCATCAAGCAGTTCGTCCCAGGAATTTCTAGCATATCTTCCAATCTTGTATTTAACTGAAGTGGAGGGTTCAAAAGCCGTTGAAAATGGTCTTTAAAATTACTACATTTTATGTTAGGTCCTATTCTGTGGTTCTTATTTCTTAGTTTGTTTGCAATATCCCACCAATCCTTTGTGTTTTGTACCTTTCTAAGACTGATACATAATGATTGATAGTATAGCCTTCTCTTATTCTTGCAGGTCTGTTTGTATATTCGATTGGCTTCGAGATATGTTTTTTCAAAATTTCGGAGGAATCCCTTCTCCACCTATTAAGCCATTTATAAGCATTTTTCCTTGCGGCCATACACGCTGCGTCAAACCAGCTTTCTTTAAATTTCTTTTTGTTAGAGAAATTTTTCTGCTCGCCCACTACTTCTTTGATATCCCTTCTGCCGTCCAACTGTCCGACCCAAAATCACCCACTTCTTTTGTTAGAATCATTTGTTGAATTCCACTTTTATAATTGTTTTCATTTTGTTCCAGCCATACTAGCTTGGCAAGTAGACTTAGTTCTTAAGAAGGCGGAAAACCAGATAATTGCAAAGTCAACAGCAGTGGCATATGATCTGAGTAGACTATCTCTTCTACTTTTAGTTCTTTCACTTGGCTAAGCACATTATAAGAGGCGCCACATAAGTCATTAACTGAGCAACCAATTGAGTTTATGAAGGTGAAATTTCCTTCAAAATCACCCGGTGCACGTCCGTTTAGTATGACAATACCCGCATCGTTGTACGTCTCAATGAACCGTTTTCCTTTATTGTTTAGTACCTTGTCCTTAGAATTTCGTTCTGGTTTAAGCAGAACATTGAGATTTGCAGTTTGTTCTTCCGTTAGCATTTGGCTTTCTCCTATTCGTACATTGAAATCTCCCACGACAATCACGTCTTCGTCCCATTTGTTACAGTTAAGATATGTAGGCAGCACATTTATTTCAAAATTGGTTGACACGATGTGGATAACGTCTCTCTCAAGCAACTTTGTGAAGTTGATTTTTAATTCCGTGTTAATATCTGGGCTAATGCCCACTAGTAATCCTTCACTTGCTCTTCCAAATTGCGCATAGCGCACTGCTAGTGTCCATATCAATTCAAATCCTGTGAAGAATTTTTCATATCTTACGAAGTGATCAGGAAAAAAAGTTTCATACAATAAAAAAATGTTAAAACTACAAATATAATTAAAAAAATTGGAACTATTAACTTATTTGCTAGTCCTGACACATTGTAGGACACGATTTTTATTTCAGTTTGCTTATAATCTATACTATTTATTTTTTCATCGCAACAGACAACTAACTGCTATTCTGAAGAGGACTCAACTTTATTGGATTCCAGATGAAAATCTATTTTTGAGATGTCCTTATTATAAAGTTGACCAAGAACCAAAGCAGCTGGTTTCCCTTCATTTTGAAGCTCATTCGCCACCACCGTGAATATTTTCCCCTCAATTTCCAAGTGTCTACCCTTGAACTTAAATGGCTTTGTCTTATCGATTTTTGCAATTTCATTTCTTATTCGTAGCAGATAATTGTGAAATTCTCTCTCTTTCTGGGTAATTCTCTTTGAATACCGTACTTTGTTCCGGCTTGCTTAGAAGTATTTTGTAGGATTGTTACTACTGCTGTATGCGTTTCAAACTCAACGAGGAAATTCTTCTTATCACCTCTTCCTATTTTTAAAATTCTGACAATTTCAAAGCTTTCATTTACTTTAAAGATACTTTTACAAAGCATCCATATGACTTTTTATCCAGTGAATCCTTTTCGAATCCTTTGAAAATAAGAATATTTTTCCGGGTAAATCTATCAAACGTTTTGTTTTTTCTTACAGTCTCTTCTTTATGTTCTTCTAGCTGTGGTATTTTATTTTTGAGCTCGTAGTTTTCTTTTTTTAATTCTTCTATTTCTTTTGAATGCAAAATCACAGTATATTTTGTACCCTTAAATTCTTCTTGTATCATTTTTCGAAATTGTCCCATCATATTGTCCCAAGTGGCTACCGATTCTTCATCCGGGCTTTCACTCATTTTTAGAGTGAAAGTTGTGTTCTCGATCGTTTACCTGTGTGTTCCAGTTTGACTGTTGGGTTGACACCTTAGTTTAGTAGTTATATTTAAGCTGTAGACTGGTGCTCTAAATCACTATACAGATTATAGTGTGCTCAGATCTATGCTTTTGCAGTGTAGTCGCCAATACCCTACTCAATCTTCACAGACTGGTTGGTTCGGATTCTTCGTCTTACCGCTTCGTTTTTTCCAATTTTGCTCTGATACTGCGATGACTACTTTCCTTTAATTTTCCTAGGAAATACAAACGATCAACTAAACTGTGATGTAATTTTTGCCAGATCAGATTTTGTTTGTATCACCCTGTGTGTTTTCACTTCAGTATGTTAGTTACTTGGAAACCCTATCTACCAGCAGGTGGCGTTAGTGTAACAAGAGAGATTTGTCGTTGACAGGATATACTTCTTATCAGATTTGACAATTCACGTGCTGATCTGTTTTGTTTTGATTTATAAAAATTATTTTCTCTTAAAAAGATATTTTCTCAACAATACGGTTTCTATTTACTGTCCTCGGCAAAAAGTTTTCAATTTTTCGCGAAGTAAAATTATAAAAAAAAACAATATTACTACCTTAAAAGTATAATTTCTCCAAAAATCCTCGATGCTGTGCTTCCAAACAACACCACCAACCAAAAATCAAGTGTGTATAGCTTCCATAAATTAAATTTCAACAACAGAGTTTATTAATGCAGATATAATTCTAAAAGAAACTGAACGAGACGAACAATTTTAAAAAGATCAAACAAGAAATCGAAAATAATGCAGAAATTGCTTATGAATATAACGCATAATTATTCCAGCGACACTGCAAAAACAAACTCTAAAAGAACTTCATAGAACACATGTTGGGAAAACAAAAATGAAACAACTCGCAAGACGTCACGTCAATTGACAAGGATGTAGAACAGCTATCGAAATAATGTGAACGATGCGCTAATATAAAATCAAATAACGTAAAAGCAGAAAACCATCTTTGGGACGATCCAAAAGAATATTGGGATCGAATACATTTTGATTATGCAGGCCCATTTCAAAATCATTATTTTTTAATAGTTATCGACGCAAAATCAAGATGGGCTGAAATCAAGATATGCCGTAACTCACCAACATAAAATTCAACAATCGAAATGTTAGATGATATATTTGTTTTTCACGGATACCCAAAAGTTATGGTTTTCGACAATGCGAGGATATTTACAAGTGACGAATTCAAAATATATTGTTCTAAAAATGGTTTTTTCCAAAAATTTATCGCTCCAGGTCATCCGGCAACAAATGGCTAAGCTGAGAGAAAAGTGCAAACTCTGAAAAATCGACTTCTTACCATGCAAGATGAACAACAATCAATTCAACTGAAAGTCCAAGAAATTTTGTTTCGCTATCGCGCTACACTATTATTAAATAATCAAACACCAGCCGAAATGTTTTTACATCGTAATATTTGAACTCAGATTGACGCAATTCGACCTATTAAGCTCACATTAAATTTTTGAAGCAGTCTTAAATCCAGAAAATTAAGCGTGGGAGAGAGAGTGCAAGCAATTAACAAATATGGAAATTCGGTATACTTCATTACCAAATACAACTGGATACTGGATATATCTTAAAGCGACACATAAACCAACTTAGACAAACTTATGTAATGAAAAAAGTAAGTTTCGCACCTGGAGTACAAGACACAAAAATATAAGAGGAAACAAAAATCCATAGCAAGAACACCCTTATATATTTCAATTTAACACGGACATTCAACGGTTACCAAATCAATCAGATAGTCAAGAACTCATTCAACAAGAAGTAACTCAACACAAATCAACTTAGCAAGAACATCAACAAGAACATCAACAAGGATCAACACAACAGGAACCATCTCCACAGACAAAACCAATTCGACAAAAACATCAAAGACCCAGAAGAGCTGTCAAGCTTCCCATATATCTTAAAAATTTTGAGATAGATTAAATTTAGTGTGGGAGAACTGTTATATCTACTTTTTAATACACAGCTATAATACACTCAACTATAACTTTTATAGTCTCCACTAAATTAATTAGATAATCGATTCGAGTTTGTTATGTTCATCGTTTTTTTAAACATTCGATTTCTTAATGTTTTATAGAATAGTTTTACTAATTTAATTAATAAAGATATATATGTAATATTTTATATAATCTCTAATTTCCAATTCGAAACAACCACAATACTTAATATACTCGATTTCACTCTAAGCATCTTCAATCATCATGTGTCAAAAAAAAGTCTATTATAAAGTATCAATAAGGCAAAAGAAAGGAAAATCATTTGGAACAAACTCAATTTAAATACTCAACTGTCTCTTGCTCAAAGAAAGCCCATCATTCATTTCAATATTTATTAAAAAGTTTCATATCATATAAGTAACTATCTTATGCAATATATAACAACAAAAACTGTGCTGGCACACGTCAGTTTTTTGTTTTGTTGTCTTACTTTTTTCAAAACTGTAATTTTTAAAGTTAATTTTCTTTGAATTTAAGAAAAGAATTTTAGAAGATTCAATTTTTTGTGAATTTGAAAATCTTAAACCAAAAAATGGTTTTTGTTTTTCAAATTTGCAAAAACTTGAATTTTAGTTGTACAGTCAAAGCTCCCATAAGCGAACCCCCATGGTCCCCGCAGTTTTACGGGTCATGGGAATTGTTCTCTTATTGGAGCTGTTAGTAAGTAGAGTTTTCACTGTAATTGCATTACAGTAGGGTTTTACGCATTAAAGCATTGACAATGCGTTAAACTAAACGGAAATAACTGAACAAACCATCAACATGAGTGTATTCTTGGTAGATTCATAAAATTTATTTAAAAGAAATTGAAGGTGGGAAATAAGTCCCAAATTTAATTTTTGGGACTTATGTCCTACTTCGGTGGGACATAAGTATCAAAAAATAAATTTGGGACTTATAGTCCGGGGACTTTTGTCCCTGCGCCAATAATTAAACGGGCAGGTATAATAAGAAACCGAATTTCATTACATACCTAGATATTTCTATTCATTTTAAAGAAAATTTATTGGCTTTGTTACATAACCTTCCTACCAATAAAATTTTAAAAGCTAGGTAAATTAATATAATAATAGTATGAATGTAGGAAGGTACCTAAATATTAAAAACAAAAATGTAAAGCCATTATGTAGATGTACGTAACACACCAGTGACGTGAGTTACCTTTTGCTATTAAAATATTCTACCACGCGCAACAATGCCTATCTATTAAAAAGCAACATAAACCCTAAAGAATAAACATAAAAATAATTATATATCTACTTCTACCTCTTTCTCCTTAAATATTTCTTACAACTTGTCTATCTGTAGGTATCTGATACATTTTGTTAGATCTTTACTTTACATAGCGCAACGCAACATTCTACTTATCAAATCAACCACTCCACCGACCACCACCCAACAACTCTACTATGCATACTGTGCTGTGCAGCCATTCAATACTACACACACACCTACGTCTGTACACTGTCCGAATCCCTATCATATACTTCATACGTCATACCCCATCAATTCGATAACAAAGCATTAGCAACAAAATAACCCATACTCACCCCGTTTATAAAATGGCTCGCTGTTTCTCCTGTTTTCCTACATACATCATTCACTCTGTTCGACTTCGACACCTCTCTGTTCAACAGCCACCTTCATATGCGACCAAATAAGACGGTTTTGACTGCGCTGGTGTATGAAGTTTCAAGAGTTCTAGACTCAAGTTGATTGAGCAGTTGAGTTGGGTTTCTGTTTGAAAAATTAGGTTATCATCGCGCAACTTAAGGTGAATTTATGTATATTGTATTGATGTGAGGACAATCATTATTAAAATCAACGTTTGAAGGTTAAAAAAATGTGTTCGTTTTAATTAGATTTAGCTAAATTTCTTTTAATATATTAACTAAACGTTTAAATATGTTAAAACAAAAAACTGACGCGTGCCAGGACAGTTTTTGTTGTTATATATTAGATAGTTACTTATATGATATGAAACTTTTTAATAAATATTGAAATGAATGATGGGCTTTCCTTGAGCAAGAGACAGTTGATTATTTAAATTGAGTTTGTTCCAAATGATTTTCCTTTCTTTTGCCTTATTGATACTTGATAATAGACTTTTTTTGACACATGATGATGGAAGATGCTTAGAGTGAAATCGAGTATATTGAGTATTGTGGTTGTTTCGAATTGGAAATTAGAGATTATATAAAATATTACATATATATCTTTATTAATTAAATAAGTAAAACTATTCTATAAAACATTAATAAATCGAATGATTGAAAAAAACGATGAACATAACAAACTCGAATCGAATGTCTAATTAATTTAGTCAAGACTATTAAAGTTATAGCTGAGTGTATTATAGCTGAGTGTATTAAAAAATAGATATAACAGTTCTCCCACACTTAATTTAATTTATCTCAAAATTTTTAAGATATATGGGAAGCTTGACAGCTCTTCTGGGTCTTTGATGTTCTTTTCTAATTGGTTCCGTCTGTGGAGATGGTTCCTGTTGAGTTGATCCTTGTTGATGTTCTTGTTGATGTTCTTATTGAACTCCTTGCTGAGTTGATTTGTGTTGAGTTACTTCTTCTTGAATGAGTTCTTGACTATTTGATTGATTTGGTAACCGTTGATTGTCCGTGTTAAAGCAAAATATATAAGGTTGATTCTTGCTATGGGTTTTTGTTTCCTTTTGTATTTTTGTGTCTTGTACGTCAGGTGCGAAACTTACTTTTTTCTTTACATAAGTTTGTCTAAGTTGGTTTATGTGTCGCTTTAAGATATATCCAGTATCCAGGTGTATTTGGTAATGAAGTCTACCGAATTTCCATATTTGTTTATTGCTAGAATAAAATCTTGCTTGCACTCTCTCTCCCACGCTTAATTTTCTGGATTTAAGACTGCTTCAAAAATTTGATGTGTGCTTAATAGGTCGAATTGCGTCAATCTGAGTTCAAATATTACGATGTAAATACATTTCGGCTGGTGTTTGATTATTTAATAATAGTGTAGCGCGATAGCGAAACAATATTTCTTGGACTTTCAGTTGAATTGATTGTTGTTCATCTTGCATGGTGATAAGTCGATTTTTCAAAGTTTGCACTTTTCTCTCAGCTAAGCCATTTGTTGCCGGATGACCTGGAGCGATAAATTTTTGGAAAATACCATTTTTAGAACAATATATTTTGAATTCGTCACTTGTAAATATTCTCGCATTGTCGAATGGATATCCGTGAAAAACAAATATATCATTTAACATTTCGATTGTTGAATATCTTGATTTCAGCCCATCTTGATTTTGCGTCGATAACTATTAAAAAATGAAGATTTTGAAATGAGCCTGCATAATCAAAATGTATTCGATCCCAATGTTCTTCTGGATCGTCCCAAGGATGGTATTCTGCTTTTATCAGAAATCAGATCAGGATGCAGGATGCAGGATACAGGGCTTGCGTCACAAGAGAGGATTATTGGTAATTTCGGGTCATGTGGAGTTAAAGTACGGTCTTGTTTCAATTTTATAAAAGCTTTTTCGCATAAAGAATTCTATTTAAATTTGAATAAGTTGTCTGAGCGGGTGTGTGACAGTAGAAATATCTGGTGAAAATTTCGAATAGTATGTTACCATCCCTAGAAAACGTCGTATTTCGTCTACATTTGATGGTCTTGATATGTTTGTAATTGCTTTTATCTTTTCCGATTTTATGGTTTGTATTTTTGCACTTTCATCATTTACTTAATGTAAGTATGTCTTGTATTGAATAAATCCAGTCTACAAATATATTTCGAATTTCGAAGCTCATTAAGAATATCATTTATTTTTCGAATTGGGTAATTTGAATTCACGAGACTATTATTCACACCCATTTTGTAGTCAACACATAGTCTTACATTCCCGTTTGGTTTTGGAACAATAACCAAAGGTGATACCCAGTCACTGGTATTTATTTTGGAAATAATACCCTCTGAATCTAATGTGTTCAATTCTTTTTCCACTTTTTCACGGAGAGCATATAGCACATCCCTTCCGCTCGAAAAAATATTGGTTTACACCTTTCTCGAAGTCATAATGTTGCCTCGATGCTAGGAATGTAACCAACCCGTCCTACGAAAAAGATCTGAATACTTCGAACTAATGTTTTGAATATCTGTGGTTGCTGAACTTGCAATATTTTTGAAACACGTTTTTATTTATATCAATTTCTTGAAGATTGATATTCAAATGTCGAATCCATATACGTCGAAGTAAAGCGTCATATTCTTGGGGAATTCTATTTAAATTTGAATAAGTTGTCTGAGCGGGTGTGTGACAGTAGAAATATCTGGTGAAAATTTCGAATAGTATGTTACCATACCTAGAAAACGTCGTATTTCGTCTACATTTGATGGTCTTGATATGTTTGTAATTGCTTTTATCTTTTCCGATTTTATGGTTTGTATTTTTGCACTTTCATCATTTACTTAATGTAAGTATGTCTTGTATTGAATAAATCCAGTCTACAAATATATTTCGAATTTCGAAGCTCATTAAGAATATCATTTATTTTTCGAATTGGGTAATTTTAATTCACGAGACTATTATTCACACCCATTTTGTAGTCAACATATAGTCTTACATTCCCGTTTGGTTTTGGAACAATAACCAAAGGTGATACCCAGTCACTGGTATTTATTTTGGAAATAATACCCTCTGATTCTAATGTGTTCAATTCTTTTTCCACTTTTTCACGGAGAGCATATAGCACATCCCTTCCGCTCGAAAAAATATTGGTTTACACCTTTCTCGAAGTCATAATGTTGCCTCGATGCTAGGAATGTAACCAACCCGTCCTACGAAAAAGATCTGAATACTTCGAACTAATGTTTTGAATATCTGTGGTTGCTGAACTTGCAATATTTTTGAAACACGTTTTTATTTATATCAATTTCTTGAAGATTGATATTCAAATGTCGAATCCATATACGTCGAAGTAAAGCGTCATATTCTTGGTGTACAATGTATAGAGTTCTTCACGAGATATGTTTCCTTTGTATTCGATTTTTACATAAACTTTACTATCTGGTACAAAAATATTACCTGTATACGATCGGAAAGCTATTTTTGTACTTTCAAGTTGATCTGGAATATTGAGTTTCTGAAACTTATCTCATGGATTAAATGTTAACCCTGCACCCGAGTCAACTTCAAATTTTTGTTGACGACCTTTCATGTTAATGACAACAAAGTATTTATCGAAGTCATTTGATGTTTGTTTATTTGCATAAATGTCTATCACTTGATTAACATTCACACCATAACTTTCATTTTTTTATGGTGTTTGCCCTTTTCAGACAATAATATTTTGATGCAAACCTTGCGCGTGTGTCCAAATTTTTTTAATCCACTGCATTTTAGTGAACTTCGATTTGACTTGCAATCATTATCGATATGATTATCGCGAATATATCGAAGACAAAAATTATTTATACCTAGTTTCATGTAATCTATTTTTGATTTTTTTATTTGGATCGTTTTGATAGATTTGAATTTGCTGAAATATCACGATTGAATTTATTATATTTGGATCTTTGTTTATCAGAAATCTTATCTAGAAGATTGATTATTTGAAATCTGAAGAGTATTTATTTTTGAAGCTTCTAGTGCAATTGCATTTTTAGAGATTTTTCGAATTTGATTGTACTTGATTGCAGAATTTTGTCACGAATCGAGTTATCTCGAACGCCTCGAACAATATGTCCCTTCCTCACCCCATCCACCTATTTTCGACCCAATGATCCCTCCCTCAGTAAAACTGACTTCTCGATTGGTTGGTCCCACATCGACGGTCAATGATTTAGAGGGTCGTTATATAATGGCAAGATTACGGGATCAACGGCTCTATGATAACGTTCGTCTATATCTCTCATATTTATATGACAAACCAGACTCTATTTGTATTGATGGCAAGACAAAAACAAATGTCATGGTATTTATTCAGAAGGAAGGCCTCCCTACCAATCCTTCTCTTCTCAAACAAATATACATCCGCTATCATGAAGGGTTTAACATATTCGCTAATACTGTGGAAAAGGATCTTTCAGCTCTTGCTTCACACATCAGTTCAAAACGTTATTCATACCTTCAAAGTACACGCAGAAATGTCAAAAACTATTTTCGTCCCTAACTTGAAGACTCCCGTTACAGCCCCTAAATTTTTATCTCTTTACTACCAAAACGTCAGAGGTCTCCGCTCCAAAACATCTTCGGTCTTTCTTAACTCTCAAAAACTCCCTTATGATATTTTTGCACTGTCTGAAACCAATCTGTCCCAGGATATAAGCGATTGCGAACTTTTTCCCTCCAACTTCAATGTCTTTCGGGTAGACGGGTCTTCTAATGATGTCGACTCTTCTGGTCGTGGAGTTTTACTAGCCATACATAATCGCATCGACTCAATGCTCTTTAAGACATCTCACAACACCTTTTTTGAATACGTCTGTGTTAAATCTAAACTATGTAAAATTACCATTTTCACAATCTGCTGTTATATCAGACCATCACAGCCTATACAATCTTACCAGCTTGCAGTAGATGCTTTTGATTCCATTTTTGAAGCAGCTGATCCTTCCGATATTGTTATTGTCGTAGGAGATTTCAATTTTCCAAATCTTCAATGGGTTCTTTCTGATGAGGAATCTTATTATACAGCTCTCAATCCCTCTTCAGATAAAGAAATCCTCTTTACCGACTGCTTGGTAGATTCAGACCTTTTCCAATTAAGTGGCGTTAAAAATAATTTAGGACGTCAGCTTGACCTTGTGTTTTCTTCTGACGCAGACAATTGTGTCGTTACTGCAAGTAACCATCTCCTTTCTAAATTAGATGCCTACCACCCTCCCCTTTTCCTCACATTCTCTTATGATTTTCCCCATAATTCAACCCTGACTGAGAGCCCTTTGTCTTTCAATTTTCGTAAAGCTAACTTCCGTAAACTTAACAACTTATTAGCCTCCGTTGATTTCGACAGCATTGCTCAAAACCCAAATATAGAATTAGCTGTATCTAATTTTTACTTTAGCGTGTTTAGATGTCTTTCTCAATCTGTCCCTGTTATTCGCCATAAGAACACCTCTTCATCCCCCCCGTGGTACAATAGTGAGCTACGGTCTTTAAGAAATAAAAGAAACAAACTTTGGCAAATTTACCTTACTTCGCGTTCTGGTTTCGACTTTACTAACTATCTGAACACCAGTACAATTTTTTCAGAACTTTGTGATTCTCTTTACAACGAATACCTCAATCAAATGCAATCAAACATAATGATTGACCCTAAAACATTTTTTCACTTTATTAATGCCAAACGTAAATCTGATAGCTACCCTTCTACCTTAACATTTTTGAATACAAGTTCAGATGATTCTAAAATAATTGCTAACTTGTTCGCCCAATTTTTCAGTCAGTCTTTTTCAACGAGTACCTTAAAGCCCGATTCAGAATATTTCTCTTATCTAAGCAA
Organism: Baccha elongata; assembly: GCA_951217065.1. Taxonomy (NCBI): domain Eukaryota; kingdom Metazoa; phylum Arthropoda; class Insecta; order Diptera; family Syrphidae; genus Baccha; species Baccha elongata. The sequence goes on from CATNUY010000043.1 coordinate 14,636, forward strand.
ATGCACGCAAACATCCTTAACCTCTATTATAATTTCGTCGGAAACCGTCGAGGCTAAAATTAATAATCTGAAAGAGGATTATTCTGCGGGTCCAGATGGGATTCCTCCTATAATACTTAAACAATGTTGCTCTAATTTTGTTAAGCCCCTGACAGCCTTATTTCAGCTTTCAATTTCACAAGGAATTTTTCCTTCTCTCTGGAAAAATTCGTTTATAGTCCCTATTCATAAAAAAGGCCCGAAGAAAGAAATCTCCAACTACCGTCCAATCGCCAAACTCTCCTGTATTCCGAAGCTTTTCGAAAGCCTTATATACGATACAATGCTGTTTCATTGTAAACAACTTGTATCGCCTAAACAACATGGTTTTCTGAATGGCAAATCAACTACAACCAATTTAGTAGAATTTGTTTCCGGTGCTTTATGCGATCTCGAAGATGGCAATGAAGTTGATGTAATTGCAACTGATCTTAGCAAAGCCTTTGATAAAATTTCTCATTCTTTAATCCTTTTCAAGCTTAATGCTCTAGGCTTTCAACCAATATTTATAGCATGGATCCAATCTTACTTAAAAGACCGCAAGTACAAAGTTATCTTCAGATCTTCTGAATCGGATTCAATTCTAGCCACCTCTGGTGTCCCGCAAGGCAGCCATCTCGGCCCACTAATATTTATTTTAACCATCAACGATGTCGACTTCGTCATAAACGACTCTTTGATATCTATTTACGCAGACGACAAGAAAATCTATAGGCGTATTTCCTCCCCTTCTGACTCCTGTCTTCTCCAAAATGATCTTAATCGGTTTTCAACTTGGTGTCTACAAAATTTTCTCGAACTGAATGTGAGCAAGTGCCAAGCAATAACCTTTTCACGAAGGCGTATTCCTGTCCCTCCCAGAACGTATTTTATCAACAATTTACCCGTCTCCCCAGTCGATTCCCTACGTGATCTCGGAGTTATCTGTGACAAGGAATTGAATTTTCGATCTCACTTAGACTCCTCTATAAACAGAGCTAACTCCGCGCTTGGTTTTGTAAAACGTTGGTCAAAAGAATTCTCCGATCCTTATGTAACTAAAACTCTCTATGTTACATTTGTAAGGCCCCTTCTTGAATATGCTAGCCAAGTCTGGTCACCCTACTACATCTCTCACTCCCGTCGTATTGAAGCTGTTCAACGAAGATTTCTACGTTTTGCACTCCGTGGCCTTGATTGGTCAAATCGATACAACCTCCCTCCCTACGTAAACCGCCTAAGGCTAATTGATATGCAAACACTTGAAAAACGTCGTCAAGTGGCTGACATTGTCTTTATTCAACAGCTATTAGCCGGAAATATCGATTGCCCCGCGCTCCTCCAAAAAATCTCCCTCCAGACCAATCCCAATAATCTTCGTTCAGTACCACTTTTCAAAATAAACTTTCATCGCACTAGCTATGGAAGTAACGAACCCATGACCCGCATGCTTCGGTTAACCAATACCATGCAAAGCTTTTTCGACTTCCACCAAAGCAAAGATTCCTTAAAAACCTCCCTCTATAAAACCTCCAACCCTACCTAGCTTTCTCTAGATTTAAGAATTTTTAGACTTAAGTTATTGTTAGTTTCTAAGTGTTTGCTTGTATTAAGCTAATAAAGTTAAACAAACAACTTTAGACGGGAGGGGGTCCCATCCCCTTCCTTCTGTGGTGTTTGTTGCTAAATAAATAAATAAATAAATATTTGAATGATTCTTTTTTCGGATCGAACTGTTCGAATGTTTGCATTACATTTGGAAAACTTTGGTGGCGACTACTGTCCTGCACATAGGAAGTAGTTGATCTTATTAGTTTTTCGAAGGATAGATGTTGTTGTTGGATAAATTCTGTGAACTGTTTTTGATCCATTTTTTTTCCTTGTAATTTTCACCTCGTCGCCAATCATTGTGGTTGTTTCGAATAGGAAATTAAAGATTATGTTTATATATTTTCCATATGTATATATCTTTTTTGACTAAATTATTAAAACTATTCTATATAAAACTAAGAAATCGAATTATTGATAAAACGATGAACAGAACAAACTCGAATTGCATATCTTATTAATTAAGTCGAGACTATAAAAGTTATAGCTGAGTGTAATGTAGTACAGAAATTTTTTTTTTAAATTACAGTTTTGAAAAAAGTAACATTAGAATTGAAACACTACTTTTGTTTATTGTATGTAAAGTGTTTTTGTTTTTTATTTTGTAAATGAAATAGATGGAGTGAAATAATTGCCGTGGAAATAAGGCCCGTGTGACATAATTCTCGCTATAACAGGACAGTACTGCAGATCCGCAGTACTTGCACCCACCCCAAATCCAATAGTGGGGGAGGGTACGATAACTTTGGCGGCAAGAATTGATAACGGTTTTTTGTAGAACAGTTCAATACAAGCATTTTTTACTATGGGTGGGGGGTCTATCTCCCTCCGTTTGGGTGGGAGGGGCAATTTTATAAAAACAGTGCTAAAAATTTAAAACAAATATTAAAAATAACGGTAATAGTGTGTCCAAGCAGGGGGGTTGCAGGGGGGCAGCACTTACATACCTCACTGTTTATAAAACAAGTATCCAATAAAAAAGTTGTTTTAGTAATTTTCCATTTTCTCAAAAACCAGCAAACATAAAATAATTTTGTTTTCAGTTTATGATTTAAAATTAATATGAGCAACGAATTTTATAAAAAAAGTGGTATTTTATTTTACAGTTTTGAAAAATCACACTTCAAAGTTTTTTTTAACCTTTTTTTTGGCAATTTTTGAGTGTAAAGTCCGTTTTTTCAAAGACTATGCATAGGTTTCACTTGATTTAAAAAACTTATAATAGAACACAGTATTGCCTTTAAAAAAAAATATAAAACTTAGTTGTAAGTATTACCGTTATTTTTTAATATTTGTTTTAAATTTTTGGCACTGTTTTTATAAAATTGATCCTCCCGCCCAAACGGAGGGAGATAGATCCCCCCACCAATAGTAAAAAATGCTTGTATTGATCTATTCTACAAAAACTTATCAATTCTTGGTGCCAAAGTTATCGTACTCGAGCCCAATAGTGGCCCAGGCAGAGGGTTTCAGGGGGGGCAGCATGCCCAAAGAAATAATATACGAATATTTTTATGTTATCCATCAAACCGTTTGTTAAGTTTTTTTTTAAACATCATTAGCAATATTTTTTTATTTTTTGTAGAAAAATGTTAATTTTGGGTCTCATGTCCCATTTTCGAAATGAAAATGTTGGGACTTATGTCCCGACGGGTTGAGACATAGTTCCCAAAAAATAAATTTGGGAAATGTCCCTGCGCCCTTGTCATAAAACAGAAAAAAAGTCTTTAAAAACAACTGTAACACTTAAAATGCCATTCTATAAATTTTTTGAAAGCCAGAACTTTTATCTTTTATATAATTATTAATCAAGTTGTTTTGAATAATTATATTTTGAAAATTCCCTTTTAAAAATAAAAATTGGGAAAACAATTTAAAAAATATGTTTAAACTAGTTTTTTTGAAAATTTTAGGTAATTAATATAGTACTCAATTCGTTCTCAAAATTTAATGCTCCAATTAATTTTCAAACAAAAGCCTTAAACTGGATGCTCAAATGTCTTGTACTTTTTGATAAAATTAAAAACAATGTAAACCATACAATAAATAGAAAATATAACAGCGTCGAATGAACGGTCGTGCCAGCCGCCCATTGGTTTACCTTATCTAAGCTCTTATAACTATAATCAATAGATTGCTAAGCACTTGGTGGAAATTTATCTTCGAAAATTTAGAAAAATGAATAAAACAAAAACCAACATCGAACATAAATTTGTTATTTATCTTTTTGAAGTTAATTTATTTCAAAATTCTATTTTCGTCTTTCTATTAGATATTTTTCTTTTTAGTTTTGTATATTTCAATATAAAATGCTTAACTATTTGTTCATTTTATTTTTTGTGGTTTATTTATTAAAAACTTGTTAAGTCAACTAATTTCGCCTTAGTAAGGTATGTCCTGATGATTTCCCAACGAAGACGAAACGCGTTGGCTTAATAAGTTTTTAATAAAAAAAAACAAATTGTAAATTGTGGAAAAACAAGTGTTTTATTATATTTTTCTAAAACGTCTAATCTTAGCGTATAATGAAGGCTCAGAGATTTTTTAAGTGAGACAAAATATCTCACCTAAGTGCTGAGATTTGTTCCGTAGATCACTGAGACTAAAATTTGTTGGATTCCATTTCTCAGTATATTATTTTCTCGCTCTAAACAGATGTTTTTTGACAGTTAAACATTATTGGCGTACTTAAAACTAAAATAAAACGAACAAATAATTAAACATTTTATATTGAAATATACAAATAATAAGAAAAATTTGCTACACGCCTAAAAGAACATATAAGCGCTGTAAGCAAAAAGCAAAAAGAAAAGTCCGCCATATGTGAGCAAGCATATTCTAGACTATTCTGATGAACACCATTGGATTCACTTCGATCAAGCCAAAATTCTAAGCAACGAGCTGCACTACATCCCCCGTTTGGTACGTGAAGCTATTGAAATAAAACGACATCAAAATTTCAATAGAGACGATAGTTTCAAGCTGTCTCGAACTTGGGATCCCGTCTTAAACAATTCACGGTCGATCCTGTTGCAGCTTTATACCAACAGGGATACAGTGAGCACGGTTCGTTCCCAACTTGCGATACCGCAACAACAACAAGAGCAAGAGACAGAACCTCTTACGCACCGTTACAACTTGTGCGTAGCCAACATCTCTTACAATAATATATAACATCTCTATGGCAGTTTCCCGGTGACCACGCTCATTGAAATTTGTAGCGAAACGTTCTGGGTGAGTACTGTATTGAACTCACTTAATACTTATTTTATAACGCGGCTAATCCGAAATATTTAAAAATGTCATATGTTAACAACCGCGAAAACTTAAAAAGTAATAAGAAAAATATCTAATAAAAATACAGAAATAGAAATTTGAAGAAATACACTTCAAAATGATAAATAACAAAAATATGTTTGATGCTATTTATTTTTTTATTCTTTTTGATATGTTTGCACAGAGAAATGTGTCCCACTCAGTCCCACAAAATTATTCTGTTTCTGTCAAACTGACATTGAGATCTCAGTCAGATTTTTGTTTGTAGGACATTCATCAAGAAAGGACACATTTGGATTCCGGTGCTACTACGTTGTGCGATGAAAAAAAAACGAAAAAAATACAATCAAAAATCCATGATCTAGCTAGCCAATTCCTAAAGCAGCAGCCACACGCAAGAATGTGCACAAAAGAAAGAAAAAGGAAAATTCCAAAAAACACTTACAAAGAAAGTGTACAAGAGCGTTCAAAATGAGGTTACGTGAACTAGATATCGTTGTGTGAATAGGTATATGGATTTAAAAACACGTAAGAAAAACACATTTTCAAAATTACGTATAAAATTGTGTATGCATACTACAATTTTTTTAAAAATGCAACTAAATGAAAAAAAAATTAAAAATAATAATATTCCTGATATTTGTATTCCCGACCTCAAGAAACGATCATATATAAAGGAACCATAAAATATTAGATTAGGCAAAAAAAAAAAATGTAAATAAATAACAAAAGCTGCTTGTACCAAAGTCGGGAGTAAAAAATATGTGATTTTTTTATACATGGTGATTGGTATAAGGTGCACCAAAAACTTGAGCGTGTAGGTGGAGTTAAGAAAAGAAAAAAATCGTATGGGAGGGGGGTCTATTTCCCCCGTTCAGGCGGGAGGGGCAATTTTCTAAAACATTGATTTAAATCAGAAAAAAAATATTTAAAAACAACGGTGAATGATACAAAGCCTTGTTTTATGTTTTTGGAAAGTCAGAAAACTACTCTTTTATTTAATTTTTAAAATAAGTTGGTTAAGTGAACAGTTTTAAATAAAATAATTTTCAAACTCAAAATTTTGAAAAAAAAACTAAAAAAAAAATGTTTAAACTAATTTTTTTCAAAATTTTATGTAATTAACTATTATTTTTATTTTCAAAATTCAATGCTTTAATTAATTTTTAGTCAAAAACAGAAAACCGGATGCCAAAATGTATCTTAGTTTTTGAGAAATAAAAAAAATTAAAAGTAAAACTAGTAAGTAAAGTAAAAAGTTAATTCGTTTTTTTTTTATTATTAGACTAAAATCGGATGGTATGTAATAAAAAATAAAAAAGGGATAATCTCCTAATTAATAATTGACCTGAGCAGGTCAAATTTGGAAAAACCAAAAAAAAAGTGTGTTTCTTGGAAAAAAATACTTCTAGTTTTTCTTAATTTCTCAAAAACTAAGATACATTTTGGCATCCGGTTTTCCGTTTTTGACTAAAAATTAACAAGAGCATTGAATTTTGAAAATAAAAATAATAGTTAATTACATAAAATTTTGAAAAAAATTAGTTAAAATTTTTTTTTTTTAGTTTTTTTTTTTTAAATTTTGAGTTTGCAAATTAATTTTTTTAAAACTGTGCACTTAAACAACTTAATTTAAAAATTTAATAAAAGAGTAGTTTTCTGACTTTCCAAAAAAATATAACAAGGCTTTGTATCATTCACCGTTGTTTTTAAATATTTTTTTTTCTGATTTAAGTCAATGTTTTAGAAAATTGCCCCTCCCGCCTAAACGGTGGGAAATAGGCCCCCTCTTCTTTACGATTTTTTTCTTGTCTTAACTCCACCTACACGCTCAAGCTTTTTGTTGCACCTTATACCAATCACCCTGTATAAGCTTTCCAAAGCTCTAAAAAGATCAAAATATTAAAATTAATGGCGCAAAATTATTTTCGAACTCGAAAATAAAAGCAATTTAATGTGATACTTGTTTTAAAATACGTTTTTCCTATTATAAATAAAGCATACATTTTCTTAATGAAGTTGTCTTACTTTAAAAACACACAACCTTTGCATTATATTTTTAATGCAACGCTTTGAAATCTCTGAGAGAATGACATCTCACTCTCTTGAAATCGCTTTTGTGGAATGTAATTACACACAAACACGGCATAAATTCATCAACAACCTATTTCAGTGGAATAAATAACTGGAAGTAAAAAAAGGTGTTTAGTCTTGAGTAAAAGTTAGACTGCTGTTCTGGGGTTGACTATAATTTTGTGCCAAAGATTTTGCATGAAGGGTCAGGTCACACATATAAGAAAACAAATATTTTGTTTGATTCGGTTGCAAATCGTAGAAAAGGCGGCATTCAATTAGAGGTCGAAAACTTAAATTAAACACAAATCCACATCATCTTTTATAATTGGTGATTCACTTAAAGTGCAAAAAAAAAAAAAACAGCTAGAGCGAGTAGGTTGGGCCAGGACAGGAACCAAATTGCATAGTTTAGCCGGGATGCGTAATTTTTTAAATATTGACTTAAAACAGAAAACTAAATCGTTAATAAAATGCAATACTCGGTCGCACGAACGTGCATTTGTAGCTGCCAAAAAAATTTATATATTATAAAAATAAATTAAATAATTTTTGTTTTCATATAAATGATAAATACGAACAAAATTATTATAAAATCGTTAAAGCGTTTTTTAATGTTCAATAATTATAATAAAACTCAATAATTTTTATAAAAAAATTTTTTTAGAAATCTTAAGTACGCCAATTCAAGTGCTTAGTAGTTTTCATTCTGTGCACAAAAAATATAATGTTTTTTCAATGCGATTTGCAAATATTGAATTTACAAAAAAATAAATTTAAAAAATATTTTAAATTAAAACTAAGGAATTTTGCTAATTTTTTTGTATTGAAGTTGAATGAAGTCATCAAGACCTTTTCATGAGATAACTCAAGCAAAAAATAACGGTCCATGAGTAAACACTTCCCCAAAAAATGGCCACTTCTTTACTTCCTCATCGCTGCAGGATGCGGGCGGGAAAAGTTGTCTTTTTTGCATCTACTATTAGATATCTTCCGCTACAATACTGAAATTTTCTTTAACTCGATTAGTTAAGCATTCTTGCTGCCGCGCGCCGCCCTGACTATATGACATGTTTTTGTTCGACCTATATTTAAAAAGTTACAAGCTAAACAAATATTTTTTTTGTTACAGTAACAAAAACTAATTTTTTTTTCGGAGTTCTGTTGAGAGTTTTGGGTAGCCCCTCTCAAGTAACAAAAAAAAAAAATTCGGAGTTCTGCGGAGTTCTGTAAAAATTTCTGGGTAGTCCTCTTGAGTTCTGCAGAAAACTATAATAACATTCTTTTACCGTCCCGTATTCAAAAATTTATAAGCTAAAGAAAGAACCAAATGGGGTGCTAACTTCACACTTTCTTTTGTTTCAAATTATTTAATATACTGGAGTTCTGGAAATTTTTGTTGAAAGTTCTGGGTAGCCCCTTTCGAGTTCTTCCGAAAACTAATACAATATGGTTTTGCCTGACCTATATTTAAAAAGTTATAAGCTAAACAAACATTTGATTTTGGTACAGTTACAAAAACAAGACCGAATTTTTTTTTTGTTATTGAACCAAAAAAAAAAATATTTGGTTAGCTAATAACTTTTTAAGTGTAGGTCGGAGAAAAACATGTCAAAGTAGTTTTCTGAAGAACTCGACGTGGGCTACCCAGAACTCTCAACAGAACTGTGCAGAACTCCGAAAAAAAAAATTTGTAACTGTACCAACAAAAATTTTTGTTTAGCTTATAACTTTTTAAATATAGGCCGGAAAAAAATATGTGTTATAAGTTTTCTGAAGAGCTCGAAAGGGGCTACCCAGAACTCTCAACAGAACTCCGCAGAACTCCGATTTTTTTTTGTTACTGTACTAAAAATAAAAATCTTTGTGATATAGGTCGGACAAAAAAATGATATTATAGTTTTCTGAAGAACTTGAGGGCTACCCAGAACTCTAAACAGATCTTCGCAGAACTCCGAAAAAAATTTGTTTATTTTATTGTAACAAAAAAAAAATATTTGTTTAGCTTACCTATAACTTTTTAAATATAGATCGGACAAAGTGTAAAGTTAGCCCCCTTTTGGTAATTTTTTTTAAACTATCGTTTCGCAGAACTATTTACAAAACACATCGAGAACTCCAGAACTCTTCATTAAGAACTGATATATTCTATCAGAACTCTTTTTGATGAAAAAAGGGGGGGCTGCGTGAAGTTGGCCCCCATTCTTTTTTTGCAATTTCTACCCAAAATTATTGGGAACTTTTGCTATAACGGGCAAGAACTCTATAATTCTTTAAAATCTACCCAGAACTCTAAAAAAATTATGTTTTTTGAAAAAGCGGGGGGGGGGCTAACTTCACGGGAGTCAGAACTTTCAATAAAACTTTTATTGTTTCGGCTGCATGAATAACTGAGGATTTTTGTTTACTTATTAATAGATTTATATAACTTTTATATATTCATATAATTTTTTAATATTTATACCACTTTTTATATTTATAAAAGTGCTTACTACGTGATAATCGATAGATTCTGTTCACTTCGGAAAGACTTAGTAAAAACAGGACACTACGGGTAAGACAATCGCCTCTCAGAAAAACAAGTTAGTAAGGGTTTTTCAAAAGCTGTCTTGCGAATAAGATAATAGCATAAAAATGTATGAAGAGAGTAATGAAGTGTGTGGGTCAGTAAAAGTACATTTTTATCTATGCGACGTTTCGAACGTGTTTACGTTCATCGTCAGGCCTTTATTAAGAGAAAAATTTTAAAAATTAAACAATAAAACAATTTACATTATTTGTGATGTGTCACACTACTAACATAATTCACATGAAAAATTAATTAAAACTGTTAGTTTACACCAACAACAAAAGCGCTTCAAAACTTTTCTGTAAATTAATTAATTTACAAAATGAAATTAAATACAAAAAAACAGTTAATTAAATTACTTGTTTTGTAAATTAAAAGTTGCTAATTTAACATCTCAAATATTTTATAAAAAAAAATATTACGAAAAAATTATACTTTCAAATATTAACGACCATGTACGGTCTTTTAATAAATTGGCTGTAAGAATAACTTAAATTGTCACAGTCCAATCTACGGTTAATTGTGTTTTCTTTTTCTACGATGAGCAGCATCTCTAAGAGCATTCTCTTATTATAATAATTCTCAGTCTGCAACACCGAAACATTATCAAAATCAGGCATATGTTGTTCTTCCATGTAGTGCTGTGCAAGAGCAGTTTTTTGTTGGCTCTTACTGTTTATGTCAGATGTTTTTGACATTGATAACTGCAAAAAAAATCATCTACATATTTTGTCATTATTTTGGGCTTACATTCCAGTTTATTAAAAACCTCTTCCAATAATGTTTCCATCAGAATATCAGCCACGATAGGTGAACCTGGGCTTCCCATAGGGACTCCTTGTTTTTGCTGATGCAATCAAATTCCAAATAATTATTTTCTACAATGCAAAACTGATATATCTTACATAATTGGCAGCATTTATATGGTGAATTTATGTTTTGGCTGTTTTGGCAGACCTACAATGACAAGTGACATAAAATGTCACTAGAAACATCATCGATAGATCCCGCCTTTTATCGAGATAAGTCATCATTATCCCGCCAGAACTCAATCAGCTAATTTAAATTTTTTCAATCTCTTCTTTAATAAAGTAATATAGTTAAAGTAATAGCAAGTTTTGTTTTTTCATTTAAAGTTATTTCATTAAACTTTAACATATTGGCGACGAGTAATTTTGTTTGTAAAAAAAAGAACCCATGGACGAAATTTTAGCCAAAGAGCTGCTAGACCAGCAAAAACAGTGGATGGAAACACTACTCAAATCTAATACGGAACGTATGGAGATGATTCTAAAGTGTTCAACAGCATCCTCATCTTTGACGCCGATCTCCAATTCCATCCCACAGTTTCGCACTTTTTCTGCAGAGAAAGAAACTTGGGATAATTATTTGTTCCAGCTCGACCAACATTTTAAGGCAAACGCAGTCGAAGATGATAACCTCAAAAAAGCAAGCTTTTTGTCCACGTGTGAAAATTTTATCAACGAGGTACTTAAAAAACTTTTTGAGACAACTAATGTGGGTATTCACTCCTTTAAAGGTTTAACATCAAAATTAACACATCACCTCCAAACGAAACTTCACATTCTCGCATTGAGATGCAAATTTTTGCTAAAGATGAACAAAAGATGAATCCCGGTCAGACTTATGCGGAATGGATCGCCGATTTAAGAGGACTTGCCAAAGGCTGTTGTTTTACATGCGCAAAAGAAGGTTGTGGCACGTCATACGCCGACTACATGATCAGAGACATGATCGTCTACTATACCCCTCACGAACCCGTCCGTATGGCAGCAACACAGAAAAAAAAAACAACTCTAGCTGAAATCGAAGAGTTAGTCACAGTGTTCGAGTCAAAACAAATAGCCGCAGAGATTTTAAAGGGAAATATAACCTCATCAGCATCTTCAACAACTGAAATCAACCAAATTACCCAAAAACGTGAGCATCATTACCCAAGTAAGTCAAATGAAATTTTTTTTGTTAGAAAATCTTGCCCTGGTTGTTCAATACACCACGAAAGAGAGCAGTGCAAACACATGAATTCGGTTTGTAATAATTGTCATCGAAGAGGGCACATTAGTACAGTATGTTTGTCAGGCAACAAGTTCCAAACCAGTTTTCAAGGAATCACAATCTTTTTCAAAGAATCATAACGTGAACGAAAATGATAACCGTGTTAGAACAAATCCGCTCTCCAAATATGCGGAATATAATCACTCTATAAACGAGATTATTGAAGATAATGTTGATCAATCAAAAGATCAAGTTTCGTCTTCACAGTTAGATGTTGAGAGAAAGGGTCGTCAAATTTTTGTGTCACTTCACGTTAATCAGCAACCAATGCATTTCCAGTTGGATACTGGAGCAACCTGCTCACTGGTAGGTCTTGAAGGAAATCGAGCCTTAGGGGAGCCGCATTGCAAAACTACTAATCGTTCTTTGAAAGCTTACGGAGGGGTAAATGTTCCTATTAAAGGTGTTGTTGATGCAACGATTCGCTGGAGAGATAAATACATTTTCAAGAAGACGAGTCAGTTCTGCAATTGGAAAATAGTTTGACATACGAGGTAAAAACCATATGTGAAAAGCACAAAGCAGTATTTAGTCCAGAACTTGGATGCAGCAAGCTGTTTGAAGCTAATTTGAGGTTAAAGCCGAACTGTCAGCCAAAATATTTTAAGCATCGACCTGTTCCCTTTAGTTTAAAAGAAAGTGTACGTGCTGAGATAAAGCGTTTAGAGCAGTTAGGTATTTTACGACCTGTTGAAACTAGCCAATGGGCAGCACCCATTGTGGTTGTAAAAAAATCAAATGGAAGTCTACGAATTCGTGGCGATTTTCGCATAACAATTAACCCACAGTAAGATGTCGATCGGCACCCAATCCCCAGAATACAAGAACTTTTTCATAAACTACGAGGTGGTCAATATTTTACTAAGGTAGACTTGTCCGATGCCTACCTCCAAGTCCCTTTAGATGAAGAATCGAAGAAACTTTGGGTAATAAGCACTTAATTTGGTCTTTTTGAATACCAACGTTTACCTTTTGGAACCTCAAGCTCCACGGGAATTTTTCAAAGGTATATTGAGCAACTAGCGTCTGACACAGAACTTCTGCAAGTCATATTTAGATGACATTATCGTTTCGGGGCGAACAAATGCTGAACATTTAAGAAACCTTCAACCTCTTCTAGAGCGTTTGGAACGACATGGTTTAAGATGCCGTTTGGAGAAATGTCAATTCGCAAAAAGTGAAATTAACTACTTGGGTCGTGTCATCGATGCTTCTGGAATAAGACCATTGGAAGTGCGGGTTGCAGCTATTCAGAATTTGCCTGAGCCAAAAGATTTTCGTGACGATTATCCAATAACGATATGTCCATTATCTACGGAGTAAAAAAATTTCATCAGTACCTGTATGGACGCCAATTTGAACTGATCACTGACCACCAGTCACTCTTAACTATTTTTAACCCTTCGAAAAAGCTGCCCCATATGACAATACAACGTCTTCAACGGTGGGCACTCATCCTTATGAGATACACCTACACCATCCGTTATCGTCCCACAAAACAACATGCGAACGCTTATTGCCTTTCGCGGTTATCTGAGGGACCCGATTAATTGTTTGACCAAACCGAGGAAGCTGCACATCATATCGACGACATTGCTTTTTCACTCGTTGAAGACTTTCCTATAGACTCTCACGCTAAAGTTTCGAAGATTGATCCAGTACTCAGTAGGGTCATTAATTTTATAGAGAAAGGATGGCCAGATAAAATCATGGAATCTAAAGATATATTACCTTATTTTCGTAGAAAGTTATCTCTTGAAATAACTAATGACGTTCTTATCTTCCACAGTGAAAGCCCGAGAGTAGACGTACCACAACAGCTACAACCTAAGGTACTTTCACTTCTTCATCAAGGCCATTGGGGTCTTACCCGAATGAAGCAGATATCTCGACGATATTGCTGGTGGCCCAGCATTGACGATGATATGTGCAAGACTGTTTCCAGATGCTTCGCATGCCAAGGCAACGCTAACAATTCTCCAAGGGAATATAGCAGCTATTTAACGACTGAAAACGTGTGGGAACGAATACACGTTGATTTTGCCGGTCCTTCTCAGAACCAGATTAATCGTGGTGGATTCCAAATCGAAATTCCCTTTCGTCATCCGAATGGCATCTAAAACTTCAGAAGCAACGATTCAAGCACTGCGTTCGATTTTCACCCAAGACGCTGGTATCTGACAACGGCACGCAGTTCACGTTCAGTCAATTTCAGAATTTTTGTCGAAGCAACTTAATTCACCATATGACATCAGCGCCTTTCAATCCTGAATCGAAAAGGGCTGCTGAAAGAATGGTCCGCACATTTAAAACATCACTAAAAAAATTTTAGTTGATACACCCAACTGGAACTAGGCTGTTCATGTTTTTCTCTCAACCTATCGATCTACACCAGATGATTCTGGATTATCACCTGCAGAAAAGCTGCATGGAAGACAGCATCGCACAGTTCTTTCGGCAACTGTCCCCGAAGCCAAGAAACTTAACAACAAAGAGAAAACTAAGTTAATCATTGGTTGCTGCTGTTGTAGTCAAAAACTTGACAATGATGTGCAACAGATGCATCATCCCATGGAATTGGCGCCGTTATTTCGCATGTATACCCAGATAAGACAGAAAGACCCATCGCATTCGCTTCAAAGACCCTAAATAGTTCACAAGTAAAATACAGCCAGATTGAGAAGGAGGCTCTGTCCATTATCTATGGAGTAAAAAAATTTCATCAGTACCTGTATGGACGCCAATTTGAACTGATTACTGACCACCAGCCACTCCTAACTATTTTTAACCCTTCGAAAAAGCTGCCCCATATGACAATACAACGTCTTCAATGGTGGGCAATCATCCTTATGAGATAACACCATCCGTTATCGGATGGTGTTATCTCACAAGCACTGCGTTCGATTTTCACCCAAGACGCTGGTATCTGACAACGGCACCCAGTTCACGTCCAGTCGATTTCAGAATTTTTGTCGAAGCAACTTAATTCACCATATGATATCAGCGCCTTTCAATCCTAAATCGAATAGGGCTGCTGAAAGAATGGTCCGCACATTTAAAACATCAATAAATAAGTTTTAGTTGATACACCCAACTGGAACGAGGCTCTTCATGTTTTTCTCTCAACCTATCGATCTACACCAGATGATTCTGGATCATCACCTGCAGAAAAGCTGCATGAAAGACAGCATCGAACAGTTCTTTCGGCAATTGTCCCCGAAGCCAAGAAACTTAACAACAAAGAGAAAACTAAGTTAATCATTGGTCAACCAGTTTTCATACGACAATATCAACGAAAAACAAAGTGGATTGCTGCTGTTGTAGTCAAAAACTTAAGAAGAAGAATGTACCTGGTTGAATCTAGCAAAGGTTTATTCCGACGCCATCAAAACCAGATGAAGTTTCGCTCCACAACTGAAAATGAAGACAACAATCGATTTGTCCAGTTTCCTACTATAGAAGTTCATACAGAAGTAACTCAACCTGTTCCAGAAGATGACAGACACAATGACTCTGATGTTTCGCTAAATCCTGATTCATCCCCAGCTACGATAAGTTTGGACTCGTCACCGAATGCATCACAAATAATACCAATTGAAGATCCGGCAGAGTATCATCCCACACCGAATAAACCATCGGAGCCAAGACGATCTGAACGGCCTCGTAAGCAGGTCAGATTTTTCGCAAATTAAGTGCAAGGGAGTCTGATATATCTTATATAATTGGCAGCATTTATATGGTGCATTTTCACTGCGCTGTTTTGGCAGACCTACAATGACAAGTGACATAAAATGTCACTAGAAACATCATCGATAGATATCGCCTTTTATCGAGATAAGTCATCATTATCCCGCCAGAACTCAATCATCTAATTTCTCCTTTTTCAATCTCTTCTTTAATAAAGTAATATAGTTATAGTAATACCAAGTTTTGTTTTTTAATTTCAAAGTAATTTCATATAACTATAACAAAAACCGTAATATTTTCATAAATTGAGACTTTTTAAACGCGTGTGCTCTTTAATGGTACTCCATCTTTCCTCTATAATTCCCAATGCTAATTGATAGGTATGTTTGTGGATAATGACACCATATCAAAAGACAGCATAATATCATTATCTTCCAGCTTATGCGAAGAAACCCTATCAATAAACTCACCAGCTTTTTTTACATTATATTTGGATTCTTCTGTCAGTTTTTTTTTAAAGTTTTTACAATGAACTTCGAAAGCTCATACCACGGAACACTAGAAGACTTTGTTCAAACAGACTTTTGACAAATTTATTGTTCTGGCTTTGTAATGTTGATGTTAGATTACTTTGAAGACTTTATTATAGACTTTGTCCTTGACCCTGTATGAACATCTATCATCCATTAAATTCTTTATTCGCGTCTCATAATCTTTTTTGTATAAATCCACAGTTACATTGCTTTTATCTGCTGGCACTATATAAATGTCCTTATGCTTTTTCAGAAACTTCTTTGTATCTTTATAAACTTTATTTATACATTTATCAAATATTGACGTTGATGATGATCTTAAATGGTCTTGTAAAATGTTTGTCAAATTCGTAAGAGCTGCTTTCTGGTTACCCTGTAACAGGGTTTTTATATAGCACCGGGCGAAACGCAATGTTTTCTTGGACTATAGGCCGCTAAACGCATTAATTTTGAATAATAATTCAGAAAAGTCCACTTAATAATAAACTGATGCTAAGTCTTCTACTTGGTTGAATATTCTTAATATAAAAAATAAACTTTTTCAATTAATTTACATATTGTACCATTATTTATTTTATTTTTTTGTTATATCTTCGCCTTGGCCACGAGATGAAACAAAAACACCACCCCCAGTTGAAAATGATTGCAACCGTGATCTTGCTGGTATAGTTCACATTAGCTTTTTGTCAAAAAATTTATGTAAGCTAAGCTAGAAAAATCTTTAAATTGCAGGCTTTTATTTAATGAAAAATACAACTCACATTAATTGTGATGTGTCACACTACTTACATAATTCACATAAACACTTTGGGGCATATTCATAGTTGTTTTTAAACTACAGTTTTTCTTAGCCTTGGTTTAAGCAATGTAATTAAGATAGGATAAACTCGAGTATTTTTTTCAAATCAACTATTAGTTATAACCAACAACAAAAGCGCTTCAAAACTCTACTTTTCTACGGCAACGCTGTTGACTGCTTAAGTTTTATATATTATTCGCTCGTCATTTATTTCATTTTGCCTGTTTATTTTCAAAGTGCCTGTGGGAAAAAGTGCTACTGCACCATAAGAAATAGCTTTTGCTTTTGACTGACGGGTGGAGCCACCCGCCACCACGCCATTACTTTGCTAAAACTTTATGATAATTATAGGTTAACATCCATCTTGTATAATTTAACATTCTCGAGTCAAGTCAAATTTATATTAATACACGATAAAAACTAACTCTTAAAACGTAGAATATATTAAAGATTGCTCACTAGGAAGACAATGTAAGATATATATTTAAAATACTTAACAAATAATCTTTATTTAATGAATTTATTTAATAAAGGATTTGTAACACCCTTGGCAACAAAAAAACAATTTGTTTAATTTGCCGGTTAACAAAAAGTCTTCGGTTGCAGCCGAAATTGCCGCAACAATTTACAAATCATTTAATTTGTAATAACGCAGTCCAAGCATTTGATCTACAAATATGCCGACCAAAAAACCAAAACGAGGTGCCGAGTCTCATAAATCTCAGAGTGCCTCATCAAGAAATGAGGATTATAATTGTTGTTCCTGCAATGAACCTGACTCTGCCGGAGATATGGTCCAATGCGATCAATGCAACGCTTGGAACCACTTTATCTGTGCTGGTGTAGATAGCAACATAGCCAACCTCACATATTTATGTACAACATGCGCAGGTAAGAGTAAATGTATAGCTAGCTTTTCAGGGGCCTCATTAATTTTAAATCAAACAACAACTTCCCAAAATCTTGTCACGGTTTCTGCGCAGACCGCGGCCGAAGTTGCTGCTATGTGTGGAAACCTGGACGCAGTGACCATCGGAATCGATCCTACCAAATTGCAACTCCCATCAGCATCTAATAGCGATGCATATGACCAATATTCAATGCCAATTTCTGCAACGAATACATTAGGAGTTCCTGATCCGAATTTCCAAAGTTTTGCCACGGTTTCTGCACAGAATGCGGCCGAAGTTGCTGCTATGTGTGGAAACGTGGACAATGTGGCTCTCGTGACTAATTATGAAAAGGTGCAGCTCCCGTTTGCATCATACAGCGATGCATTTGCTTCGTATTCAATACCAAATTCTGTAACGAATACTACAAGAGCTTCTGCGACAAATACTAGCCTTGCTCATGCTTTAATAAACCCCGTATCGAATCCATACTACTGTATGACATCTCGTAACGTAGTCCGTCTGCCAAATATAGCACCAGATACTGCCAAGGCGTTATTACTACTGCAATTAATACGCCTTTGACGTCTGTATTAAATAAGGGATCTTTATTTACAGCCGTGAACAATTTTACTTCGTCCAGTCATGTGCAATCAATCTCTGCGACTCATACCTGCCATGCCTTTGCTGGCGACGATCCTTCTTCAGAAAAAACCATTCCAGTTCCTCAATTAAGACAAAATAACTCAACCGGTTCTAAGTCATCAAAGTCGTCAAATCATAGACTCCAAATAGAGTTACGTAAAATCGAAGAAGAAAGAACATTGAGGGAAGTACGGGAAAAAGAAGAACTTAGAATGAGGAAAGAAAGGGACGCTGAATATTTGAACAAAAAGTACCAGCTCTTGAGTCAAGTTGTTGATTCTTCGGAAGACGATGTTGAAAGTGTCCAGGAGAACGAAAATACAGCAAGTATACACAACTGGATTGCCAGCACATCGACTTTGAATTGTCCTCCCTCGAAGACGAAGGTCGGTACGTATCATCCCAACTTAGGACAAACCACGTTACAACAACATGTTCCTAGACTACTAGGTGGGGCTGCTATGAGACCAGCGTTAGGCAACTACCAACAGCCGTTTTGTTCAACCTTTGCACAGAATGCAAATCAGTTTTCTACAAATAGATCGCGCAATGGTACAGCCATGCAACAGCTGAATCCTCAACAACCACCGTTCATACCGTCGAGAAACTTCAATCCACCACCTGTAAGCTTTTCGTTGCCGACTCAAAATCATGAACCATATAACGCAATTGCATCTAGAGGTCCGTCTTCTGCTTATGTTAGCCAACAAGAACCAAATAGTAGCCACTTAACGAAAAATCATCTCGCAGCACGCCATTTAATTCGTGATCTACCTACCTTTGATGGGAATCCTGCCGAGTGGCCTCTATTTATAGCTAGCTTCAAAAAAAGTACAGACCTAGGTGGTTTCGTCCATGAGGAAAATATGATACGACTACACAAAGCTCTCAAAGGCGATGCGTTAGAAGCAGTCAAGAGTCTTATAATACAACCCAACTGTGTTGATCGTGTGATCGAGACATTGAAAATGCTGTATGGAAGACCGGAGCTAGTTATAAATACTTTGCTTCACACAATTAACACGACTCCGGCTCCGAAAGCTGAAAAATTCGATACTATAGTCAGCTTTGCAATAGCCGTGCAGAACTAATGCGTAGAGGCGTCTGGCTTAATAGAGCACCTTAACTATCCCATGCTGATGCAAGAACTCGTTGAGAAGCTGCCACCTACTCTTCGGCTGAACTGGGCAATTCATAAGCAAACGTTGCCAGTATGCAACCTTGTACATTTCAGTACGTGGATGTACAAAATGGCTGAAGCTGCAAATAGTGTTCTAGTGACAGCTCCACTCACATCTTCAGATGTGAAAAAACATCGAAACAAAAATTGGAAAGATAAAGGGAGCGTGAACACTCACTACAAAGAAAACGTACTGCATTACGCTAAGCCAGAATCCAAGTGCTGTATTTGTGGTGGCAACTGTGCTTCAGTTCCAGATTGTAAGCAGTTTCAACAATCGAACCGCACTGAACGATGGCAGGAAGTGAGAAAACATCAGCTTTGCAGCAAATGCCTCAACAGACACCCGAAATACAGATGCACTTTAAACATTGTTTGTGGAAAAAATAATTGTGCACTAAAACACCACCAACTCCTCCACAATGACCAGAACGAAATGGAGAGGATGCCTCGACAAAAATCTGGGACCGTTGGGGTACACTCGAAACATGGTGTCACCGATCCTGTTCTGTTTCGGGTCGTACCTGTTTTTCTTTATGGAAAAAGAACTAAAATAAAGGTACACGCACTCCTGGATGATGGATCATCAGTAACATTAATGGATGAGGCAATAGCGCGAATTAAAACACTTGTTTCTTACTTTTAAAATTAAACAATATTTATTTGGAACTATGTCCTTTATTATTGAAATACTTTTTACTAATTCTAAAAGGAGCTTAAGGCTACTATGTAGTTACAATAAGACTGTTGATAAATTCATCATACAGTCGTATTTATATACTTTTCTTATCTATCTAC
This sequence comes from Baccha elongata, assembly GCA_951217065.1. NCBI lineage: Eukaryota > Metazoa > Arthropoda > Insecta > Diptera > Syrphidae > Baccha > Baccha elongata. The sequence continues at coordinate 34,788 of CATNUY010000043.1, forward strand.
AAGGAGACCCAAGCGTACAATCGTCTTGCTTGATAATGAAGAAGAGATAATATTCCAACATTGTATACAAACGATATTATCTCTTTTACATATGTTATCATTGTAGCGTTGTGTGCAAGACTGTACTAGAGACTAAAGATATCATTGAATACAAATAATGTTATCTTTTTTCTCAATATGTTTTGCTATGGATACTTAACTCCCCCCCTTGTTAAACGAAATCGTCCCGATTTTTCGACGCTATTTTTAACATTTCTCTTTCATAAGTTTTGTTATATGCGTCAATCTTTTTTTGTTTTTGACGATCTGTTATACATTGTATAGTTTTTATCATTACGTACGTAAATGCTAGAATAACAATCAGTGTTACAATTGTGTATATAGTTGATAATATCGGTTTTTCTTCAAAAGGAATAATTAGTTTTTTTAAAGTATCTATGTTATCGAATTTGTACATTGTATCTTCTTTAATTATTTGGTCGATGTAAGACTCTGAATTATGATTTCTTAATATAACTTCTTTAATTTGCTTATGCATGTTTTTGTATATTTTATCGTCTAGATTTATAGTATTTTCATAAGTAACTAAGTTTATACCATTAATTGTTTGATTATTTAACTTATGCTTACCGCTTAATAACATAACACCGGATTCAATTTCTAAGTCGTAATCGTATTCTTGTTTAATGTTGCATTTTGAAGTTATATTCTTTAAAAGTGGAATAAGACAATTTTCTTCTTCAAAGTTAATTTCACAAATGTTTTTACTTAGATGATTTTGACAATTTTTTGTTCTTAAATAAGTTTGGTTACATAAGGCAATTGTTTTATCTGTAATGATTTTTCCATGTTTTGAATTTAAAGGTGTTACTTTATACAATTTACATGATTTAATTAGAACTGGATATTTATATATTGTGATGAAGAATTCATCAGTTCTAGCTAATAATATTTTAGAGTACTCAAGTATATTTATTATGGGTACTTGAATTATTTCATGTTGAATAATATTTTTAATGTCATCTAAGTCTAGGCTTTCTGATAAATATTCATTATTTTTTGCTGCATTAATTGTTCTGGTCAATAATAATAATTGTTCGTACACTTGTTCTATTACTAAATGTTCTTTAAGGCTCTGACCTTCGAATTGTTGCAAAATTTGTTCAAATCTAGAATTTATAGTTTTTTGTTTATTATTGTTTTCTATGAGATTATTTATACTCGTTTCTATGTTAACTAAGTCATAATGGTCAGGATTACCAAACACATATTTGAAAGCTGTTCCTAAAAAGTTAATTGATCTAGTATGCCTAGTATGTTCTTGTAATTGGTCTGCTAAATTCTTAATTTTACTTAACCAAATTTTTTCTTCTTGTGTAGGTTGATATTTACTAGTTACGATATTTACGTAAGGTTGAAATATCGAAGTCAGGTTGGTTGCATGTAACAAATAAGTTTGTTCTTTGAATAAATACACGTCATCTGTTTGCGTAAGTATAAACTTCTTGTTTAGTAACTCAGTTATTTGAACGTTTCCTTGCCCTTCTTGACTCTGTACAATTCCTAGTAATGTTAGGAATATTAATATTTTCGTCATCTGAAAAATGATAATTCTTTATGTTATCCTTGTGAATTTTTATTCCTTCTTTAGAGATTACAGTGTCTCCTTTATCTTCTTCTACTATTCTTGTTATGTATCTGGCGTTAGATTTCTTTCTAAGACCTGTGATTCTTACCATTATCTTATCTCCTTTTTTATACTCTCTGTGTCGAGTTCCTTTATTTAGACGTTCGATCACTTTTTTGGATGCTGAGTTTAGTTTATTTATTATAATTTCACTATTGCTATATTTATTTTGATTAAAGAAAATGTCTCTAGGTTTCAAACCGGTAACTGAGTGTATAGAATTATTTAATTCACGCACTGTTCTAAATATTTCGTCGATAAGTCTTGTTTTATTCTGAATTGTGAATATTCTAGACAGTTCAGTTATTGTACCGTTTACACGTTCTACTTGACCGTTCGCTGTCGATCTGTATACTGGAGTTTCTACTTTAGTTATGTTGTATTTCAAACACATTTGGTTCACCATTTCTGTTTTGAATCCCTTCTCATTATCTGTCATGAGTCGTTCACATTTTGGGAAATAATTAGATAAGACCTCTTCCATAACGTCGTACAGTCTGTTTCGAGTTTCGATTTCCCGAAGGATTGTATATTTAGAATACTTATCTACTGTTACAAGGAAAGTATACTTGTCGTTGAAGTATATGTCCATATGAATGTGTGTTCCCACATGTGTTGGTATTTCTGAATTATTCAGAGGTTCTCTGATAGGTTTTCTTTCATATTTTCCAAATAGACATGCTATGCATTTTTTGTTGAAACTCTTTGCTTGTTTATTTAGATCGGGCCAGTAATATTTCTCTGAGATTTCTTGTATATTGTTACGTAACCCTCGGTGTGCTCTTTCGTGAGTTACCCTTACAAGTTTTAGTTGTTCCTCCAAATTTGTCACGTCTTGAAGTTTTCTTGGTGTGAATATAAATCTTACTAGTGGGAATTCTTTTTTTATGTTTTCACCATATTTGTATATGTTTTCAAATTTCGTATGCAAAGCTACAATCTTTTGGGGTTGTATAACTTCTTTCATCTGCCTTAGTAAAGAGTCTTTGTCCTTAAACTTTGTTATGAGTCTTATTTTGTTACTAAAATAGATTTGTGTTTCGATATTATTTGTTATATCTTCAATAAGTTCGAACTGTGCAGCGTATGCATTAAAAGGCTGATTCACAGTTTTTATTATATCATTAGAAGAACTTTCAGCTGAATGTGCTGTTTCTATGGTAGAAGTATTTATGCGTTGACGTGATAATGCGTCAGCTACAAGATTTAGGTTTCCTGGTTTATATACTAATTTTGCTCCAAAGTCTTCAATGATTCCCTTCCAACGTTTCAGCTTTGTGTTGGGATTTTTTTCTGATACAGAATATATAAGGCTCTGGTGATCGGTATATATGGTTAAGTCTGCTATACCATATATGTAGTTTCTGAGTTTTTGTAAGGACCATATGATCGCTAATAGCTCTTTCTCGTTTGTGCTATAGTTCTCTTCTGTCTTACTCAGTGTTCTTGACAAGAAGTGTATAGGTTGCTTATTCTGACTTAGTACGGCTCCAATAGCTATGTTGGATGCATCAGTAGTAAGCTCGAATGGTTTACTATAATCCGGTTGAAAAAGTTCGACTTGTTCTTTCAAATAATTTTTTAAAATTCTAATCGCTTCTAATGCTGAATCATTCAGATTTAACTTAATATTTTTACTTTGTTTTTTGTTTACTTTACCGTTATCTCCTCGTAAATATAATGTCAGGGGCTTGGCTATGCTTGCGTATCCTTTTATAAACTTACGATAGTAACCTGTAAGACCTAAAAATCCTCTCAAATCCTTTACCGTTTGTGGGACTGGAAAATTTTCTATAGCTGCTATTTTCTCAGGGTTCGTAGTGATTCTACCATGTCTGATTATGTGACCTAAGTATTCTACTTCTTCTTGAAAAAACTTACTTTTCTCATCAGATATTTTTAATGTGGCTTTATTGAGTACGTCGAATACTTGACTTATGTGCTGTATATGTTCTTCCTCAGATGAAGAATATATCAATACGTCATCAATGTAAACGTGTACGAATTTACCTACAAAGTCTCTCAAAATGTCGTCCACGCATCTCTGAAATATGCTTGGTGCATTTTTGAGCCCGAAAGGCATTCGTTTAAAATGATATTTTGCGCCATTTATAGCAAAAGCTGTTTTTTCTTTATCATCTGCTTTGATTTTAATTTGGTGGAAACCTGACTCCAAATCTAACGTTGTAAAGTACTTGGCTTTACCTAAATTTTGAATTGTCATGTTGACATCCGGAATGGGGTATCTGTCTGTTACAGTGTGAGCGTTAAGTTTTTGGAAATCAACAACCATGCGCCGTTTTGGTTTTCCTTTTTCGTCCAAACCTTTTTTAGGTACTGTCCATATGGGACTGTTATAAGGACTATGGCTTTTTTCTATTATATCGTCATGTAAGAGTTTCTGTATTTCTTTGTTTACGAATTCGTTATCTGCTATGGGATATGGATATTGTTTAACATAAACCGGATTATCATTGGTCGTCCTAATGCTTGCTTCTATAGTATCTGTAAAGGGTAACGGTCCTATGCTGTTATTAATCTTCATCAGTCTATCTATGTCTGCTTTATAAATATTATTTTCCCCAATTATGTAATTAATTTTCTGAATAGATTCGACACTGCTTATGGTAGTTAGAGTCATATTACTGAAATTTATTTCCGCGTTTAAAACTTTAAGTCCTTCATATCCTAATATCATATCAAAAGACTGAATATCCTCTAATTCAAAAAATGTTATATTTTTCTTTAATATCTTAACTACTTTCTTTGTATCTACCATAGAATAACCATGCATTGTTTTTATTTTTATAGGTTTAATTTTAATTTTTTCGCTAGAATCGCATTTTCTATTAATGTAATTATGGGTTGCACCAGTATCAATAAGAATTTTATAAATTTTCTTAGAAATAATACTAGTTAAATTTAAGCAGGGCAACCCGTCTACTAGTTTAAATGATCTATTCTTATGTTATTATTTACCATACATTCCGTTTCATCTGCTTCTGCATATGTACTGCTGACATCGTCTCTGCGTTGTTGTCGGGAGTTATTTACTCTCTGCTGCTTGAAGTTCTGCTGATAAGATCGTTGCGGTCTGTTGTGTGTGTTGAAACTCCCGCTGTGTTCACGTTTCGCTGGTGGATTATATACATCGGGTTTGTATTGATTCCAATTTTGTCGCTGTGCATGTACAATTTGTCTCGAGTTTATCTCCATCGGCTGTGGTCCGTCATTTCTCTTGAAAGGGTTTAGGCGTGGTCCTTGATTGTGTTGCTGCATATTATCGTATTGCTTCTGGGGTTGATAATTCGTTGTTTGGCTCGAATAATTTGGTCTTCTTTCGTTTCTGCGTTCATGTGGCATATTTTTGTGGTGCTTATCTTGAGTGAGATGTAAATGCCTGTGCACATTATCATGTTCTATTCTGCGAGCAATTGCGAATGCGTGTTCTAGATCATTTATTGTAGCTGAATATAATGATCCTCTTGTAAAGTTGTCACTCATACCATCAATGAATATACGAACTGCGTCGTCGTTAGCATTTTTAATTAGTCTGTCGATTATATTCGGCGGATCACCTGACATAGTGATTTTTGATATTATTAAATTGAGATTTTTATTTATCTCGTCGTGGTATTCAGACAGTGTGCTTCTTTTTTGCGTGATGGCTTTCATCATGTCTTGTAGCACGTATAGAGGTTCTTGATTAGAGTACGTATAATCTAATCTGTTACGTATCGCCTCAAAATTAAAAATTGTGTTATAATTAGTTAACACATTCGCGGCTGCACCCTGTATTTTACTTTTCACTATAGTCAATGCTGCTGCGTACTTACTGTGTGTTTTGAAGTTTTTAATGCTGTCCATTAATCTGGATGCTTCTTCGCGCCACGACCGATAATTTGATTGATCGCCGTTGAAAATAGGTAGGCTTTTAAATGCGTCTAACTGTATTTCACTACCATCTGTATATGTGGTTCTTATTTCCTCTAGCACAGGTATGTTTGGTACTATGCCTAATCCAGATTTTACTTCATTTAGTTTTGTTTCTAAATTAGTGTTTATTTGATTTTGGTTAGTTATTATTGCTGCTAACCTTGCATTCTCTGTGCGTGTGTGCTCTAGGGTTTGTGTTACTGTGTTGCACCTGGTTTCTAAAGCTTCTAATCTTGCCATTAATACTGCGAGTTGTTCCATTTTGAACTCGTGTCTGTTGTCGTCGAATTTGTGTGTTTTTTTTCTCCACATATACACTTTCACTGAATTGCTTTGCTGCTTCGTACGAAGAAGCTATATTTGTACCTGCTATGCTAGGTAATTCTTGTAACCGGTAACGCGAGTGTTCTGTTTATACTAGATTTCACTACTTGTTCCCGAGGTCCGCTCGATTGAAGTTAAAAAGTATATTTAACCTCCTGGCAGGATCGCCAATTAAAACACTTGTTTCTTACTTTTAAAATTAAACAATATTTATTTGGAACTATGTCCTTTATTATTGAAATACTTTTTACTAATTCTAAAAGGAGCTTAAGGCTACTATGTAGTTACAATAAGACTGTTGATAAATTCATCATACAGTCGTATTTATATACTTTTCTTATCTATCTACAAGGAGACCCAAGCGTACAATCGTCTTGCTTGATAATGAAGAAGAGATAATATTCCAACATTGTATACAAACGATATTATCTCTTTTACATATGTTATCATTGTAGCGTTGTGTGCAAGACTGTACTAGAGACTAAAGATATCATTGAATACAAATAATGTTATCTTTTTTCTCAATATGTTTTGCTATGGATACTTAACTCGCGTCGACTCAATCTTCGAGGAACGTCACGACCCTTGTGCTTAAAGTGGACGGCCAACACCTCACGATACGAGAGCCGCTCCGAATTGCTTGACCTTCAAATTTCCAGTACGAAGGCGAATGCAGAAATATTTCCCTTAACAAATGTACATACTGTTGAGAACCTTTGCTTACCGGCTCAAACACTCAATCCAGAGGAACTACAAAAGAAGTTCGAACATTTGAAAGGAATCTACATTGACCCATATAGTAAGGCCGTTCCACAGCTGCTTATAGGCGTAAACAATGCTCAACTAGGACTTCCATTAAAAGCCAAAGAAGGAGGTCGAAATGAACCCGTAGCGACTAAGACACGTTTAGGATGGGTAGTTCATGGGAATAGCGTCGATGAAGTCAGCAATTATGAAAACAATGGCACATAGCATAATTTCCATGTTTGTGAATGCGAACCAGACCTACACCGCCTGGTGATGGACTTTATTTGTGATGATCATTTCGGATCACTGAGTTCTGAAAAGACCATAATGTCTCAAGATGATATTCGAGCTCTAGATCTGCTTAATTCTCGTACAATTAGCAAAAATGGAAGATTCGAAACCACACTCTTATGGAAATTTGATCAATTCGATCTGCCGGATAGTTATCCCATGGCTAAGAGACGACTATTGTGCCTCCAAAAACGAATGGAACGTGATCTAGTGCTAGATGCGACTTTGAATATGAAAATCAATGACTACATCACTAAAGGTTATGCTCGAAAGCTCACAAAGCAAGAAATATTCGAAAATCGGGGTAAATCATGGTACCTACCGATATTTCCGGTGGAAAACCCAAACAAACCCGGAAAAATCAGACTCGTCTGGGATGCTGCGGCGGCGGTTAGCGGTACTTCACTTAATTCCCTGCTTCTCAAAGGCTCAGATCAACTAACGCCTCTAACATCTGTTATCTACAAATTTAGACAGCACAAGGTCGCCATTTGTGGAGATATTATGGAAATGTTCCACCAAATCGGTATTCGAAAAGAGGACCAAAATTACCAGCGATTCTTGTGGGGCCAAAATGAAAAAGGGGATCCCGATACATTTGTTATGAGGGTTATGACCTTTGGAGCAACGTGCTCGCCTTGTACCGCACATTTCGTTAAAAACGCCAACGCAGAACAATTCGCCAATGAATTTCCGAGAGCTGTTAAGGCTATAAAGGAAAACCACTATGTTGATGACTTAATGGATAGCGTGCCGTCAGAGGAAGAGGCGATCAAATTGGCTCAAGATATTCGCCACATACATCACCAGGGCGGCTTCCATATCAGAAATCGGGTTTCCAATTCAACAGAAGTCCTAAGAGTGCTTAGATCTGAACCAATAGAGAAGATTAATATGAATGTCAACGTCGAACTGGGTACAGAAAAAGTTCTAGGAATGTGGTGGTGCACGTCATCTGACTGCCTGAAGTTTAAGCTCTCTACAAACCCAAAACAGAGAGAAGTTCTTTTTGGATGTCAACGCCCAACTAAGCGAGAAGTTTTGAGAGTGCTTATGACGATTTTTGATCCGCTGGGTCTGATAGCTTGTTTTCTCATGTACATTAAGATCCTCCTACAGGAAATTTGGCGTTCTGGAATTAAATGTGATGAAGCAATCAAAGAAGAGGAATACGCTAAATGGCTTAAATGGGTACAACATCTACCAAAAGTGGAGCTAGTGAAAATTCCAAGATGCTATATCTCTTCAACGTGGAGCAGCGAAATACAACTCCACATATTCGTCGACGCCAGCGAAAACGGGTTTGCAGCAGTAGCGTACGTCAGAAATTCCAACAACGAGTCAGTACAAAGCAGCTTAAACCAGAGTGGCACCCCTTAAATCGCTTTCAATTCCACGCCTAGAGCTTCAAGCAGCCCTCCTCGGAGCGCGGTTTGCCAAAAGCATAGCAGACTCACACGGGATACAATTTAGTCAACGATACTTCTGGTCAAACTCCAAAACTGTCCTGTGTTGGCTTCGATCCGACCATCGGAGGTACAGACAATACGTAGCATTTTGAGTCAGCGAAATTTTAGAGCTCACCAAAATCACGGAGTGGCGATGGATTTCTACAAAATCGAATGTTGCAGACGAAGCCACAAAATGGCAAAAAACACCGGAATTTTCATCCACTTGTCGCTGGCTAAATGGCCCGGAATTTCTAAAGTCCTCCCCGGAGACATGGCCACTTGAGACCAACGTGAGTTCTACAAATGAAGAGTTAAAATCACACTTTGTCGGCGTTCATGTTTATATTCCTGTCCAAGAAAGCATTTTTCGACTCAACGAAATATCCAGCTGGAAAAGGTTACTCCGGAGCACGGCCTATGTACTTCGATTCATACAAAACTTGCGCTCAAATAAAACTAACAAATCAAAGCTCAAGTGCCCTCTGTTGTGCAAAGAACTTCGAATGGCAGAAATTGTTCTAATACAACAGGCGCAAAAAAAGGTGTATCCAGAAGAAATTGCCGACTAAGAACTAAACCGCCAAGTCGAGAAAAGCAGCCCTATTTTTAATGTGTGTCCATTCCTGGATGACAACCACATTATAAGAGCAAATGGCAGAATTCGTTTCGCAAATGAAGCCGACAGAGATTTCAGGCAACCTATCGTTCTTCCGAGATTGCATCCTGTAACATCACGTATCATCAAAGACCTACATTTTCGATACAAACATCAAAACGACGAAACGGTGGTGAATGATCTACGACAAAAATTCTCCATTGCCCAGTTCAGATCAGCACTCAAGGCCGTCAAGAAATGCTGCCAAAGATGCAAAATTTACCGAGCTCGTCCGCAACCCCCAATCATGGCCCAACTTCCACCTGCGCGGCTTGCCTCATTTTGTCGACCATTTTCCTACGTCGGGGTTGACTATTTTGGCCCAATGACCTTCACTGTTGGGCGAAGAACGGAAAAGCGCTAGGGAGTTCTGTTAACCTGTCTTACCATCAGAGCTGTACATGTAGAGATTGCTCACACCTTAACAACTGATTCCTGTATTCTTTGTCTGAGAAATTTTATTGCAAGACGCGGCATCAAAATCGAGTTCCACAGTGACAACGGGACGAACTTTCACGGTGCGGAACGGGAGTTGCGAGAAGCGGCAAAAAAGATCCAGAGTGAAAAACTAATGGAATTCTTCACCACGACAGACACTGCTTGGAAGTTTATACCCCCTGGTTCTCCGCACATGGGTGGTAGCTGGGAGCGTTTAGTACGCTCAGTCAAAACTGTCCTTTATGCTACAGCACCGCTACGGAATCCAAGTGACGAATTGCTGCGAAGTATGCTGCTAGAAGCGGAAAATATTATAAATTTACGACCCTTGACCTACATACCAATCGACGCTGAGAACCCGGTAGCTCTTACACCCAACCACTTCTTGTTGGACTCGGCAAATGGATCAAAACCTTTGGTGGAATTCAGTGACGACGTCAGAGTGCTTCGAAAAAATTGGCTTGTCTCACAACATTTCGCGGATCGCTTCTGGAAGCGCTGGGTTGCAGAATACTTACCCACTATTACCAGACGCGCAAAATGGTTCACACCTGTAAAACCTATTGAACTCGGTGACATCGTTTTGGTTGTTGATCCCAATAGTCCTAGAAATTGTTGGCCTAAGGGTCGGGTAGTTCGAGTCAAGCTGTCGAAGGATGGACAGGTACGAAGTGCCTTCATACAAACCTCGAGCGGAGTCTATGAAAGACCAGCAGTCAAACTGGCGGTCCTTGATGTGGCACCAGACACCAGTCAAAAGGCGAAACTACCAGAAAGGAGTGTGGGAAAAAGTGCTACTGCACCATAAGAAATAGCTTTTGCTTTTGACTGACGGGTGGAGCCACCCGCCACCACGCCATTACTTTGCTTAAACTTTATGATAATTATAGGTTAACATCCATCTTGTATAATTTAACTTTCTCGAGTCAAGTCAAATTTATATTAATACACGATAAAAACTTACTCTTAAAACGTAGAATATATTAAAGATTGCTCACTAGGAAGACAATGTAAGATATATATTTAAAATACTTAACAAATAATCTTTATTTAATGAATTTATTTAATAAAGGATTTGTAACACCCTTGGCAACAAAAAACCAATTTGTTTAATTTGCCGGTTAACAAAAAGTCTTCGGTTGCAGCCGAATTTGCCGCAACAGTGCCATTGTAAAACAGTTTTGAACTTTAATCATAACATAATTTGCTATAATTTGGAACAATTAGTAGTGTAAATTGCAATTGATTTCAATTAATTGTGTCTCTTAATTTTTCTGAAATCTTTGTTTTCCCTGAATTCTATTTTTATTGATTAGTGCTCTCTCATTAAATATTTCGTCATCGTGCATACAAACACTAACATTTTTGTGCATATACACGGTACTTCGTGAGTAAACTTTCTTTGAGTGATAGCATTGTATATATGTACATTTCTATAGTATTTTCATGCTGAACAATAATAAATTTTTAGGTTCGTGCATTTACTAGTTGTCTATTCTGTTACCCTAAAGTAGTAAACATATATAATTTTTATTTTGTTTACGACTCTTTTCAAGGAAATATGGAGTTTAGAGCTAATAAAATACATTAAATATTGTTAATTTGTAAATGTAAGAACTTCCAAATGTGCGGTTCACAAGTTTCTTTAGATGGCGCTGCTCCATGATTGTACTACAGAAAATTATATACAATGGTGACAGTGAATTCTTCTTATACTGCCTAAAATTGCTGCATATCTTCAGGAACATACTTTACAATTTTTTATTGCATACATATTGCATACCTTAAGGCGTGTACAATTTGGACAAGTAATATACAACAGTACTGTCGATAAATAAGTACCTCATAAATTAAAATTAAATTAAAATAAAATTAACATAAATTTAATTATACAGTGCAGTGAAACCTTTCGTTTGTTAAGATCCTTGCTCTTTTTTCCTTGAAAATTTGAAAATGTCTCAAAAAAACTGTGCTAAATGTGATCTCGGAATAACCGATACAAATTACATTCAAAGTGAATCTTTTTGCCAAAATATATATCACAGAAAATGTACCGGAATAAATGAATCTAATAAAAAACTATTAATTTCGCAACCTAATTTTATGTGGCGGTGTAATACGTGTGTAATTTAATGGTTGATAAAGTAACTTGTTTAAGTTCTGAAGTCAATGAACTGAAATCAATGCTAAAAAACCTTTGCGAAATGACTTTGCCTAATCTAGAGACCGAATTAAAATTAGAAATTTTAAATTACAAAACGAAATTCTGAATTGCTCATAAATGACCTTCCCGCTATTTTCACCTCTTGGGCATCTAAAGTTAGTGATAGCAACCTAGTGGAACATCGACATGCTGTCACTCATCAATTAACAGAAATTGCTCATAATGAACAAAGAATATTCAAACCTAGAAGTGTTGTAGGCTTGAACATGGCTACATCCGTCCCGCTTTGGCAATACAACAACAGTTGACTCCATTACTAAATACATAAGGGCCAAACTAAATATCTCAACTACAAAAATAAAATGCGTGATGCTAGTGAAAAGCTTTTAAAGCTGCCATTCCTGAAAATCTCTTAACACTCGCTTTTGATTCTGCTACCTGGCCAGTTGGTGTCAATGTACGGGAGTTTATTAATTTTTCAAAAAACTAAGAGCGAGCAGCCGAACAAGTCGTAACAACGCTTGTTTTATAAATTTGTCAACTTCTTTATCTATGGATGCTATAACTGCTGATGATTTGCTTGAGACTGAAATCTCTCATTGTTTCGATGAATTGATTCCCACTATCTTATATGTTGCTGCCCCATTGCTATATGTTTCGTCTGCTGTTGATATAAATGTTGTTGATGTGCTAGTAAATGATAACTCTCTTCCGTTTGATGCTTATGTTGTTCCAGTTTCTTCTGAATTCACTCCTGCTGTTCCTGTATTGCCCGCATTCGATAAACCAAATTTGATATTACCAAAACGTAGGGAGCATGCGGACCAAAACTAATCAGTTCTATACATCTGTTTTAGATTGCATTTGCATGAATCATTTAATAGCTATCATGGAAACTTGGCTATACGAAGGCGTACTATCAACAGAATTGTTCGATTCTAAATATGCTGTCTACAGAAAAGATCGTCTACTTGTATGAATAGAGGAGGAAGTGTGCTGGTTGCGGTTAGTTCGCGTTTTAATAATAAGATTTTTTAATTATAAAATAACTCAGGTTTGATAAAACAAATATGTCTTTGTGTTGAATTCTCAATAGGATCTCAAGATGTAATAGTAGGTTTAATATTAAAGTTTATTTTTTTACTTACTCAATAGGGCAAGTATTGGTTTCAATGTTTCAAGGTTTTAATCAAACCTATTATGTATTAGTAGGTTTAACTAATATTAAAGTTTATTTTTTTACTTGCTCAATAGGGCAAGTATTGGTTTCAATGTTTCAAGGTTTTAATCAAACCTCACATAACGATGATAGAGAAGCCTAAAAAAATAGGTTTTGTCATGCCGTTTGAAAAATGTATACTAAAGAAAGTTATAAGAAGTGGATCCAATAAGCCTATTTGGTATTCAAAAGGTCTGTCTCGTTTGAAAAATGCATTGCTAAATGCTCAAAAAAAGCAAAATTTATTCAAATTTTCGAAGCAATTGTTGTCGATTGTGTAATGAATATGTTTTCCTGAAAAAATGTTTGCATAGTCAATACATATTGTCCATTGAATCAAAAATCAAAAATGATTCTAGTTCTTTTTGGAAGTTTTATAATGTTAAAAGGAAATCAGTTGGAATTCCTTCTAACATAATTTATAATGGAATAGTAAGTAGTGATATTTCTAAAATTTGTAATATGTTTGCTTGCAAGTTTCTTCCAATCGAATTTCGTAATTAATTTTGTGGATAATGATGTTTTGTCAACGTATCCACAAATCACTGATATTGGTTGAATGAGTATAACCGAAGATGAAGTTTGTACAGCACTCTCTTCTTTAGATTGTAATTTAAGCATGGGACCCGAACCCGATAATATTCCTGCAGTGTCTTTAAAGGAATGTGCCAGACCTCTGTTGCATATTTTTAACATATCACTAAGTAGTGGCGAGTTTTTAGATATTTTGGAATTTTCTTATATAACTCCCATCTATAAATCAGGCATTTGAAACAGCTAATAATAAAATTTTAATTAAAAAACTGTTTGCTTTAGGTTGAGATGACCGCTCACAATTTGTAGAAATTGGTTCAGAATTGTCGTTTAAAATTTGTAACTATTCCGGTGTTCCCATGAATGAAAGAATACAATATGACGACACTTTGGCATTTTCACTTCGTTGTTGTTTCAATTGTGACGTAATTTTCACTTGTGACGTAAGCACCTTCACTCTTTTTCCTCTTGGTTGGGGTAAATTCATAACAAGATTCCACCATTTAATTGTTTTTCTGTTTCTGCTTACGTCACAAGTGAAAAAAACACAACAACAAAAAGCTGAAAAAAACCAAGTGTCGTAATCTTGTTTTCTTTCATTCATGCATTGTTCCGGCAGTCACCTTGGCCCGTTATCGTTTTTGCTTTTCATTAATGATTTACCTGAAGTTATTAATTTTTCTAATTGTTTGATGTTCGCGCATTATGTCAAAATTTTTAAATCAATCAAATCTGTTGCTGATTGTTTTTATTTACAAAGGGACATTAATAGTTAAAATCGATATTGTTATTCCAGTCCCCTGAACTTGAATTTACAAAAATGTTCTGTTATGTCTTTTTACATATCCGTTATATATGATTATCAGCTGCTTACTATAAAAATTATTAATCTAAAATTAATAGATTAATAAGTCTCTATCTAGTAGAAAAACATATTATTCTGTAATGTTTGCTAGGGATGTGATTGTAGGGCATATTGACTGCCCCCCGCTTCTAGCTTTGTTGGGTATATGTACATGCACCATCTAGAACTTTAAGACCTAGATATAATGATTTTTTTTTCATATTTCTCGTCATGCAACAAACTGAACGAATCACAAATGCTTGCTTTAAATTTAACGAATGTGCAAATGTTTTCGACCTTTATCAAAATGGAGATATTTTCAAATGCAAATTGTTATTGTTATGAATACAATTGTTTTTCTTTTTATACTACATACAATATATTATGATTTATATTAAGTAGTCTAAGAAAGTTTTCTGTAACTTTTACATAGATGGTTAGATAAATAAATAAATAAATAAATTAATTAATTAGATAAAATAGAGAAAGCTGATGACGTTTACCATATAAATTGCATAGGTAACAATAATATGAAATGTGACGCAGTTTAAATAGGCACATCAAATTAGAAGCTTAAGAAGAGCCTTTGTGGTCATAGGTCTGACATTAACAGTAAGAGCCAACAAAAAACTGCTCTTGCACAGCACTGCATAAAAGAACAACATATGCCTGATTCATTACCAAATTCGGTGTTGCAGACTGAGAAACATTATAGTAGACAAAGAAAACACAATTAACCGTAGATCGGACTGTGACAATTTAAGTTATTCTTACAGCCAATTTATTAAAAGACCGTACAGGGTCGTTAATAATTGAAAGAATGATTTCTCCGTAACAATTTTTTTTATAAAATATTAAAGATGTTAAATTGGCAACTTTTAATTTACAAAACAAGTAATTTATTTAACTGTTTTTTTTTTATTTTAATTTCATTTTGTATAATTAATAAATTAACAGAAAAGTCGAGTTTTAAATCGCTTTTGTTGGTAGTTTTAACTAATAATTTTAATTAATGTGTTTATTTGAATTATGTAAGTAGTGTGATATATCACAATTAATGCGAATAGTTATTGTTCAATTTTTTATATTTTTCATTGAATAAAGGTCTGATGATGAAAATAAACACGTTCGGAACGTCGCGTAGATGAACATGTATCTTTTACTGACCTATAGCCCACACACTTCATTACCGTCTTTAAGACAACCAAGGTCACAAAATTCATATAACATTTAAAAAATGTATGTATTTTAATGAACTTGTTTCTTTTGCTTTTGTCATAGTAATTACTACCGGAGGAATTTGGCTGATAAGATGGGCAGCTGAGAAATTTGTGTTGCAGTTTATACATATTTCAAAACCATTATTCGTAGAAAGAGGAACTCGAAATCTAAGAAACGCTTATATTTTTCGAGGAAATACCCTAGTAAATTAATCTGTGAAAAAATATGGACCGCTGTTTTGGAAAACATTTATTTGATTTGAACGCTAAAACTCCTTCCGAGCAATTTTCAATATATTTAATATTACTTTCATCATCTCTTAAGATACCACAAATAGCTACCTCTTGCGAAAACTTCTTCCGGGTTAGATAAATAACCCTAGTTTCAACATGCACATTCGTAATTGACTCACAAAAAACCAGTGCACGTTTGATGGCCCTTCATACATATTTTCATTTATTTTACAACTTACAGTCCGAGAAACGGAAAATTTAGTTAAGTGGAAATGTTGTGGTTGGGTCTACCAACCACAACTATCTATAAAACAATAATCTATAAAGCAAAAATCTATTAAGTAAAACAATAATCTATAAAACCAAAATCTAGATAACAGGAATCTATAATCGAAAAAATCTATAAAATTAAAATCTATAATTCAAAAATCTATAAAAAAAATATATTAATTTTTGATACACTGGTTCCAATCCACGCGCGAATTGTAATCATTGTCTTTTATTTATTAATATATTAATTCTATATTATTAAATTAAACAAAACCACGATTAACTTGTACAGGGTACATATTACAAACACTTTCTTCAAGGCCATCATGTATTCTTTATAACAGACAAATAAAGAATGCCAATTTTTAAAAGTTACTAAATTACATGTTAGTTTGATTTTTTCTAAAAGTATAGAATTATTAATTTTGGATAACGCGACTACTCATCCACTAGAACACTAATTAATTTTTGAAACGGATTATGCACCATCAAAGTGGTGTATACCAGTATATTCCTTCAAATGTTACACCTATTTCAATCCCATACGTATGGCTCTTAAAGCTCCTTTATAGACATAGCTTGTTAAGCAAAATTGTGAATTCCGGAAAATGCATAATCAACGCTAAAAAAATTAAATCCTTAAGATGTTGTATCACTTAGTGCCTTTGCAATAAGTCTGCTTTTCAAGCGCTGGAGGAACATTTTATCTCGAACCCCAGATGATTAGTTTGGTGAGGAGGATGATATTCCTCTGTAAGTCCTCCGTAATCAAGCTATGATAGTTGTAGCAAATACAGTGGCTCTAAGGTAGGTAGAAAGGTAAGAATTGCGGCTTATTCTAAATCTAGTATAAACCCAATTAGCGCAAGGTGCGCCGTCCGTTTTGAAACAAAAAACTCATGAGACCTATCAATTATATGGGTTAAAGTAAGGTTATGATGTTTATTAGGGTGAGTGAGGGAATAAGTTTCTTTAATGACAGCCAGCCCGAGAAGAAAAAAGAGATCCATGGATTCCTAATTAAGAAATGCCATTCGTGCTCCTAACCAGTTGCTAGGTCCGACTGTTGGCTCCGCTATGACTGTCTTCGCTTAGTGCCCATCTGGACGTGATACTGGTTGAGGGCATGTTTGGCTTCCTTATTAGGGAGTCTTATTTTAGAGAAAGACCTGGTTCACGAAGCCATAGTCTGCCTGCTCGGATTTTGTTCAATCTTATAAAAATGTGAACGGGTATTTTAGTTTAAGGTTCGGGTATACATTCCTTAGGAAATAGTCCCTTTGTTTTTAATTTCCATAAAAAATCAAGAGATCTTCGGATACCTCACCAACGGCTTATGGCTCATTTTCCCCAACAGGTTTTATATCAATGCTGTTAGCTCTGATTATGTTTTCGCTAAAAGGCCCGTCTAGGCAGGTTGCTGGATGGTTTAGGGAAGGGTGAGTTTGCCTGTGAGATCAGCCAATTTGAGAAAAAAACATAGTTTCCGCAGTTGACATAGCCCGCCTACACGGCTATGGTTTCTACGGAGATCATGTTGTTTTCTTGATCCATTTTGTCGGCCTCTGGAGAAGGAGAGATATTGATTTAACTTATTGCGTTTATAATCATTTAGTTGATTGAGGAATCCAAGAAGATCTCCTATGCTTAATATTGAAAGTTCGTTAAGGTCATCACAAAGTACTGAACGAAGAATTGGCATCTTGGACTAGCCAAGGCAGGGCAGTGGCAGAGATAATGAGCGACTGTTTCCCTGTCTCTTTCGTCTCCGCAGCTAAAACAGTGAGTATTGTGTGGAATATCCATTTTTGCCGCATTCTCTTCTATCGGCCAGTGACCCGTGCTGACTGCAATAGTCCTGGCTATGTCTGGCCGAGTTCGACATAAGAGTTCACTTGTACGGGATTTATCATATGTAGGCTACATCTTTCTTGAAATGACACAATCAGACAAACCTTTCCATCTGCGATTGGACTCGGATAGATATTGAGACATGATATTGCCCTTCACACCTCCTAGCGGTATTCTAACTTCTTTAGCAAGCGAGTTGTGAAGGGCCGATCCTTGCCTGGCAAGCTTGTCAGCCCGTTCATTTCCATGAACACCACTGTGACCTGGTATCCAGACCAAACTAATATCCAAGTTAACATTAAGGCTCGCGAGCTCGATTAAGAATTCTTTCACGAGAGTGGAGGATATGGTGCCAGCATCAATAATTTGATGGTAGCCTGATTATCTATAAATATCGCAGTATTTCGGTTTTGATTTGGATTAAGTTTCAATATTTTGCATGCTTCCCTGATTGCCAGCAGTTCCGCTTGCGAAGCTTGGAAGCCAAAAATACTTGGTTGGACACGTTAAGTGTTTCGGAAAAAAATCCAGCTCCGACACGTTCTTCAATGTTCAATGTTTTACCAGAGTTAAGGACAATTTTTAATTGCTAACATAAAAAATTTTGTTGTTTTTGAACGAAGTTAAACAATTTTTTTTTATTCTTTTAGCTGAAGTATAAAGTAAAATAGAATGGAAAAAATGTTTTACTTTCTATCTGCGTTAAGATTTCTAATAAAAATAGATACGAATTTTTGAATGCACTTACCACATTAATCAGCCCATAGACAGCACACCATTGTGCGCACCGGTGTTGGTGCACTGTACTGTGTTCCGTCTGTGGGCTGGTGTGCGCACCGATTTCGGTTAAAGGCACGGTGCGAGTAAAATCAAAATGTTTTAATTTTTTTGTGTCTTTGTCTCGATCGGTGTCATGTATATGGGGCTCTGCGCGCACATTCATTGCAAATTTTGTTGTAATGAATAGTAGTGCAGTGTGGCCACGATGTGGTGTGTACGAATCGGTGAAGTGTGTGGAGGTGTGGTGTCTATGGACTGCTTTACACATAATAATTCGTTATACTAGACCACCACCAAGATATACAGAATAGAAAGGTAATATATTCCCGCACATTGTTTTGTGTATGTTCTGCGCATGTACGTCATCTGAATTATTGTCGTTTGACAGCTGCGCTTCCTCTCTTTCATTTCGCTTATGAATAATATCGCGTGTGTTGTGTTTTGAAAAAGAAAAAATTTGTGAAATAAAAACTATGGCGGTTTGTTCAGTTTTCGGTTGTGATACCAATAATAATAAAAAAAGTAAACAATATACAAATAAAGTAAATAATGTGCTTGTGAAACTATTTCGTTTTCCGAAAGATTTGGAATTGGCAAAAGTTTGGCAGAATAAATGTGGCAGAAAAGATAAAATTAATGTGCAAACGGCCTACATTTGCTCAAAGCATTTCACTCGGGACAAATATATTCGCAACTTGCAACATGAACTTTTGGAATATTCACCAAAAAGTTGCAAAAAACTGATATCCGATGCCATTCCTACAGAAAATCTTCCATTCGCCAGTTTTTCAAACAAGTAGAATATCGACCAAAACAACAAGCGAAGTGATCGATTAGAAAAACGACAGCAAAAATATGATAATTTATGCAGAAATACATAAATGGGTAAGTTAAAGGTGTCGCAGTTATTCGTTGAGAGATGAAAACTTATTGCAATCTGCATCTTTTGTCACAAACATTTATTTACTTTTATATTAAAGTCTACACTCACTTCAAGAAATAGAATTCGAGTGACGTCACACAAAAGAGGGAGATAGGATAACGACATGCGCAATATACTACCTTGTTTTCTGTATATCTTGGACCACCACTATATATTTATTTGTTCCACAGAGAAACGGTGATCAAGTAAAAGAGACTTTTGTGAAACATTGAGGGATTACAATACATTTCATCCTCCTTTATTACTTCAGTTCCATCTGCCGCTAGTGGACATGTTTTTTTATAGTATTATATTTTTTATTCACTTATTTATATCACAAAATACGTATCATAATTTTCTATATCATTTGTAGTCTTTTAAAAAATTTTTATTGAAGTAATAAATATTCACACCCATTTTATTTATTTCCCTAGGTACCTACTCTTTTAAAATATTTTTTTCAATTGTTCCTATTATAAAAGTCATAAGAAAATTGGGGGAGAGTACGACAACTTTGGCGCCGAAAATTGATAACGGATTTTTGTAGAAAGGACAAATACAAGGAGGGGGTCTATCTCCCCCCGTTTGGGCGGGAGGAGCAGTTTATTGAAAAAAGTACTAAATATGGAAAAAAATCATTAAAAAATATCGGTAATACCTACAATTATTTAGTATTATATCTTTTTTGAAAGCCAATACTCTGTTTTATTAGCCGGTTTTTAAATAAATTGAAATCTGTCCATAGTTTTTGAAAAAAAACTACTTTCAAGCTCAAAATTTGGGAAAAAAAAATAAAATCAATGTTTAAAGTGTAATTTTTCAAAATATTGAAAACCATTTTTTTTTTAATCTAAAAGAAACTTTGCATGTACCCAAACTCGTATCCACCTCAAATCCTATCACAGGCCCAGGCAGGGGGGTTGCAAACATACCTCACTGTTGATACGCCGTAAGGCTGGGTGTTGGAAAAGCATGATAATTTAGAGTCAATTTGTGTAATAATTAATCCATATTCTATTTTTACTATCAAATTAAGTCCACGTAAAATACTCAAGCAGAAACAAAAATTAATTAAATTAAAATAGTAGTTTTGGTCATTTTTAATTTTCTCGAAAACTAGAAGACATTAAATAATTTTGTTTTCGGTTTCTGATTAAAAAATAATATGAGCAACGATTTCTAAAAAAATATAATATAAAACCTCAAAGTTTTGAAAAAAATACACTTTTAAAATTTTTATGTTTTTTTCCCAAATTTTGAGCTTGAAAGTAGTTTTTTTAAAAAACTATGAAAAGATTTCCATTGATTTAAAAACTGGCTAATAAAACAGAGTATTGGCTTTAAAAAAAGATATAATACTTAATTGTTTGTAATACCGTTATTTTTTAATGATTTGTTTCCATTTTTAGTATTTTTTCATTAAATTGCACCTCCCGCCCAAACGGGTAAAATAGTAAAAAATGTTTGTATTTGACCCCTCTACAAAAATGCGCCAAAGTTATCGTACTCGTGCCGAAAATTGTTTCTAAGCATAGCTAAGTACCTACCTACTGATCCAAAGTTCATAAAAGATTTTACGCAATTTAAACATTTATTCATTATCCAATTAAATAAAAATTAAATAAATGAAACTAAACACATAAATATTTTGTAAACATTATTTTAATTAGTTTTATTTTACTCTAAAAAAATGACAACTTAAATATTGTATTTACATAATTTAATTCGCGACGCTTTTCGAAAATTCTTCCATCTTCGGGCGACGTATGCTTATAATGTGTTAATAGTTGTTGTTGCCAATATAAATGTTTATTTTTATACTTATATTTATATTGAGTTTCCTTAGAGAATAAAAAAAAGAAAAGATCACCGAATTAAAATAAATATTTTTCTGCAAACACTGATTTTGGCTTAAATTCTAAAACCCTATTTTCGATTTTTTTGTTTGAATTCATTTAAATTGATTCTTATTTTTCGCTTGTATATAAAATGTTATGCCACAAGATTAAGTTTGTGCGATCGAGTCGTTCCTTTTTTAAACAGGTGGTGGTGTGCTTTTTGTGCTTTTTTGTGCATTTATTATATTAATCAATTTAATATTTTTGATCATATTAAGCGTGCATTTAAAACCTCTTATTATAAATGGACACTCGCTCCTAATGAATAGAATATCGAGTTGGAAATGCTAGTTTTTTCATTATACGGAGCGATGTCATACCGATTGATTTCGTCGTAATATGGTATAGCAGAGATAAGAATTTAAATAGGAAACTAAATAAAAAGTTTATCCTACAGGTAAGGGAGCAAAAACACTTAAAAAAATCACAGTACCTACCATCTAACAAATCCAAAATGTTTTCCAATGGAAAACCACAAATTTTTCCAGTAACTTGAAATAAAAAGGAATACACCAGTTTTCCACCAGTTCAGTAAAAAAGAGTATAGGTACCCTTTTTTTAAATTTATTGCCTCTTTACTTGACATAAGCGAAGCACTTACTGTTTGTTCAAAAAAAAAATTATATTTTGGTTGAAAACGTGACTGCGCTGATATTTTTTTTTTTTTGTAAAGGAACCAAAAAGTGTTGCTTGTGCATTGCTCATTGTGTCTCTGTGGCCTTGTTTTTAACATATTTTTATTTTTGTCTTAGTGGCGAATGTGTAAATATATTGTTTAACTTTCAGATTTGGTTAATTTTTGCTTATAACTAAAAAAAAAATATTTTTTTTGAATGATTTGTATTTATTTTCCTTTTAATTTGTGTTTTTTTAAATACCTACATATGTTTTATACGAGTACATGTGTACAGCATTTTTTTTTTCTAAATAGTTTTAAGTATTTATTTGTAACAACAACAAAAAAAACTTCTAAATTTTCAAAATAAAAATGTATTAATAATTGTTTTCTTTTTTATATTTTTTCCTTCATATATTTCCACAAAACCAAAAACAACAAAATAATAAAAATGAATATCTAATTCTGAACAAAAAAAAAAACCATCGAAAAATGTACGATTCATTTTCTCTGTCACTATATTGGATATTAAACAAAAAACAATAATACAAAAACTAGATACGAGTGGTAAATGCATTTCGACAAGGACTTGATGCACGCTACGGCGAACACACAAATGCATCTTTAGCTGAAGTTCTTCGCAAACAGACTTCGCTTAGCAAACGTCTATCACAGACATCATCTATTGAGTATGCGGACAATATTCCAGACGAACTGACGATACCCGAAATTGACGTGGAAAGATTATCATCCCATAGTCATACTGAAACAGCAGTTTAGATCTATTAATATGGTTATTTATTTAGATATATCATTTCGTTTCTTAATACCTAAGTAAAAGCATATGTATTGTATATATATAGGAAAATGTATATATGTATGTATATATGCATATGTATATATTTATACCATATGTATTTCCAAAAGTCAATAACAAACTAAACAATTGATAATTCATTTATGTAATCATTTTTAAATAAAATTGAATAAAAATTTGCCCGGAAATTTAAGTAAATGAAGAAATACAGAAAACATAAGCAACTAAATTTTCACGTGAAAACAAAACAAAACTTTTTATATTTAAAAATAATACAAATATTTCTATTAACATATGTATTTCCCATACAGAAGAAACTTCAGTTGCTTATATTTTCGAGTAAATATTATAAAAAACAAAAAATAAGAGAAAATTTAATTAATTTGTTAAAGAAAAAGATTCACAAGCCTATCAATATTTTAAATAAATAAACGCAATATATACATATATATATATACATGTATGTATATTGTATGTATATATATATATATATATTATATATATTTAATACTGATATTAAAAAAAATATTTTTCAATAAAAAAAAAAATATTTTTCAATAAAGTCTTAAAAAGCCAACAATGAAAATAGAACAAAATGTCTTACTCTTACACCACTTATAAATAAAAAAAAACATACACACAATAATTGAATACAAAAACAATTAAATTTTTAAATATAAATTGTAAGAATGCTAAAATGTAACAGTTTGCAGCAATCAAAATAAAATGCATTACTTACCTAGTTATATACAAAACAAAACAAAACGTATATGATATATATGTATATGTATGTTTATGTATAGACATAATATACATACATTAAACTGTTATTAATAACTTTGTTAAATAAATATATAAAGAAAAGTAAACAAGTACATTAAAAATGCGTAATACTAATTCGTTCGAAAAAAACTTAATACAAATTTTAAATAAATATTAAAAAACAAAAAAAGTGTAAATGTATAAAAAAATTAAAAAAAAAAACAGCATAAATGCTTCAAAAAGCTGTTATACGATAACACAAAGCATTTTAATTAACATTACACAACTAAAAAAATTAAACAGAAATTAATGAATAAATACAAAAATGAAGAAACCATATATACTACTAATGCGAGGAAATCTTCGAAATTGTACTTAGTAATTTATTACATACTCTTCTATCTCTCTTTCCCATTATCCCTCCTCCCATCACACTCCCATCACAAAAACTTCATAATACTTGTAAGCTACAATAAAAAAAAACTATTTAAACATTTTTTTTTATAAATTTCACACTGTAATAAAAATAATATAATATAAATGAACAGTTGATAGAAAACAAATTATAGAAAAAAACACATTAACATTTAACTTTACACACAACATGACGAAATTTTTTTTTTATTTAAATGTATTTATTTTAAATACGTTTTTTTTTTTGCTTTTACTAGGATGCTATTTTAAATTTAAAATTTTATTTACCATTTTACTAAGCGCTTAGAAAATCAAATGTAAATTTAAAAAAAAAATTCCTTTTTTGTTTTATTTTGATTGAATGCTAAAATATTTGGTCGAATATAAAATAAAAATTCCGTTGCAGTAAAATGTATTCCAAAACAATATAAAGAACTAATAAAACGAACAAATATACAAAACAATTTGTTTTTACAATTTGTTTGTACCTTCACGAGACAGCTCTTCCAATAAAATAAAATGAAACAACAAAATTTTTTTACGATCCTAGTTTTATATTTTGTTATTATTTCATTTTATTGAGTTGTTTACAAGTCTTTTCTTTTTGTCTTGGGAAAGAAAGTTTCTTATTTTTTTTAAATAAAATAACCCTTTATTTTAAAATTCAATTCCAAAGAAAGATTCACTATTAATTGTTTTCAGTTTCTTAATAGCCCAGTTAATAAAGACATCGAAGGTAGCAAAAAATCGCAGATCGCTGATTTTCTTGGGAAGCTTTTACGATAGATACTAACAGTGTAAACCAAGTTTGCTGCTTTGAAAAGCTTGTGCTTAATTGGTGGTGGTAAACAAATCTCAACATTTTTGGATATTTTTCACCTTGTGTCTCATAACTTCATAAAAGTGCATCCGACGAAAAATAATTTAATTTAGTAATTTTTAGTCTTTTTATTTGTTTTCATTTTTAAAAATAATTGCATGCAATTTTAAAGTAGGCACAATTTGCTAAAATTTAAGTGCAACAGCAGTTCTGTAGGTATGATAGTTTTGGAAATACAACACTTGAAAGAATTTTTTTTGTCGTAGGAAGAGAATTTTAGGCAATATGTGACTCCCTGAAATCTTCTGCCTTGTTTCACCATAAGATTTGGGGTGCAAGTTTAACTTTTTTAGCCAAATTAGTTTTTCTTTCAAACTGATACCAATATCACACATTTTTCTTCGATTTTAGCGCATTTTTAATTCGTACTTTATTGCACTTTTAAAGATCCAAAATTGTCTTGAACTTTACTGTACTTTCAAAAGTGCAATGCAAAAAAGTTTGGGCTTACTTTCATCGGACTTTATTTCATGGCACCTAAAATTCTGCTGTTCAAACTTTTACTATGATGAAAAACTTAGAATGAATACCTACAAATTAAAATTTTTGTTTTGATCAATAATTTTTAAATACTTACATTAATTACACCTCCATATGTTCCCCTTTTCGCTACAATGAACATCTTTTATTGAATTTTTCAATTAAAAAACAACAGAAAATCTTTTAAACTCGTCGTTTCCGACATTGTGTCATATGTGCAGATTATTTGGTGAGAAAAAATGTATCATATAGCTCTTGTTCTTTGGCTTTGGAATCAAGCAAAAACGTCGTTTTACGAGTGCATCGAATCGCAACAACTTCATCAGCTGCATATAGAGTGAATGAATGACTGATTGAATATTTTGGATCTTAATTTTGGCAACCAACAGAACGATCTCGTCGATGTTCATTGCCGTTTTCTCATTATCTAATGAGCTTTTCTTTACTGATGATCGGCTGAATGAGTCTGTCGAGTCTAAAAGCGGGCACGCGATATCTGTGCCGAGATTCAGCTAATTAAACTTCCAGGGAGTGAGTAAGATGAGTCGCATTTCACTTGTCGTTTTTCTTTTTCCGTTCAGAGCAGATCCTGAGTTGTCAAAAATTAAGTTGTGTTCCAAAAACTTTGTCAAGTCATCCTGGAAGGTCAGAATATATTTATTGCCGTCATAGCTTATAGGTAAGGGACCCACTATATCCAGAGCTATCCGCTCGAAACGTGTTTTGCTTGTAGTGGTTACCTTCATGGGAACTTTTTTATTATTGGATAATTTATTTTTCTGATATGACTCACACTGGAGTATGTATGTCTTTATGTCTGTATTCGTACTCGGCCAGAAATATTTTTGTTTGATTTTCTTAGTAGTTCTTGTTATTCCTTGGTGACCTCCAAACGGGGAGTCATGAAAATCAAAAAGCACGGTTTTTATGCTTTCGATGTTATCAAGAAATATTCTTTCGTCAGTGAAGAGATGAATAGTTATATTATGGTTTTGAAATATAGCTGTAACAATGTTTCTAATAGAAAGCTTGGAATCATTATTCATAGGTGGTAAAGCGAGGCCTATTGAATTATTTTTATTGTTTATATCTTTGATTAAAGACAGACATTGCTTTATAACTTCTTCGTCTTTATTAATTTGAACAGGGATGGGTAAAGTATAGTTATGTAAAAGGTTTCGCCATTACTTAAGAAAGTGGAGTATTTTCCTATATCAGGTTTTATAAAATTTGGAAATTATGTTTTTATTTCGTCTTCTACTACAGATTCTATTATTGGTAAAATTATGACTTTAGTTTTAATGAGTTTATTAAAGTAAATTGATCCTTTCTCCCCCAGCAAGGTGAAACTTGACAGGATGTTTATGTCTTCTAGATTCTCATTTTGCGTTACTTGGTCAGCTTCTTGATTGTGAATTTTTTTGTTTAGTCTTTGTTTCTGACCGCGTGTTAATACCAATCTTTTACTATATTCACCTATATTTCGAATCAGAGCATCTGCATTCAGATTTATTTTTCCTGGTTTACTTTACTGTATACTCGTATTCTGACAATACAATTTTCCATCTCGCTAGCCTAGACATGGGATCTGTTCGGGAAAAAAGGCATTGTAAAGGTTTGTGGTCGGTGCAAATAGTGAAGTGTTTGCCGTAAATATACGGACGAAATTGCTGTATAGCATATACTTTTGCTAGTAATTCTTTTTCGGTTGTATTATACTTGATCTCTGCATCGTTTAATGTTCTACTTGCAAAAGATATTGGTTTATCTTGTCCGATGGTACCTTGGGACAAAACGGCCCCTATTCCGACATAGCTAGCATCTGTTGTAACAATAAACTCTTCCTTAAAATTGGGATAGGCTAAAACTGGGGGATTTATCATTTTAGATTTTAGATCTCGGAATACAGTTTTGTTAGTGGTTTGGCTATGGTGGAAAAATTTTCCGGTAAGGTTTTATATAAAGCGGGGTTTTATTCTCCTCAGTACCAATTCTATGCATAATGGAGTTGGTATTAGTAAGGTGGTCTCCCTCTATATAAAAGAGATCGTTATATTTTCTGCAGATCTTGAGATTCCTTCTCTTCGGTGTTACAATGGTCTAATATCAACATAGTTTCTAACTTATTTAATCGTTTCTCAATTTTGTTCTTAAAGCGATTCGTATTATCAACTTGATAATACTGATCTAAGACATCCCAAGTTAAATTTAATGTTGTTATATTTATCGTTTTTTCGTTTTCTAAGGTATTCATTGCTAAAATTTGAATTTTATTATTCTTAGGTCTTACTATTGTTTCGCCCAGATATACTCCTGGAATAATTTGTTTCTTTTTTATAACAATGTCCTGGAGATTTTTATCATGTTGTTCGAATGGAATTTCTATCATTTGCTGACTACGGGATGGAAGGGTTACGTGTACATTTTTACTAATGGAAGTGTTACGATAAATTATTTTTGGTGTAGTCTTATGATCTGCTACAGTATTATTTATTTTTGCTTTAGTTTCCTTGCTCTTTTTGCTTTCGTTTTCTAAAGTCTTATTATTATTTTACCTGCTACACCATTTTTTAATTTAGTCTTACTGGTATTTGTATTTGTACTATCCATTTTTCCCGTATCGTTTAACACAAATGAAATTGATTCCTTGTTATCAGAATCGATATTCTCATTAAGCTTATTGGAACTAGGGATTCCAATCGCATGTTGGTGGAGTTTGTGGTTGATGGATACTTTATCGGATTGTGGAACTGAATTGTTCTCCTTTAACATACCATCGCCTCTAGTTTCGAAGTCATAGCCCTGGGCACCGCCTCGTGAGGGGTAGCTTTGTGAATATTTTTTCTGGTTGGAAAGTTATTGAAATCGATCTCATTTATTTCGAAAATCTGTTTTTTGTAGTTAATTTTACATTTATGTTTGTTGAGAAAATCGTTTCCTAAAATTCCATCGTAAACTAAATTTATTTGGGGTTTTCAAACTTGAAAATGGTTCTTCAGAAAGAGATTCTTTTCTTCGTTTATTATAAAAGAACCTGTTATTTCCCCTAGGGTAAAAACTGAATCACCTGAAATAGAAGATATTGTGCATTTTCTTGCAAAGTTCGCTGTTGTCCTATGTCTGTTTTTATACAGACTTATATCTGCTTTAGTGTCTATTAGGAAAGTAGAGTATTTTCTATTTGATGACTCATCAAACTCTGGGCAGAGTGAAATTGTTAGACTTTTTGTGTTTATATTTGCGGGTCGGCATTGGGTCATTCAGTCGGGAAGGATGACCCATCTCTTCCTCCCGATCGTAGTCGTTTCCCGAATTGTTTTCGTAAGGGTGAAAGTCCTCACCGGGTTGCCAATTTTGAAACCCTTGTCTGACTTTGTACTGCCGGACGTTTGTGGAGTTTCGATCAATTTGTTGTCTTTGAGAACTGTTTCTGAACGGGTTTTGGTTAAAGTTAATTTGTCAAGACTGTGACAATTTAAATCTGCAATCTGTTTCTCTGTAATTGGGCTTATTACAGTACCCACAAGTGAGAAGTTGTACTTCTCTTTTAATTTGGGCTGGTTGGTTTGGGAGATGATTAAATTTTCTATTTGGATTACTGTAACAATTTTCTTTAGAATGGCCTACCCTGTTACAAATTTGGCAAGTGGGGCGTGATGAAGAAGGGAATTTTGAATACTGACAGTTTTGGTTATTAACCGTAGGAGGGATAGTTCGTTCTAGACGATTTAAGTGTTCTTCAGCATAGGCAATAGAATTTTTAAGATCTTCTGATCCATGAGCTTATACCATCAATCTGAGATTTTGGTTTCTCAGACCATCCTCAAAAGTTTGAATGGCAAGACTTTCATTTTCTTTGAACAGGAATTTTCTAACTTCCTCTTCTGCGGAACTAGCGTATGTCGCGGAGTTTAAAGAGTTCAGTAGTAGTGCAATACGGTCACCAAATTCTGTAACTGTTTCTTTTCCTCGTTGCCGAGCTGCAAGCAACTCATTTTGGGCAGAGGAGCGTAATTTTACTGGAGTATATTCCTTTTTTTGGAGGGAGTGAAGATCTTCCCATTTTTCGACCGTCCTGAATTGTATCAATTCGAATGCTGGTCCTTCCAGTCTAGTTTTTACTGTCTTTAAAAATAGCTTACGGTCTGCATCAGATTTAACTGAGCTGAAAAGAAGGTCGCCACAAGCTAGAAATTTTGCAAGATCCCCTACTTGTCCGTTAAAAATCGGCACAATATTTATAACGTCGTTAAGACTTATTTTATATTCCGATACTGCCATTTTGATGTATGAATGAAAGGGCAAGTTCTCGAAAAGGCTAACTTTAATTTTTTGTAAATTTTTTTGAAAAAAAAAATGTTTATTTTGTTCCGCGATAGGAGAAAAAAAACGATTCAAAGAATGACCCAAGTGAAAACAAAAAAAAATAGATACAGTGGTATGATATGATATGATAAATAATTTTATAATTTAAGAATAAATACCAAAAAAAAATATTTTTCGTGTTGTTGTTGTCGCTGCTATTGCTGATAGTGCTGGTGTTGCTTTTCTTGCCGCTGATATTGGTGATGTTGCTTTTCTTGCCGCTGATATTGATGATGTTGCTTTTCTTGCCGCTGATATTGATGATGGTAGGGTCCACCTGGTCTTTTAATTTCACTGCCTACTGTCTGCCAAATGCTTAAGCTCTACAGCTAGCAAGGTCTTACTCTTGTAGGACTTCTAACACTTCACAAAAAAAATTATTTATTATTATATTTTTTTTTTTACTTTTACTTTCACTTTTTGCTGGTGTGTAGCCCCAGCACGCCTCAAAAGATCGGTCTTCTGTCTTGGTAGGATCACTTTTTAATGGATCCCACCGCTGCCACCAATTGTTGCGTTCAAAAGACCTTCTTAAGAAATAATGTGTCCTTAGTAAATCAATTCCTTTTTAACAAAATTACACTTATCAGGTTGAAGTTTAAGATTGTGCTTACGTACCCTGGCTATCAGATTTCTTAGGGACAATCAAAAGTGGAGAATTCCAAGGACTAGAACTTGGTCTTAATATACCATCTTCCAGCATTTCGCTTACTTGTTTTTGAATTTCCTGTTTTTGACTTTAAGGAAGACTATATGGTCTAACAAAAAGGGGTGGTTTATTTGTATCGGTTTTTATTTCGTGATACATTATATCTGTATAAGTGAGGTGGTCTCCCTCAAAGTGAAAAAGGTCATTGTATTCTCTACATAGTCCTAATATTGTAATTTTCTCTTCCTTATTACAGTGTTCAAGTTGTATGGAGGAATAATGTTTTATAAACTATTTTTCACGGGGTCTTTTTCTGACTTAAGGCTTACGGCATTGAAATTTGAAATGTCATCCCATTCATAATCAATATCATAATTATCCGTAGACAATGGCTCCCTTTTCTCAACTAAATTGTTTTTGTACTGTGGAATTATTATAGATTTTTCTTTGTAATTTATTACACATTTAAATTTTGATAGAAAGTCGTTTCTTATTATACCGTCATATGGCAAATTTATCTGATCGGTAAGTATATGGAAAGGATGTTTCAAGATCATCGTGTGATCTGCACTTTTAAATTCACAAATATTATTGCTCCTTTTGTTGTTCTTGCAGCTGCTGTCCTGGATTTTTTTTGTATGTTCTTTTTTTTTATTTTAACACTGCCTCCGCGTCTTCTTTAAGGAATTCACCAGGTTTTTGTTATGTTTTTTTTTAAATCTCTGGGTCTTTTCCCGCACTAAAACCTCTTTTTCTTCCACTCCTAACACTTTTTTTCACTTTAAAACACTTTTTTTTTCAATTTATCTGGTGTATAGCCCCAGAGACGCATCAAGAGTCACGATGCTCTTATTTCTTGGTAGAGGGATTTTACTTGGGAATCCCACCGCTGGCGCTGCCACCAATTGTTGCGTTCGCTCACCGTGCTTCCGAATCGCTTCGAGAAGAGTGAGGAACGGAGAGTAAGTTTAAAGGAAAACAGCAATAAAGTTTATTTAGTTTATTATTTATTTATTTTATTATATCTGATAGAACCTTTCCGTTGGTCAACCGACTTAACTCTGACTCTTCAACCATTCTTTAAAATGTAAAGAGTCATCATCCAGAACGATCATCCCTTCCACAACATTTATATTTCAGGTCATTCATATTAAATACACATTGCATTTCCAATAATTATTTCGTCACTTCCATATTTCATAAGAATGCCCTTAATATAGTGCAGTGTACCTCCATCATTCATTCATCAACAGATATTTGATACTTCAATCTGTGTAGCACTACGCTGACCCATATTTGCGGTGTTTGCCCTTGGAAGCGGATATTGGATATCCATTACCAAGAACACTTGAAATACGTAATGCAAATTGTATATTAGTCAGCTATGAGGCAGAATGAGTTTAGTTACCTATTGATGACATATGTTTATGTGGAGATACACATGATTCGTTGATATTGTCGGTGGGCAAAAGAATCTTATGAAATTAATGTGAAACGATCATTATCATGGGAAACAGATGTGATTCTTGTGAAGAGAGACCACCCTGGATGAATATGGATAGGATGATTTGTAGTGCGAACACTACAAATTTATAGGGATTTAAGTAGCAGCTGCTATTTAATATGTTTAAAAACAGCAAGCCGGAAAGTACGTCATTCCCAAAAAAAATTCTTCTATACATTTTAAATATTGGGCAGATTCCGATGAAACGGTTTATATTTTCTGAGACATAAGGATTGCAATATGTGCATGAACCGTTAAAATCCTTTTGAAAACCTATTGCATTAAGATTTAGAAGTCCCCATAAAGTCTTCAATATTAGACTAATCAAAGGGTGAGTTCGTAAACGTCAACTGTTTGTGCAACTTTTTTGGGATGCTGATGCTTTAAAGTTGTTGCCGAAGCAATGCTGATCGATTATTTGTTTGCGTCAAAAAACGCTTGTTATAAAATTATTATAAAATAAATTTTAGTTGACATTAGCACATAATATCTTCTTACTCATAATAACTTCCGACTGGATTCTGAGTAGTCTACAGTTAAAAAGATGCAGTGTTTTCCTTATAAAGGAGAAATGCAATTTCAGGGTTGTCAAGAACACTTAAGGCAGTCCAGTTTCAATATGTAAGATATAGTAAGGCGTTGTATCTGGTAAGAAAAAAGATTTTTCTATTCAAAACAAACGTTGCAACTTTTCAATTTCGATGTGTTCACTATATCCCCACACTTAAGCATATTACAACATGATGTATCTTGTAGCACCATGAAATTTAAATATTGTTTAGCGCTAAACAGATTTATTCTTAAGCAGCTTGGAACATGTAGCATTTATCGAATTTTTCGAGGATGTGAGTCCATTACTAAAATGTTTGTTCTAAGACATGTTAAAGTTGAAAAGCACTCCCATATATTTGTATTGATTTGAAATTTTGAATATCCGTGTCGGATAGTGCCAATTAGAGATATGCCAAAATTGACTTTCATCGCAATATACAGGGTGATTCACATAAGGTGTGCCAAAAGAATAAAGAAAGTAGTTTGGGTCGAGCCTAGAAAAAAAATCGTATTAGAGGAGGAAGTCTAAATCCCCCTGTTTAGACGGGACTGGCAATTTTCTACAAAATTGCCCCTTACAATGTCATGCTGTCGTTTGGATTCGACTCAAAATTGCAGGTTCCCTCCAATCCTGTAGAACAACAACGCACACAAAAGGATTGGTTGAGAGTTGTAAGTCAATTTCGAAATTTTTTTTTTCAAAATTTGATGTAATTAAGTATATTTTTTGTTTCCAAAATGCTCTTATTAGTTTTAAGTCAAAAACGGAAAACCGAATGCTTAAATGTCTTATACTTTTTGAAGAAAAGAAAAGAAAAAAAACCAAAATTAACGAAAACCACCTCTTATAAGAAAAGCTATTTTCTCAGTACTCATGTATGTAATTTAATAAGTATTTTAGGATTAACTTTGCTTTTATTAGTTTGAAAAATAAAAACAATTGAAAGACTAAAAATAGCCAAATTAAATTTTATTAAGTGGATAATTTATGCATGAAATTCAATTATAAAGGTTTTGTGTAAAAAAAAGTGTGGAATAGATTATTGTAATTATAAGTCAACGCTTTCTTAACTTCACACAATTTTATCAATGTATCTTTGTCTTTAAATTAAAAAATAAACGAACGCATCAATTTAATTTGAATGCATTTCAGCAAGATAAATGCCATTTCAGCAATTCTTTATTGACTAAAATATTTACATACATATTATATTGATTATTGAAAAATAAAAATAAAAAATAAAACACACATCAATTGAACTCTTCTTACATTTAGTACATTTAACATTTAAAACAAAAATATATTAAGTTAGTATGTTGAAAAGAGATGACTTAATTGGAGCTTCCATCGTGTTCATCATAATGTTTTTGTTTTTGTGCATATAAATAATCTCGTATGCGTCTAGAAACCTTTCTTCCCTCACATGTTTGACAAGCTTCAAATTTCCTTTTGTTGTAACATATGCAGGGCTACAGCTAATTTAGTTGGTCTGTTGTATTTGACATTGGTTAGATGCTCCCCAAATCTTGTTTCTATGTTCCTTTTAGTCTGTCCTTAGTATTTTTGCTAACAATCGTTGCTATTTCATATATTTTTTATTCCATATATTCCTGGTTTTTTGTTGTTTTCCGTTTTATCTTTAATAGATCCTAGTTTGTTTTTAAGTTTTTCATTTGATGTAATTATAATTTCTATGTTTTGTTGTTTAAATACATTTTTTAGTTTGTCAGTAATTGTAGGAGCATAATGTAGTTTTACCCGTTTCTTTTCTTGTGTTTCTTGTGTTGTTTTTAATGTGGTTAAACTCAGTCTTGTTAAAGTTTTTGATTGTTTTGTTACCATTCCTGTTATCATGTCACTTTCATAGCCATTCAATTCCGCCACATATTTTATGTAATTTAACTCATCTATGTAATTTTTGCATTCATGGGAACTGTGCATAACCGAATAACCATGCTATTAAAAGCTGCTTTTTTATGTTGTCCTGGACAAAATGACTCCTTTGGTATTACCGTAGGATATTGGTAGGTTTTTTGTTAATAGAAAATTCCAGCTTATTCTATGTATCTGGTAACCAAAAGATCCAAAAACGGCAGTTTTTTATATTTCTCCATCTCTACCTTGAACTTTAAAGTTGGCCATTTTGAATTCAACAGTTCAATGAAAGATGGTACTTTATTTGCCTCCATACATGAAAAGATATCATCTACATACCTATACCATACTGTTGGCAACTTTCCTTCTTCTGCTATGGTTTTCTCAAACGTTGACACAAACAAATTTGAAAAGAAAGGAGATAAAGAATTTCTCATTGTTGTACCTTCAGTTATCTGGTAAAACTTGTTTAAAAATTGACAACAATTGTATTTCATGCACAAGCTTGCGGCATCATGGTAAATCTTTTTCTTTTCCTCGTTGCCTTCCTTTTTATCCAGCTATGTCTTCAAAAAGTAGTGTTTCTAGTGTTTCTTTTATTGGAATACTTGGAAATAAAGTAACTACATCAAACGAAACCAGTACTTCATTTTCTTTTAACTGAATGTTTTTTACTTTGTCCAAGAACTCTGCAGTATTGCTTACGTTTCTGCTTTCCATTGGTCTATAGCTATTGAACTCATTTAACAGCCATTTTGCAGTTTTCTCAGTTGGAGCATCTATATTTGAGATAATTGGTCGCATTTTTAGTGTTGGCTTATGAGTTTTTGGCAAACCATATAATTTCGGGATCGATGGGTTCGAAAACATGGGTTTCCATTTTACTTTCGGTCCAAAAACATTTTACCAATGTCAACTACAACAGACCGACTAAATCAGATGTAGCCCTGCATATGTTAGAGAATGAGCATACTACACCAAAAGGAAATTTGAAGCTTGTCAAACATATGAGGGAGGAAAAGTTTCTAGACGCATACGAGAGTATTTATACGCACAAAAACAAAAACATTATGATGAACACGATGGAAGCTCCAATTAAGTCATCTCTTTTCAACATACTAACTTAATATATTTTTGTTTTAAATGTTAAATGTACTAAATGTAAGAAGAGTTCAATTGATGTCTGTTTTTTTTTCTTTTTCTTTTTCAATAATCAATATAATATGTATGTAAATTTTTTAGTCAATAAAGAATTGCTGAAGATGAATTCAAAATAAATTAATGTATTTGTTTATTTTTTAGTTTAAAGACATAGATACATCGATTAAATTGTGTGAAGACAAGAAGGCTTTGACTAATAATAATAATAATTACAATAGACTTCACGGTGTTGTTCAGTCAAAAATAAATATTTTTAATGTTTAATTTTTGATTCCAGTTAAAAAAGTGTGAAATAGAATTTATACAGTACTTTTCACTTAATTGTATGCAAATAACATTCTGGCTATTTAAAAAATAGTAAAAGCAAAGTTAATACTGTAATATTCATAAAATTACATAAAAACCCAGTCAGGTGAGTACTGAGAAAAGGTCTTTTCTTATAAGAAGTAGTTTTCGTTATTTTTGATCTTTTTCAAAATGTCTAAGACATTTTAGCATTCGGTTTTCGGTTTTGGACTAAAATCTAATAAGGGCATTGAGTTTTGGAAAAAAAAGTTATACTTAAATTGATATAGCTTATTTTGCGCAAAATATTGGTTTAAAATTAAAAAAAAATTTTTTTTTCAAAAGTTTGAGTTTGAAAATTAATTGCTCAAAAACTATTCTTTGAAACAACTTGGTTTAATAAGAACATAAAAGACTGGATTTCTGGATTTTCAAAAAGATATAGTATGGCATTTAAGGTTAAGCCGTTGTTTTTAAATATTTTTGTTCAGTCTTAAGTAATTATTTTTAGAAAATTGCTCCTCCTGCCTAAACGAGGGAGGTCGACCCCCCTGCAGTACGATTTTTTTCTAGTCTCAATCCAACCTACTCGCTCTATCTTTTTGGCACACCTTATATGATTATTCCTGTACTCTTGAGCGGTCAATTAGTACTTGTTACTTAGAAAGGCCGTCAGATAGCAACACAATATCGTCGGCGTATAGAAGAGCACAGATTCCAAGATCTTCTAAAAAACAATTCAAATGGTAGATCGTTTAAATAGAGGACGAAAAGCAGAGCACTCAAGACACATCCTTGTTTAACACCTTTGTTGGTGGAAACAATATCAGACAAGTATTTGCAATCACAGACCGCACACGTATCCACGTATAGTGCTTTGATTGATAATAGTCACCATTTTCGTTTAGATTCCCAATGCGGAATGAGTTAATATTATCAAAGGCAGCTTTGAGATCAATAAAAAAAAGTTTCTTATTTTGATTGAGTTGAAGTTGTATAACACAAGTAGAGTAGTTATATCTAGCTCGAAACTCGCTGATTATGTTATTTTCTTCCAACCATGTTGTTAATCTGTTTATAAGCACCAGTAGCGTAACTACGGGGGGCAGGTGAAAGGGACAATTGCCCCCCCAGGGCCATCAAAAATACATAAATTTTTCTACTTTTTTCTACATTGCTTCACAAAAATATTGGAAAAAATTAAATTTTGGCACAACGTGTCCCTTATCATTTATTCAAAAATCTTATATAATAATGCGACAAACTTCAATTTTTGTATTCGTAATAATAACCACTCTATTAAACCTACTTCTATCTAAGATGCCTTCCAAAATCGTGTTGAAGAGGTTGCATTGAAGAGTCACTTTTTGCCTAAATTTATGAAAATCCTAAACGAGGTTTTTTCCTAATTTGACACAAATGCGGGTGTTATCTAGCGTCATTTTGCATATCTGAACGGATTTATTGCGGGTGTCAAGGTGAAAAGCCCTGTGTACGGACTTGGTGTTCCTGGTTCTTTTGGTCTTTTGTAGAAATTCCGGGTCTAAGACCACATCACATTTATAAAAACCGATCAGGTTGTACATGAATGGTTTAAGAAGCTCAAACGATCTGAGGGCAAGGGTTTTACAGCGGAATTTTATTCATCGTGGTTGTATTGTTGGCTTGTTTGCATGCATGTCATTAGGCTATATCCCAGATTTAGAAAAATACGAACCGTTTAGTCCCTGGGCTTCCTTTTTGATATTAAAATGTTTCGTTGTTAAGCATTTCAGTGAAATTTATCCGATATAATCCACTCATCACATAAATGTGATCTTAATTCTTATTAAATCACAATATAACAAAATCATATGACTTTTTATAAAAATTGCTAAAACTACTTTTTACAAAGTTTCAAACCAAAATCCAGGAATGCAGAAAATTTTGGTGCATTAATATAAGATTACCAAAAAAATAATTCTAAAATTTTATCTGTTTTGAAATAATTCGATATTTACTTAATAATTTTTAAAAAAAGGTTGTTTAAAAATCTTAGGTACGCCAATTTCAAATGCTAAATGAAGGCATTTGTTGTACAAACAATAAAATTTTTATTCAAGCCGTTTGTGAAATATTAAATTTATCAAAAAAATAATAAAATAGTTATCAAGTCATCTTTACAAGACTAGTTTTCAAAATGATAAAATCATAACTCCTAAACGAAAAAAGATATCGCCACAATTTTTTTTGTATTATAAAGGAAATTTCCAGAGCTATGAAAGTGATAGGTTTAAAAAAAAAAATAACAGGGTGTTTCAAATTTTTTTAACATGATTGTTAATTTAATATACAAAGGTCAAAAGTCAATTTTTTTAAATCATCAGAGTTTACTTCAAGTAAAACAGTAGGAAAAAAAGAAACCAAACCGGTTTGAATGAAACAGTGTGAAATGGTGTTGTTTTGTTTGCATGTTAATTTTTCTTATTTTTGTTATTTTTATTGTAAAACAAATGAAGATATGGCCAGTTTGTTGTCATCTTGTAAGAAATTTTCAAGGCTATAAAAATAATGAGTTTCAAAAAAAAATCACAGGGTTTCTCAGAATTTGCTGTTGAAATATGAAGTTTTAGTTAAGGTGATTAAATTTTGGTATTTTA
The DNA here is from genome assembly GCA_951217065.1 of Baccha elongata. Lineage (NCBI taxonomy): Eukaryota > Metazoa > Arthropoda > Insecta > Diptera > Syrphidae > Baccha > Baccha elongata. Next base: position 73,253 of record CATNUY010000043.1, read on the forward strand.
ATTTACAAAGGTCAAAAGTCGATTTCTGATGTATATTTAGGGAAATTTAAGTCCGGGATAGTTTGTAACATAGTCATCATTTTTGGAGAGTATTGAGCTTTAAGATCTTTTTGAATTCTTACATGCCTCAGGGAAGAAATAAGTGGATCCGATGATGTTGCAAGCATGTTGAATAGGTCTTTTTTTTTTTTTTTTTTTTATACACTATCAGATCTTATTCAAATGGAGCTTAAAGCAAGCATCAGCAGATGAAAGAAGATTTGCCAACACATATAATGTGTCCTACTGGCTCATCACTTAGTGCAGGTGTTAGTTGTTAGATAGCACAATGCAACAAAAACAAAAACACATGCACATAAAAACAGGAAAACATATAAAGTCAAAATTAAAACAAAATGACAAAGAAACATTTAGGATCGTGGAGCACTGGTTCTGAAAATAGTTTTTAAATTACTTTTATTTAAATTAAAATCCAACACACCCCCATTCAAGTTATATAACTTACTCATCCGCGTGAGAGGCTCATGCATGCCATAATTGGTTCTCTGATGTTCAATATTAAAAAGCTCAGAACTTCAAAGATGGTACGACCGTCCGCGGTAGTTAAAACAAATAAAGGCTAATAGGTTCCACGAATCAATTTGTCCAGAGATAAGTTGATGTAGAAAAATTAAGTCATTGTTTAAATTTTGTCGAATCCTTGAAAATTTGCACGTGTTTTGATACCTATATTTCTTGTAGTCTTTATTTTTGGATTCATGGGCTTCTTTTGACAATTCTCCATGAAAAAGGTATAGTGGTAGTTCTATGAAAAACAGATCCAGAATTGAATCCAATAGTTCTTCTTGCTCAAGAGGAAGATAATTTAGAACATTTTGAACTAATTAGTGTTTATGTGAAAACTAAACCAACAGTTAGCTCTTCTTATTTAAATTTTGTGTTAAATTAATGCCGAGAAAGTCTCGATTTATAGACGATTTTCACATTAAGGCCAGTTTTTCAGTTCGAGATTATTCCAGCGCTATATAAACACCGAGTAAACTGTGATGAAAACAGGGTTTTCAGTTAGTTTTAAGGTCCGGATTTAAATAAAAATTATTCCAGCTAAATTGGTGAGTTATTTCTGAGTGAACTCCGGATCTCAAACTGACTTAAAAATGTGTTTCCATCAGCGGTAATTCGAAGTTAATAATGCAAAAATCTCGCACTGAAAAACAGAGCTTTAGTCTATTATTTGCTGGCGCAATATCTGTCATTAGAAACAAAATTATAAAAGAAGAACAAGCACCAGATTTTAGTTTTGATTCGCAATAACACATAACTTTAAACAGAGTCACAACATCATGAACACATAATTAATGAAAGAAAGAGCAAAATACAAAGCACGATAAAGAGAGACGGAACAAAACTTGACAGACAAAATTTGTTCAGTGCAATAAATGGTCGAACAAATTATGTTATATGGAACTATGAATGAAAAGACCACATAAACAAATTTAATTCGTTGGCTGAGGAAAATTGTACTGAACTTCGTGAAATTGTACTTGCGTACTTGAGCACATTCAAATGTATCGAAAAAAGTACAATTGTATCGACTTTTCCAACCGTGGTTACCATCATTAGTAATTCCAAATCATTGCTTTGGTTTATCCACATCAAGTCCAAGCTCATCGTGAAAACGCCTTTGGATATCTTGTTTTCTTCTTTTCGCTGCCTCCTTGATCCCAAAAGATTCATCAATGTCCTCTTCGTCTTGTCGAAGTGTATACGCCAGTTTCAAAATAAATATTTGAAATAAATTATTGAAAAACGAGGTTTTTTCCTAATTTGACACAAATGCGGGTGTTATCTAGCGTCATTTTGCATATCTGAACGGATTTATTGCGGGTGTCAAGGTGAAAAGCCCTGTGTACGGACTTGGTGTTCCTGGTTCTTTTGGTCTTTTGTAGAAATTCCGGGTCTAAGACCACATCACATTTATAAAAACCGATCAGGTTGTACATGAATGGTTTAAGAAGCTCAAACGATCTGAGGGCAAGGGTTTTACAGCGGAATTTTATTCATCGTGGTTGTATTGTTGGCTTGTTTGCATGCATGTCATTAGGCTATATCCCAGATTTAGAAAAATACGAACCGTTTAGTCCCTGGGCTTCCTTTTTGATATTAAAATGTTTCGTTGTTAAGAAATTAAGAAATTTATCCGATATAATCCACTCATCACATAAATGTGATCTTAATTCTTATTAAATCACAATATAACAAAATCATATGACTTTTTATAAAAATTGCTAAAACTACTTTTTACAAAGTTTCAAACCAAAATCCAGGAATGCAGAAAATTTTGGTGCATTAATATAAGATTACCAAAAAAATAATTCTAAAATTTTATCTGTTTTGAAATAATTCGATATTTACTTAATAATTTTTAAAAAAAGGTTGTTTAAAAATCTTAGGTACGCCAATTTCAAATGCTAAATGAAGGCATTTGTTGTACAAACAATAAAATTTTTATTCAAGCCGTTTGTGAAATATTAAATTTATCAAAAAAATAATAAAATAGTTATCAAGTCATCTTTACAAGACTAGTTTTCAAAATGATAAAATCATAACTCCTAAACGAAAAAAGATATCGCCACAATTTTTTTTGTATTATAAAGGAAATTTCCAGAGCTATGAAAGTGATAGGTTTAAAAAAAAAAATAACAGGGTGTTTCAAATTTTTTTAACATGATTGTTAATTTAATATACAAAGGTCAAAAGTCAATTTTTTTAAATCATCAGAGTTTACTTCAAGTAAAACAGTAGGAAAAAAAGAAACCAAACCGGTTTGAATGAAACAGTGTGAAATGGTGTTGTTTTGTTTGCATGTTAATTTTTCTTATTTTTATTATTTTTATTGTAAAACAAATGAAGATGTGGCCAGTTTGTTGTCATCTTGTAAGAAATTTTCAAGGCTATAAAAATAATGAGTTTCAAAAAAAAATCACAGGGTTTCTCAGAATTTGCTGTTGAAATATGAAGTTTTAGTTAAGGTGATTAAATTTTGGTATTTTAATTTACAAAGGTCAAAAGTCGATTTCTGATGTATATTTAGGGAAATTTAAGTCCGGGATAGTTTGTAACATAGTCATCATTTTTGGAGAGTATTGAGCTTTAAGATCTTTTTGAATTCTTACATGCCTCAGGGAAGAAATAAGTGGATCCGATGATGTTGCAAGCATGTTGAATAGGTCTTTTTTTTTTTTTTTTATACACTATCAGATCTTATTCAAATGGAGCTTAAAGCAAGCATCAGCAGATAAAAGAAGATTTGCCAACACATATAATGTGTCCCACTGGCTCATCACTTAGTGCAGGTGTTAGTTGTTAGATAGCACAATGCAACAAAAACAAAAACACATGCACATAAAAACAGGAAAACATATAAAGTCAAAATTAAAACAAAATGACAAAGAAACATTTAGGATCGTGGAGCACTGGTTCTGAAAATAGTTTTTAAATTTCTTTTATTTAAATTAAAATCCAACACACCCCCATTCAAGTTATATAACTTACTCATCCGCGTGAGAGGCTCATGCATGCCATAATTGGTTCTCTGATGTTCAATATTAAAAAGCTCAGAACTTCAAAGATGGTACGACCGTCCGCGGTAGTTAAAACAAATAAAGGCTAATAGGTTCCACGAATCAATTTGTCCAGAGATAAGTTGATGTAGAAAAATTAAGTCATTGTTTAAATTTTGTCGAATCCTTGAAAATTTGCACGTGTTTTGATACCTATATTTCTTGTAGTCTTTATTTTTGGATTCATGGGCTTCTTTTGACAATTCTCCATGAAAAAGGTATAGTGGTTGTTCTATGAAAAACAGATCCAGAATTGAATCCAATAGTTCTTCTTGCTCAAGAGGAAGATAATTTAGAACATTTTGAACTAATTAGTGTTTATGTGAAAACTAAACCAACAGTTAGCTCTTCTTAATTAAATTTTGTGTTAAATTAATGCCGAGAAAGTCTCGATTTATAGACGATTTTCACATTAAGGCCAGTTTTTCAGTTCGAGATTATTCCAGCGCTATATAAACACCGAGTAAACTGTGATGAAAACAGGGTTTTCAGTTAGTTTTAAGGTCCGGATTTAAATAAAAATTATTCCAGCTAAATTGGTGAGTTATTTCTGAGTGAACTCCGGATCTCAAACTGACTTAAAAATGTGTTTCCATCAGCGGTAATTCGAAGTTAATAATGCAAAAATCTCGCACTGAAAAACAGAGCTTTAGTCTATTATTTGCTGGCGCAATATCTGTCATTAGAAACAAAATTATAAAAGAAGAACAAGCACCAGATTTTAGTTTTGATTCGCAATAACACATAACTTTAAACAGAGTCACAACATCATGAACACATAATTAATGAAAGAAAGAGCAAAATACAAAGCACGATAAAGAGAGACGGAACAAAACTTGACAGACAAAATTTGTTCAGTGCAATAAATGGTCGAACAAATTATGTTATATGGAACTATGAATGAAAAGACCACATAAACAAATTTAATTCGTTGGCTGAGGAAAATTGTACTGAACTTCGTGAAATTGTACTTGCGTACTTGAGCACATTCAAATGTATCGAAAAAAGTACAATTATATCGACTTTTCCAACCGTGGTTACCATCATTAGTAATTCCAAATCATTGCTTTGGTTTATCCACATCAAGTCCAAGCTCATCGTGAAAACGCCTTTGGATATCTTGTTTTCTTCTTTTCGCTGCCTCCTTGATCCCAAAAGATTCATCAATGTCCTCTTCGTCTTGTCGAAGTGTATACGCCAGTTTCAAAATAAATATTTGAAATAAATTATTGAAAAATGTTCTAATCTGGTTAAAATCAATAAAGTAAGTAAGTAAGTAAGTAATTCATTTATTTACAATGTTTTTTTTTACATTTACATTGTTTTTTTTTTAAATTGAAAGCTTTGACTTTGCCGTCAGCTCGACTAACAACTTTAATTTCTTGATTTTAAAGATACTGTTATTTTAATTTTCAGTTTTCATTTGATATTTTTGATTTTGATTTTTAATGTATGTATGTATGTATGTATGTATGTAGTTATACCTAATGAAGATTAACCATATTCTGTCATGATCAGTTTCCTAAATCTGCAAATTTCCTTCAGATAGTTAGAAAGGTTTTGCCAGTCCAGTCCATCGAATATTTTTATTGTCTCCTGCATTGAGAGAGTTAATTTTCCAAAATACGCGACTCTCTTATGTCAAAAAATTAGACATATGCTTACAAAGTGAAAGCAGTCTTTTTTGGATCTTGTCATACATAGTGTGCAGAACTGGTTAAAACTCCCATTGTAAGGTCGTCCGTTGAGACATAATACTTCGCTTCTTGCTTTGAAGATCAAAGAAATGTCTTTGGGCTTAAGATAATCATGGAAATAATTATTGTTACTCAGATTATAATTCAGCTGGCTATATATTATTCGGCTTTCTGATTCGATAGCAGTTTCTACAATTTGATTCCGAATCGAGTCTTCTGAAGCTGAATTATTCTATAAAGTTTTCTTTCACACCAAGAATGTTGTTTGGATCAATTTGCAAATCTTCACCACATGCAGTGGCGATCCATTGCCATTTATCATACCACCAGTCCTTGTTTCTTACTTCGTACAGCAGCATCATTTTACTTAATCGCTCATCTCGAAAACCTAACACATTAATGAGATAATCAGTTTGTAGTTTCAGAGTGCTGGTAAATATCTTTGGTAGGCCGGTTTCTAAGTAAATCGCATAATACGGTGTGTTGATTGGTAAATAAAAAATTTTGTTTGATGAAATTTTTCTGAAGTTTCTCAACTTCTTCATACTCTTCCATTCCCCAAACTTTAGCTGCATAACACAAAGTTGACTTCACAACTGAATTGAAGATTTGGTATTTGGTTATTTGAAAAAAATGTCTCCATGTTAAGTTTATGAGACTTTGAGACGCCTTGGCTTTTCCGACGAGGTGTTTATTCAAATTCAGCGTTGGGTTAAGGTTTACTCCAAGATATTTATATTCCTTTGTCACTTCTAAACTCCTTCCATTGTACTTCCAATTGTTTCGAGCTTCAGTCCGATTAGATCGTTGATTTCAAGTCCCCATTTTCCACAGTACATAGACAGCCGGTTGATCATCGTAAATTTTCTATCGATTCTGACAATATGAATAAGTCATTAGCATAAAGCAACACATTGATTTGGATTCATGCCATTCTGATTCCTCCAGGAAGGTGGTTAACAATGTCGTTTATAAACAGTGCAAATAAAAGTGCACTAAGCGGACATCCCTGTTTGACACCTGAATCTGTTCTAAATCCATTCCAAACGTTAGCTGCTGTATCTTTGTACATATTTTTGATGACATGTAGAAATCTGGTTGAAACACCTAACTGTGTAAGTTTGTATATTAGAGCATTACGATTTACTAAATCAAACGTTGCTTTGAAATCGACAAACAACGCGAACACTTTTTTATTTCTAGCTTGAAATGATTTGACTATTGATGTCAGAGAAGAGATTTGGTCAACTATGAAATAGTTTTTCCGAAATCCAGCTTGAAAGTCCGATAGTATAATTTTTTCTTCTTGCCACTTTTCCAATCGGTCAACAAGAACTCCACAAAATACCTTAGCTATGTTATTCATAAAAGATATACCTCTATAGTTGGCAACTTCATTCAAGTCACCTTTTTTATGAATGGGAAAAATGACAGTTCTTCTGAACGAAGATGGAACTTGTTAAACAGCGCGACCAGTTGGATGCCAAAACTTTGAGTTGCATTTTTAAAAAATGCATAAGGTACACCATCTTCACCTGGCGCTTTATTATTTTTAGTTTTTTGTAAAACTGTTGCTATTTCAAACATAGATATATCGGTGTCCAGTATATCATCGGTGATGAGAGGCTCAGCATAAGAAAACGTTGAGAGAGATTAAGTTTGAAGAAGGTTCGATGTGAACCATTTATAACCTTAGCCAGTTTCCAAAATTCCTTTGTACTTTTTGTTTCACCTAGTGATTGGGCTTGTATATTTTCAAAATTAAGTTTCTTTGCTAAACACAGACTTTTATATTGGAAATTTGATTGAATGTACCATTTTCGTAATGTACCATCATTGTTGGAGTTTCTTAATGCATTTAAAAGAGCAAATGATTTTTTTCTTGCTCTCATGCACTCATTATCAAACTATTTTTGTTTAAACGTTTTCGTTACGTTAGAGCTAGATTTGTTTGCCGAATTTCGTATGCATGTTATTAATTCATTCGAAAGAATATCGGTAGACTCAATGCCAGCAGGAAATCTTGGAAGCCAAATGTCTAGATTACGTTGAAAGATTTCAGCTTCTCCATCTCTCCATTTAAGACGAGGTAACAACTGTAGATTTGTTTGCGAAAAGTCACGTTCAGTTTTCCATTCTAATACAATTGGCATGTGATCAGAAAAATTTTTACATAAAACCTCAAACTTATTTATGAATTCAAGCCATTCATTACTCGCCATACAGTAATCAATCACTGACTTTCCTTGTCCTCCAATAAACGTATATTGACCCTCCTTGTCTCCCTCGGTACAACCATTCAAAATAATAAAATCATACAATCGAAGCGTTTCCAGTAGTGCAGCACCATTACTATTGCATATTGTATCCTTAGAAGTCTTAGAGTTAACGCCAAAACAAACATTGTTGATGTTTTGAATTTAAGTGATTTGATTGTTGCTAGTTCTAGCGTTGAAGTCTCCAATTATAAGCACGCTCTTGCTTCCTAAAAGAAATAGATTATTGTTGAGTTTCTCAAAATCATCGGCCCGCTTATTACAGTTTAGATAAAGAGGCATTATATATATATATATATGATTTCTTTTTAAAAGTTTGATTACAGTTGTTTCTTGTAAAACAGCAAAATTGTATAATTTAAGATGTGATGTATTTATTCCATACAAGCAACCTCCGCTTGTACGTCCCTTGATAGATGTTTTGGTAGCATACGATATATAATGCATTTGATTTTGATCAGATCAGAATGAGACATGGCCATTTTTAAATTATCTTTAAACAATTTACTCGCTCTGTTATTAATAAATGCGTTTTGTTGGTTGCCGTCGGGTGAAGTTTGACAGCTGTTACGTTTGTTATAGCTCATGAGATTTCTCAAAACTTAAAGATTATTTTATGCGATTTTATATTTTGTTACCTCTTATAAAAATCGCTGAACAACTAATTTAGAAAAAAAAATATATTGGTTTGAAATAAATATTAAAAATTTTGAAATTCAACTGAATTTCGAAAATTTAATACGGGAGAGATATTTGTATACAACTTTTCACTTTTACAGCAGCGTTGCCAGTGTTTATGTGTTACGTTCCACAAAGTTGGTTTTGTAAGAGCAAATCAGAGTTAAAATGATTTACAAATTAAACTACTTGAGAATGATCATACCTTCATAAATTCCTTACTAAAAGTTTTATTACGGGTAACAAAAACATAACTACCTTTACACCTAAAAAAAAACCATACAAAATTGACTGACTTCTTCAATTAAAATCTCTTTAGCTCAGCTCTATGCGACTTTACGCCATTGGGTTTTTGGGCTTATGTTAAGAATTAGATCAGAATTTATTATCCGTAAAGCTTGTTTTGATTACGTTGGAATCTTTTTTGTTCTACTCAACTTGAAGTCGAAAAAATGTGTAAAAAATTTTTTTTCAAAAAGCATTAAATTAAATAATTAAAAACAAATAATTATTTGTTTATGTTTTGATTTTTCATCTAACAATTAACCAATATATCAAGAACAAAAATAAAAAAAAGGTTTTTTTATGCCCTTTTCCTTGTTTTTGCACTTAAAGTGAACAAAAAATTAACAAAAAATATTTGTTGTTTTTTTTTCACGATAAAAAATTTCGAACTTTGACTGGCTCTACAAGCCAAACCAATATTCCAAATGAAATATTTTTTTCGATTCCTAGAGCTCCAAACATTTGTTAATTCAATAAAATTAAAAGTTTTGCATTATAGAGCAACCCGAAAAAGCATTTTAGCAAGCACTTTTCCAAAAATAGGCCACTGTGCAACGTAAATAAGACGTAAACGAATGATGACAAAGCCACATCCGAAAGTGGCTGCCCTTGCTAATTACAAGGAAAACACCATAATAGATATCGCAGTTTTCTTGTCTTTTTATTATATAGTTATATCTCTATATATATTTTTTTTTTGCATTCAAAAAAATTTTGGATTAGCGGTGAACCGAAACTGATGGAAATAGAGGAAGACGGTAACTACAGCAAGTTATGAACACATGTTTTGAAGCTGATAAAAGAGTAGGTAAATATTTGACAATCTTCCACCACTCTCTGCCTGAATTAAAGTGAGTTAAAGCTTTATAATAAGCTGCTTTTTTAATCTGCATACATTTCGGTAATTCTTGTTAGCAGTATTATAATCGTTTCTGCAGGTAGCTATCGATATTGAGCTTTCGAAAGCGTTGAGGTGCTTAATCGCAGTTTTCCTGGTCAAATTACAAGAAAGTTCGAACAAAGGCTTCTTGCAATCAAACCTAATTTTTTGGATAACTACCACACCGTTGGCTTTTTACGAGCCCAAACGCAAAAAAGTTGGCCTACCTTGCTTTGGTTTGGACAAAGAAAAAATAAAAAATACTTTCCATGCTGAAACTAATAAATTTTAATATAACAAATTAAATTCCAAAACTATGTAAAAAAGAGTCGTTTTTTTTCTTTAAATGACTGCAACAAAAATATGATGAAAAATGTATTACGAACAAGTGCAAATTTGGTAATTTTTTTTTTTGAATTTTGTCTATGCGAAGCGCAGTATTGTTATAGTATGGACACCAGACAACCTAGCAATATTCAAACACAGAACGAACAAATGCAACATACAATGTTTTCAGGGTATAAGGATCTAAAAACTCTTTTGAGTTTCTGAAAATGAAACCAAGCATTGCATTAGCTTGGAATATATTATATAATCAACATGTTAAGTAAATTTCAATTCATGATCATTTTACTGTTATAAAAATTTTAAAGTAATTAGCAAATAATGATTTTTCGGATTTTATAATGTTGGAAGGCAAGTCATTTATAAAAATCAAGAAGAAGAGTGGGCCCAGACGGCTTCCTTGCGGAGCACCAGAATAGTTTTCAATAATTTTGGATGGAAATCCGCCGATTTTCACGGATTGAGAATAAGAAAATCATATTGAACACGGTCAAATGCTTAAGCAAAGTCTGTGAACACGACGTCTACCTGATATCTATTTTCCATGGCTTGTAGGCAATGACTTGAAAATATAGATAGATTTGTTGAGGTAGACCTACCACTAACAAAGCCATGTTAAAAAGGAGATATATAGTTTTTTACGATAGAGTAAATCTTCTTCTTGAAGATCGCTTCGAAGACTTTTGGTATAATCTGAAGCTTGGCAACCGGTCTATAGTTATCAATAGCTTGCCTATATCCTGTTTTATAGACAAAAGTAATAAAAGAATGTTTCCAGGAAGCCAGAAACACACCTTCCATCAGAGAAGAATTGAAAACAATATGAAGAGGTGTGATCAAAGAAGTTTTCCATTTTTTTAAAAATATAGCTAGAATTTTATCAGGAGCTAAGTTAACTGAGTCATCTAGATTTGATAATTCAGTAAGAATTTCTCCTTTCACAATATATAAGGAACCAAGATAGATACAAGATTGGCTTGAATTTCTAAACCCAAAATTACTAGATTCGAAAATATAGTATGACTGGAAAAAACTTGCAAACATATTACAAATTTCACCCAAATCACTGTTTGCAACCCCATTGTAATTCATAGTAGATGGTATACCCAAAGATTTTTTCTTTGTATTGATGTAATTCCAAAAAGCATTAGAGTTTCTTTGAATTTTAGATTCTAGAGACCAAACGTGCTGTCGACATAAGAACCTTTTAAGAAATTAATATTCCTTTCTAAGGCCGTGTGCGAACAGCGTTAAAATTTTATCCATTGGCTAAATTATGACACTTCAAAAATTTTAGCCAGTGGCTAAAGGAGTGAATAAAGGAGTAAGAGAGACAGTCGGAGTATGTGTTTGTTTTTATTTGCATTTATTTTTGTTTGTTTTATATTAATCATTAATGTCAAATTTTCCGTTTGTGTTTTTGTAAATTATGTTTAATTTAACTTCGTTACGTACGAAGAATAACTAAAATTAACCGATATACTCTTTTGTACTTTAATATTCATTGTGAAACAAATTTTTTTGTAAAGTTCAGCTGTCAAACCAGTGTTCTGTATCGCGTTAAAACTTCCCATAATTTTAATTATTTTACAAAGTAGTTAAATTTTTTTTCTTTAACAAAATAAAATAAATCTATAAAAATATATAATAAATCTATATACACATAAATAAAAATGGAGTGTCTGTTTGTAATGTCAAAATAACAGTATTTTACTACACGCATATGAGAGCATACACAGCCCTTATATCAAAACACTCATTTTTAAAATATTTGTCTGTCTGTTTGTCCTGGCTAATCTCGAGAACGGCTAGACCGATTTTGACGAGACTTTCACTGACCGATAGATAATGTCGATTTTTTCAAATCTTCTTCTTTTCCCTGCAAAAAAGTGATGAATTTACTGCCAGCAGAACACCACCTCCTCTCGTTACACCATCTACACATCTTTCTCTTCTATATACAACGAATTTAACATTTAACATATCTGACGGAAGTATACTCTCATTGAGCCATGTTTCAGTGAGAGCAATTACAAAATACAGAATTCATGAGGATTCGTTTATTTTAACGGCTTGAAGTGGCATTTTTATTACGTGACACAATAAATATATTTTCGTTTTTTTTTCAACAACTTTTTATAAGTATTTTTTTGTTTCATCAGATATTTGTTGATTGGTTCCAAATATATTGTTCTGATATAATAACTTTTATCAAAAGTGCTTTTTCATCAAATAGTTTGTGGATTCGTCCCAAATACCCACTTTTCTTCCTTTTCATAACTTGTTATAAGTTTTTTTTTTTGTAATTTGCGGAATAATTCCAAATCCAAATATTATTTGTCTTGATTGTTTGTAAAGCTTCCATATAATTGCGTACAGGGTGCCTATACAAGGGTCCCTCATTGCAAAAACTTTTTATAAGTTTTTTTTTTTTTAGTATTTTCTGCACGAGTTGTTTAAAGCCCAATCGTATAAGTGCGTACAGGGAGCCTATACAAATCATCATTTTTACAAGTTTTTTTTTTTTCATTTCAATAACTTCTTATAAGTTATTCAAATATATTGCGGATTCTTCCCAATATCTTTCTACAAACATTCATAAGTTATTTTTTTGATTTGCGGATAAGTATGCTGCCTGGTTGTTGCAATAACTTTTTATAAGCTTTATTCTTATAAACATTTTGAAGGATTCGTCGCAAATACGTTTCAGTAACTTTTATAAGTTTCTTAATACCTACATCTTTTGTGGATTCGCCTAAAACATTTTCCTTCGATTCAATAACTTTTTTTATAAGTTGTTTCGTTAGATACGGTGTGGATTCGTACGAAATATTTTTTCTCTGAATCAATAACTTTTTATAAGTTGTTATCAGCAATATTTTGGGGATTCGTCCAAAATATTTTTTCTTGATTTTCCAAAAGTTTTTTTTTTTTAAATCAAATATTTTTTGGATTCATTCAAAATATTTTCGGTCGCATTAACAACTTTTATAAGTTTGCTAACAAATATTGTTTTGAATTCATTTAAAAAACTTTCGGTCTTTTTAGCATCTTTTATAAGTTTGTTAACAAATATTAAATATAACTGATTTCATTCATTCAGCTGATCAGCTCTTCAAATATACGGCAGCTTTCAAGGAACTTCCTGAAGCAAGGCACACTTTGTCGGCATTGAAGGCAAGAAAAATAGAATTAAGAGATTTATGGTCTGAAGTTAAGGCCAAATATTTGACATGTATTCGCGAAGGCGCCAACACAGAACAGAAACTTGAACCAAGTTCAGATTCTCCGACAACAACGAAATTATCTGTTGTTGATGATATTCAAGGGAATGCATATGGTGTAAAACTACCGGTTTGTGACACTGAGATATTTTGCGGTGACTATCTCAAATGGCCAACGTTTCGAGATATGTTCGAAGCCATTTATATAAACCATCCCAAGTTGGGGCAAGTAGAAATCTCAGATCTAAAACATCTGGAGATGCCTTCAGTATTGTCGCAAAATTTCCTCTTCTTAATTCAAGTTTCGGTTCGTCTTGGGAGTCTTTACGTTCCACTTACGAAAATAAGCGCATCATTGTTAATAATCAAATAAAAAAAACTACTTAATTTGCCTTCATGTACAGCCGAATCTGGGAAAGCTATTAAAGTTCTTCAACGTCACATAAATGACAGCTTAGCGGCGCTTACAGCCCATGGCATTAATGTTTGTGGCTGGGATCCAATTCTGGTGTATACATGTTTCAATCGCTTGCCTCCAAATACGCTTTCTTTTTGATAGCAATCCTTAGCTGATCCTACCGCCCTACTAACATGGCAACAGATGAATAAATTTCTAAGTATGCGCTTGCAAGTTCTTGAAACTATTGCTGATGTGACTTCACTTGCTGTGTAGACTACTTAAAAATTTGTGAGGAATCCCAAAGTTGTTTCGCAATCAAAGCATCGAGTGAACACTTTCCACTCTAAGCCTCAGAATTTCGTTTGCAAACTTTGTTTAGGTAAACATTCAGTTAGCAAATGTCATCAATTTTTAGCCCTTCCGCCTTCAGCAAGATATGACACAATTAAGAAAAACAATATGTGCATTAGTTGTTTATCAGCGAAGCATGGTTCGAATTTATGTCAAAGTCAATATGCGTGCTCTACATATAACAAAAGTCATCATTCTTTGTTACATTTCCAAAATAACACTGGATCACTGGTATCGACGGGAATGCATTACAATTCAGCAGCATCATCTGTTGGAGCACCTTTAGCTCCTTGTATTTTTTTTTTTTTTTTTTTTTTTTTTTATTTATTTATTTCATTCAACTTAAGTTTATAAAATATTTAGTATATACATAATTTTATTTAAATATAAAGTGAATAAAAATAGTAATCGTTCTGTAATTTGTGAACATGAAAGTTCAAAATTAGTGATGAACGATACAACAATATAAGTTTAATAAGTATTGAGATTTCTGATGTGGGGTGACATCAGTGAAGAAGTAAAATGTGAATGCATAATATGGTTGTATATAAACAAAAAAATTTAATAAGGTAAGCAAAACAAAAAAAACAAAGATCGAAAAAAGAAAAAAAAAACAACCAAACAAATATTCATAATATGACGCCTTTTTAACTTAGGGTTCTGAATATTGGTATAATATCAGTGTGGTTGAAAGAAAATAACCAATTTCTAACTTGCTTGATAAAGATGTTATAGTTGTTAATTAGTCGCGTTGAATGTGGAAGTTTGTTGATATAATTTGGGGCAGTAAATGTGTAAAAATTAGAAAAATGTGTTGTTCGTGCAATGGGAATATTAACATAAGCCATATTATTCACTCTTAGATTATAGGTTAGATTATTCCTACTAGGGGTGTTACCACTTTGTTTGGAAAATTCTCTCAACACCTTGAAAATATATAAATGCCTTAGTGGTAATATTTTGTGCTTTTCAAATATGGACCAGCTGTGAGTGCGACGATTAGAATGGGAGATAATACGCACAAGATGCTTCTGTGCAATGAAAATAGGATCAAGTGTGCTTGAATATATCCCTCCCCAACAGGTTATTCCATACTGCAATTTGGAATGAGCAAGCCCATAGTATATTTTGCGTAATACATTTTTAGAGCAGTATGGTTTAATAAGGTACATTTTGAAACATATGAGATTTTATTGTTTTGACATGATCTTTCCAATTCAGATTATGGTCTATTACAACTCCTAGATACTTAAAGTTTTTTACAGATTCTATTTTGAAGCAACTGGGGGAGCATGAGAGATTGCTATGGTAATTTGGTAAACTACAACAATGCAATGGTAGGCTGTATTTATGACAATAATATGCATGGAAATAAAGTTTGTAGTCCAATAAAATGTTTTCGGTTAATTTAAACGTTAATAATTTAGTTTTCTCGCTAATGACTAATATGTGAGATGCGAACCACATTCTTAGTTTCTCAAGGTCTTCTCCAATTTTCACAACACAATTAAAATGATTACTTTCCATATAAGTAAATGATATGTCATCAGCGAAAGCTGTAACCAGTCCATTAAATTGTTGTTTAAATATAGAATTGATGTAAATCAAAAATAAAATCGGGCCGAGAACGGATCCTTGGGGAACACCGTTCTTCAAAACACTTACTGTGCTGTAAGCACCATTTACCTTAACCTTTTGTGTTCTTTGACAAAGATAGGTTTTAAGCCAGCTATACATCGTTCCCCTGAATCCAGCTCTGTATAACTTGTCAAGTAATAGTTGATGGTCAACCATATCAAAGGCTTTAGTCATATCAATGAATAAAGCCATTGTCGATTGATTATTATTACGACCATGATATAATTGGCTACAAACCCTAAGAACAGCATCTTCTGTTGATAAATTGGACCTAAAGCCAAACTGGTTATTAGAAAAAAAGCTATATCGGTCCAAAAATTTTATCATTCTAACTTTTGACAGTTTTTCGAAAAGCTTTGCGAAGGTAGGTAGAAGAGAAATTGGTCTATAGTCTGCGGTGTTCTTTTTATTACCTTTTTTAAATATCGGAATCACCTCAGCACATTTAAGAGACTCTGGGAAGTAACCTTCAGTAACACTCAAGTTAAATAAGAAAGAAAGTATATCAATTATTTGCCAAACAATAATTTTTAACAAAGAGTTAGTTATACCGTCATTTGTGCATGAATTTTTGTTTTTTAAAGACAAAATAGCTTTAAAGATCTCATGAGGGTTAATAGGGTCAAAAACAAAACTATTCGTTTGAATGTCATCAAGAGCAAGATTATCTAGGATGTTACATCTGCAAGAACTGTAAGGTTTGAAAGATGGTTTCAATCTCTCTGAAATACCCGAAAAGTACTCATTGAAATTATTCGAAATACTACCAGAATCAGTAATACTTTGTCCATTGATTTCTAGCTCATTGATTTCTGAAAAGTGCTTTTGTTTTCCGAGTATACAATCTACAACTTTCCATTTATCTCTACTGCAACCATTAGCACGTTCAAACATCATTAAAAAGTAATTATTTCGCGTTTCTGTTATGGTGCGAGACACTAATCTGCACAACTTCTTGTAGTAATTTTTTAAATAATTGCTACTAGGATGCTTGGCAACTTTTTTTGCATATTTCTTTTTTCTTTTTATTAGGTTCAGAAGCGTAGTGGTCATCCAAGGTTTCAAATGTTTTGTTTTATTGGAATTATAAGAAGATTCAGAAGTGCAAGATTTAATATGCTTATTTAAGATTGAACAAAATAGGTCAAAAGCAATAGACGGGTCAATTTCAGAGTAGACTGGCTCCCAAAATTCATATGTTAGTTTTTGTTTTAATAAGTTGAAGTTAGTAATAGTTTTCTTCTTTGGTAGATGAATTTTGTTTGGTTTACCTGAATTGATTATGATTTTTAGAGAAACCATTCGATGATCGGTGATACGGTAATCATACACTGCACTAACAAAATCATTGATAAAGTTCTTATCTGATCTTAAGAATATATGGTCGATACAACTCGAGGATGTGACCGTAACTCTTGTTGGTTCATTAATCATGCTCTTTAAACCATTCATCCGCCTTCCAATCTACAGTCCACTTCACAACCATTTGTACCATCGATAACCGGTCGAACCCATCACGCTTCATCATACAACAATGTTTTACTAGCAACGGCACGGGTGAAAATTGTTGGGCAATATTGATATCATTTAGTAAAAGCCTTAATAGATCCCGGATCTGAGGTGTCATTCATACTAGAATCGGTCCAACGATGCTTTAATTTGCCAACAATGCCAATTAATATTACAATTTCCAGTGTTAATGCAGCTCATGCAATTTGAACATTCGCGATCTATAATGATGAGAATCCTGCTCTTCCTATTATAGCACAAGCTGTCGCACTAAAGGCTATTAGAACTCTTTTACAGCTAGCAGAAGACAAACGCGATGTTTATCCTCTGGCTTCACAAATTATTTCGTCAGAATGTTATGTCGATGACATTCTTTCAGGCGCCCATGACCTTCTAACCGCTCACCGAGCTCAACGTGAGTTGATTGACCTGCTCGATTTTGGTGGATTTCCTCTTCGCAAATGGACGTCCAATACAAGTTCTCATTTGGATCATTTGCCTTCCAATTACGTTTTGAACGAAAACTTTTTAAATTTGGATAAGGAAAGCACCACCAAGACTCTCGGCATACAGTGGAATGCCAAAAAAGAATACTTCTATTTCACTGCTCCGTCATTTAAACTTTCGAAAACTCCGAGCAAAAGAGAAGTTTTTTCTCAAATCGCTCAATTGTTTGATCCAGCTGGCTGGTTGGCCCCTATCATAGTTAGAGCAAAAATGCTCATGCAACGTATTTGGGTAGAATCTACCCACTGGGATCATGTCATACAAACTAACACTTACACTACATGATAATCTTTTGTTGAAGCGCTCTCGGCCTTTCGGGACCTTCAGATTCCTCGATGGTTGGAATATTCAGTATTCACCTTTTTATCAGTTACACTTCTATGGGTTCTGTGACTCATCCGAGAAAGCTTATGCCACAACGTTGTATCTTCGAGTTGAGAAGCCAGATAAATATTAGTTCACATTTGACTTGCGCAATATCTAAGGTAGCCCCAATTAAGCCAGTTTCTTGAAGTATGCGGTGCAGTCCATCTTTTAAAACTCGGCTCATCTTGCTAATTTTTCAGTCGCTTCGAATCAGAACTATTTTTGGACTGATTCGTCCATAGTGCTTGCATGGCAAAATAAGCATCCAAGCACTTGAAACACCTTTGTAGCCAATCGAACAAGTGAAATAATCAGTAATGTGGGAAATACTAATTAGAAGCATGTCAGGTCAGGTACAAATTTTACTTTTTTATTTTTTTAGCCTCATCATCGGATGAGAATCGTCTTTAATATGGGGTTCATATGGGTGGTCTTTGGGAGGCTGGTGTAAAAAGCCTCAAAACCCATCTTCGAAAACTTGGTAATAAAAGTAAATTTACTTTTGAAGAATTTTTGACTGTCCTTGCTCGTATAGAGGCATGTCTTGATTCGCATCCAATTTCACAAATGTCTCAAGACCCACTAGATCCCTTAGCTTTGACTCCGGGACATTTTCTTTGTACTGACTTTTCCTGAACCATGCTATGATGAAAATTCACTTTCTCTTACAAATAGATGGGAAAAGCTAAAATGTCTTCAGCAGCAATTTTGTCAGCGCTGGAAAGAAGAATATTTAAAAGAGTTACACAAACGTTTCAAGTGGCAGTTTCCTGAAGAAAATATTAAGGTTAATGACCTTGTTGTCGTCAAACAAGAGAATTTGCCTGCAATGAGTGGTGAATTGGCAGAGTTATTAAGGTGTGCCCGGGGACAGATGGAATGGTCAGAGTTGCGATGGTAAAAACGCCACAGGGCGAAATCACTCGACCTGTAGTCAAACTATGCGTCTTGCAAAATACTTAATCAATTTAAATGATTATTTCGAATATAGCATCACCAGAATAACTTGCCTCCTTTAGTATTATTACCTCTTTTACAGTTTTTAATAATTGCATTTAACATAGAGTATAATATAAACTCGCAACTTGAATATATGTATGTTAAACTTTACATTCTTTATCTAAATTAATCATTTTGAATTTTCATTAAAGCACTGTATTTATGATTCCTGTAGATATTAAGTTATTATAAGTAATTATCAATCTTTATTTTTGTTAACGCAATGCGCCAAGGGGGGCGATAATGTTTACGCCATCTGTGAGCGAGGCACAATGATAGCTCGCTATAATTTTGCCTCGCTTTCCGAACACACCCTTTCACATGTGACCTCATTTTAAACAGCGAAAAATGGCTGGCATTTCCGGCCTCATCAATTGTACAATCATTTTTGTCATTGTAACTTTTCTTCTTGGCCCTTTTGGCAGCAATTCCCAATTCTTATTAAAACTATACACAATCGCGATTATAATATAATTTATAAGATCTAAGATACAGATCAATTTAAAAGAAAAACAAAAAAAATTAAATTTATAAAGTTGAATTAAAAAAAAAAAACAAAAACCGAGCATTTGATAAATTGAAAATTATTTTTGTGTCACCGACCGCCATCTTCATCATTGGTATTCAGGCGCATTTCGAAGCATAGAATCCACCAGCACATAACTGCTGCTGCTACGCAAGAGTGAATCGGTGCTGCTTCCAGCACGATTCTAGCGTTGCCAGGGCCATCTCGTCCATTGTGCGCAGCCCTATCTGGCCAATTTTCTTCCTCAGACGATTTGCTCTGGACGTTCACCATAGTTATCGAAAGCGGCAATAATACATACGTTTTGGTGGCATCAAAACTACGTCCATTAACGGCTGTTGCTATTGCTGGTTTTCCTGTGAAGGAAAAAAGAAATATCCTGACAAAGCATAGCATAGTTGTTGTTGCCATCACCTACGGCGTGGCTATTCACGGTTGTTGATTGTCATTTATTTTCCTTGTTGAGAATCACATCGCCCCCTCTGAATTATATTTTGATCTGATCAAACATTTGCCAAGCTATCATATTCTCCGAGGCCCGATCTTGGGTGCTGATCCCATTCCCGTTGACGTTGTTTGTTGTTGTTTCTGGGTTGTTGGAGTTGCGGTTGATACATCCCGCACCATCCGCTTATGTCAGACGGATATTCGGCCAGTGGGTGGCCAAGGCGTTGCTGTTGCTGATTGGAACGAGTGGCTCGCAACTACCCATTTCGTTATCGACGAACTGAACTATTTCCTGTGATCGTTACGTGAGTGGTTTATACCCCCGATCCTTCGAAATGGCCAAAGAACGTCCTATTCACAATTTATTCCCATCGAAACAACGCTGCAAGATAAAAATTTGATCAGGATTCCAAAAATAAAATTGTAGATGGATTCGATGTCTTTTTTGTAGCCAAAAACGCAACGTACGCTAGCTCAACCAAAGTTTTTTGTTTTCGTTGCAGATATCCATTCAAGTTTGTAACTAGCAAATTTTCGAAGTTCTTAAAATGTTCAGCAGATACAAATGTTTCGAACAGAAAGAAAATTGGATATTTACAAATATAAATATATATAAAAAAAGAAAGATTTATTAAGACCAGAAATATTATAAAAAAGAACCTGAAATGTAGATGGTTGCTTATTAGTAATTACTATAAACCTGATAGTTATTTGACAATTTTTACTCAAAAGTATGTTCTGAATTGATTTTATTCAAAAGATTAATAATAAATTCCTTGTTAGCTGCTTCATTAAATGTTGAAATAACACTTGCATTTATATGCGACGACCATATTCCAAAACGGACCAACGTTAATAGCATTAATTATGCCCAGTTGCACAAAAATACACTAAAATGGGAGTAATAAAATTTGTTGGTGCAATTGAAAAATGCCATTTTAAGATTTAACAACACAATAAATATTCAAAAGTGTTTGGAGAAACTGGGCATTAGAGTACTTCTCTGCTTGTTCTACCATTTACTAGAGTAAAAGTTTTTTCTTTTGAACGTCTCTATATCTTCTTTTAATTGCTTCCAGGACAGCATTATGTTAAAGAACATTATTTATATCGTTCTTTGAAGGGATATATTTCAATTTAATATTTGAAAGCTCATTTATTTTCGATATAAGTGCATCCCTACAGCGTAGAATTTTCAATGTCAGCGTTGATGCGGTTTTTTTTTTACAGAAAATGCTTCCGGTGGTGTCCTTTTTCATATTTGTATCGATCGATAGTGCCTATGCATGGATAAATCAATAGTCATAAAATGTTGGTGCAAATGGCCCTAGGTATATGAAGTACTCACACATGTATTCTTCTCGTTGTTCACGTTCGACTAAATTCAAAACACTCAACTACAGTGGCGGCCACAGAATTAGAAAGGAAAACTAATTAATAATATTAATGGGCAAAACTTTTTTCAGGAATTTATTTTCAAGTTGATAACTGGTTTTATTCATAGTTTACAAACTAGAGTACACTTTTGAAGGTTTATAAAAAATATAGGGATTATACTATATTTAAAAAAATATAAACATGGATTAAACTAAAATTGCGTCCGGTCATCCAATTAGACACATGAAACAAAAACCTGACATTTCATACGGAATCTTCAATTTACACACTAAAAACATTTAAATTGTGTAGGAAATCATATATTTTTTCTAACTGCAGCCAATCTTGACTCACAATTTCGTTCAGGCCGTGACGTTTTGATTGATAATATGCCCTTGCAGACATCTTTTATATTTTTGAAAGAACGCCCGAATTTTTAGATTTTTTGGCTCTTAATTCTCTTTTCACGTATGCTCACAAGCATTCGTTCTTGTATCTGCAAACCACTGCTTCATAATCCTTGATGTGAGTTTGGGATCTTTATTGTGCTAGAAATTCAAACTTGTGGGTACGTGTGCAAACGAAAAAGGCTCAATAACATTTTTCATGGTGTTCTTATAAGCGTGTTGGTCCTTCCTATATTCTTTTCTTATTTAGGGACCCACACCACGACAAGAGAATGAATTTCAAACTATTCAAATTTCTCCTCTATGCTTTACAGTCTTCAGAGGGTATTTTATATCCAATTCCTTGTTCTGAGGACGTCTGACGTAAAATTTACCGTTCGAGGCAAACATCAACAAGTCAGATTCATCACTCTGAAGTATATTTTTCAAAATCCCAAAGACTCGTCCTGCTGCAGTTTAGCAAAATTTAGTCGTCTACTCAGATTTGTTTTTGGAACAAGTTGTTTTCATCGCGCAATGCATTCACGAAGACTATGTTCCAAAAGCCGATGCCTTAAGGCTGATTTTCAATGTCGTATTTGTATATTGTTAGGTTTTATCTAGGTTCGTTTTATTAAATAAAACTTATTTCCGTTTTAATACAATCCACTTTACATCTTTCACTTTTAATTCCATTTAATATTTCAAAACACTCTTTATTTCCTTTTTACTTTCTTTATTCAAACCTTATCACTTTCAAATTACCGACTTGTACCCGACTAATTTCAAATTCAAACTGACTCCTTGCCGCATGGTGCGCTCGTATTTATTGTGGCTGCACCATTCAGCACTCCGCTTTAGAATCTTCTAGCACAGTGCCTTCTGGAGCTTTCTAGTCTATGGTCTTTCGTTAAAAAAAAATTGCGTTTCGTTAACTTCGTTGTGGCTGTCACTTAAAGTTGGAGTCACAATGGTGAGTTTACGCATCGTAAAACCAAAAATAGAACGGAATATAACAATTTCTTCACCACTGTAGCAGTATAGCCGGTCAATGTGAACAACTTTTGGTTTGCCTCTTAGACCTCGCTGAATTCAGTAAACCACATCATTGATCCTTGTAACAACACGGTAAGGTACTTCCCAGTTTTGTTGAAGTTTTGGTGACAGTCCCTTTTGTCGATGAGGATTATACAGCAACACTAGATCTCACTCATGGAAAGGTTTCGTATTGGTGTTTGCATCATAGCGTGTTTTCATTCGGTCACTAGCTAGCTTTATTTTAGTGCTTGTCCTGTCATGGATATCAGTGAGTTTTTCCTTTACGCATTCCACAACTGTCTTTACTTCTTGGTTTGGAATGGCAACCGCCTCAGGCCACTTGCTGAAGTAATCCATGACAACAAGAATGAATCGGTTTCCACTGTAAAACTCAGGAAATGGGCCTGCAATATCGATGGCAATTCTTTCAAAAGGTGCTCCAACGTTGTACTGTTGCATCTTACTCTGTAGTTTTCTGCCTGGTCCTATGGTGGCTGCACAAGTGACGCATTTTCTGCACCATTTTTCCACATCGTCTTTTGCATGCAGCCAGTAGAAACGTTCTCGAATTTTCTCCAGAGTTTTGTTGATACCCAAATGGCTTCCAGAAGATCGATCATGCATCTCACATAGAATGTCATTATCCTTTGTCAGGGGCACAACATCACATAAGTTTTGCCATTTGAGGATTCCCATCTTCGTTTGAGCAAACCTTCCTGCACATGAAGGGAATTCTATTGTGCCCAATAAGCTTTGAGGGTCGGACTTCTATCAGAAATGCCTCTCCATTCTGGTTTCTCTTCATGTTCTTTCCATGCAAGAATGGGTTCCATGTCCAAATCTTCTTGCTGAGCATTCCTGATTTCCTCCTCGTTACTCCAGCGGGCAATGGGTTTAACTCTTGTTCACTGTATGGCAATAGATTATTTTTCTTCCTGACGAGTGCAATGCTTGCAGTCTTGGTTACATGGCCGACGAGATAGGGCATCTACATTCAAGTGTAGTTTTCCTTTTCGATGTTGGATTTCATAGTCATATGTCTGAAGTCTCTCAATCCACCTGGCTACTTGACCTGGATTTTTAAAATTCAAAAGCCATCTTTGCGCTCCATGGTCCGTTCGTATAAGGAACCTCTGTCTATAGATGTATTTATAAAAGTGTTTTGTGGCCAAAACCAAAGTAAGAAGTTCTCTTCTAGTTACGCAGTAATTTCTCTCTGTCTTTGAGAGCACCTTGCTGGAGTATGCTACAACTTTTTCTTGACCATCATGAACCTGGGAGTGAACGGCTCCTATTCCGACATTGCTTGCATCTGCATCGATTATAAACTGTTTTCCAGGTTTTCCAGGAGTTTGATAGGTTAACACTGGAGCATCACACAAGCGTCTTTTAAGTTCCTTAAAGCTTTTCTCGCACTCATTTGACCACTTGAATTGGTTTCCTTTTTCTTTGAGTTGGTGCAAGCTTTTGGCGATTCCGGCAAAATCCTTCACAAATTGTCGATAATATGTAGCTAGCCAAAGAACAATTCTTGTGATGATGCTTGTCTTGTGGATTTGGCTTGTCTTGTGGATTTGGCCAGTTTTTCACTGCTTCCACTTTCTCGGGATCAGTTCTTACCCCTTGAGACGAGATGATATGCCCCAAATACTTCACTTCAGTCTTGAACAGCGTACATTTTTCTGATTGAGTATCAGATGCGTATTTCGAAACCTCTGGAATACCCCTTTTAAGTTTTCACAATGCTCGTCAAATGTTTTCCCAAACACGATGACATCATCAAAATAGACTAGACAGACTTTCCAAGTAACGCATTCCATTAAACGCTCAAATGTTGCAGGAGCGTTACATAGGCCAAAAGGCATTACTTTGAACTGCCATAAACCGTTACCTGTAGAGAATGTAGTTTTCTCCCGATCTTCTGGGTGAATTTCAACCCGCCAGTAACCACTCTTCAGGTCCAATGTTGAAAACCATTGAGCTCCAGCCATCGCATCCAGAGTATCGCTTATCTTTGGCAGAGGATAACTGTCCTTCTTGGTGACATCGTTCAACCTTCGGTAGTCCACACAGAATCGAGTACTTTCGTCCTTCTTTTTGACTAGTACGACTGGTGATGCCCAAGGACTTTTTGAATTCTGGATTAAACCATCTTTCTGCATTGTCGATATCATTTTAGTAACTTCTTCTTGTTAGGCTAAAGGCAGGCGCCTTGCTGGTGCAAATGGCCCTAGGTATATGAAGTACTCACACATGTATTCTTCTCGTTGTTCACGTTCGACTAAATTCAAAACACTCAACTACAGTGGCGGCCACAGAATTAGAAAGGAAAACTAATTAATAATATTAATGGGCAAAACTTTTTTCAGGAATTTATTTTCAAGTTGATAACTGGTTTTATTCATAGTTTACAAACTAGAGTACACTTTTGAAGGTTTATAAAAAATATAGGGATTATACTATATTTAAAAAAATATAAACATGGATTAAACTAAAATTGCGTCCGGTCATCCAATTAGACACATGAAACAAAAACCTGACATTTCATACGGAATCTTCAATTTACACACTAAAAACATTTAAATTGTGTAGGAAATCATATATTTTTTCTAACTGCAGCCAATCTTGACTCACAATTTCGTTCAGGCCGTGACGTTTTGATTGATAATATGCCCTTGCAGACATCTTTTATATTTTTGAAAGATCGCCCGAATTTTTAGACTTTTTGGCTCTTAATTCTCTTTTCACGTATGCTCACAAGCATTCGTTCTTGTATCTGCAAACCACTGCTTCATAATCCTTGATGTGAGTTTGGGATCTTTATTGTGCTAGAAATTCAAACTTGTGGGTACGTGTGCAAACGAAAAAGGCTCAATAACATTTTTCATGGTGTTCTTATAAGCGTGTTGGTCCTTCCTATATTCTTTTCTTATTTAGGGACCCACACCACGACAAGAGAATGAATTTCAAACTATTCAAATTTCTCCTCTATGCTTTACAGTCTTCAGAGGTTATTTTATATCCAATTCCTTGTTCTGAGGACGTCTGACGTAAAATTTACCGTTCGAGGCAAACATCAACAAGTCAGATTCATCACTCTGAAGTATATTTTTCAAAATCCCAAAGACTCGTCCTGCTGCAGTTTAGCAAAATTTAGTCGTCTACTCAGATTTATTTTTGGAACAAGTTGTTTTCATCGCGCAATGCATTCACGAAGACTATGTTCCAAAAGCTGATGCCTTAAGGCTGATTTTCAATGTCGTATTTGTATATTGTTAGGTTTTATCTAGGTTCGTTTTATTAAATAAAACTTATTTCCGTTTTAATACAATCCACTTTACATCTTTCACTTTTAATTCCATTTAATATTTCAAAACACTCTTTATTTCCTTTTTACTTTCTTTATTCAAACCTTATCACTTTCAAATTACCGACTTGTACCCGACTAATTTCAAATTCAAACTGACTCCTTGCCGCATGGTGCGCTCGTATTTATTGTGGCTGCACCATTCAGCACTCCGCTTTAGAATCTTCTAGCACAGTGCCTTCTGGAGCTTTCTAGTCTATGGTCTTTCGTTAAAAAAAAATTGCGTTTCGTTAACTTCGTTGTGGCTGTCACTTAAAGTTGGAGTCACAATGGTGAGTTTACGCATCGTAAAACCAAAAATAGAACGGAATATAACAATTTCTTCACCACTGTAGCAGTATAGCCGGTCAATGTGAACAACTTTTGGTTTGCCTCTTAGACCTCGCTGAATTCAGTAAACCACATCATTGATCCTTGTAACAACACGGTAAGGTACTTCCCAGTTTTGTTGAAGTTTTGGTGACAGTCCCTTTTGTCGATGAGGATTATACAGCAACACTAGATCTCACTCATGGAAAGGTTTCGTATTGGTGTTTGCATCATAGCGTGTTTTCATTCGGTCACTAGCTAGCTTTATTTTAGTGCTTGTCCTGTCATGGATATCAGTGAGTTTTTCCTTTACGCATTCCACAACTGTCTTTACTTCTTGGTTTGGAATGGCAACCGCCTCAGGCCACTTGCTGAAGTAATCCATGACAACAAGAATGAATCGGTTTCCACTGTAAAACTCAGGAAATGGGCCTGCAATATCGATGGCAATTCTTTCAAAAGGTGCTCCAACGTTGTACTGTTGCATCTTACTCTGTAGTTTTCTGCCTGGTCCTATGGTGGCTGCACAAGTGACGCATTTTCTGCACCATTTTTCCACATCGTCTTTTGCATGCAGCCAGTAGAAACGTTCTCGAATTTTCTCCAGAGTTTTGTTGATACCCAAATGGCTTCCAGAAGATCGATCATGCATCTCACATAGAATGTCATTATCCTTTGTCAGGGGCACAACATCACATAAGTTTTGCCATTTGAGGATTCCCATCTTCGTTTGAGCAAACCTTCCTGCACATGAAGGGAATTCTATTGTGCCCAATAAGCTTTGAGGGTCGGACTTCTATCAGAAATGCCTCTCCATTCTGGTTTCTCTTCATGTTCTTTCCATGCAAGAATGGGTTCCATGTCCAAATCTTCTTGCTGAGCATTCCTGATTTCCTCCTCGTTACTCCAGCGGGCAATGGGTTTAACTCTTGTTCACTGTATGGCAATAGATTATTTTTCTTCCTGACGAGTGCAATGCTTGCAGTCTTGGTTACATGGCCGACGAGATAGGGCATCTACATTCAAGTGTAGTTTTCCTTTTCGATGTTGGATTTCATAGTCATATGTCTGAAGTCTCTCAATCCACCTGGCTACTTGACCTGGATTTTTAAAATTCAAAAGCCATCTTTGCGCTCCATGGTCCGTTCGTATAAGGAACCTCTGTCTATAGATGTATTTATAAAAGTGTTTTGTGGCCAAAACCAAAGTAAGAAGTTCTCTTCTAGTTACGCAGTAATTTCTCTCTGTCTTTGAGAGCACCTTGCTGGAGTATGCTACAACTTTTTCTTGACCATCATGAACCTGGGAGTGAACGGCTCCTATTCCGACATTGCTTGCATCTGCATCGATTATAAACTGTTTTCCAGGTTTTCCAGGAGTTTGATAGGTTAACACTGGAGCATCACACAAGCGTCTTTTAAGTTCCTTAAAGCTTTTCTCGCACTCATTTGACCACTTGAATTGGTTTCCTTTTTCTTTGAGTTGGTGCAAGCTTTTGGCGATTCCGGCAAAATCCTTCACAAATTGTCGATAATATGTAGCTAGCCAAAGAACAATTCTTGTGATGATGCTTGTCTTGTGGATTTGGCTTGTCTTGTGGATTTGGCCAGTTTTTCACTGCTTCCACTTTCTCGGGATCAGTTCTTACCCCTTGAGACGAGATGATATGCCCCAAATACTTCACTTCAGTCTTGAACAGCGTACATTTTTCTGATTGAGTATCAGATGCGTATTTCGAAACCTCTGGAATACCCCTTTTAAGTTTTCACAATGCTCGTCAAATGTTTTCCCAAACACGATGACATCATCAAAATAGACTAGACAGACTTTCCAAGTAACGCATTCCATTAAACGCTCAAATGTTGCAGGAGCGTTACATAGGCCAAAAGGCATTACTTTGAACTGCCATAAACCGTTACCTGTAGAGAATGTAGTTTTCTCCCGATCTTCTGGGTGAATTTCAACCCGCCAGTAACCACTCTTCAGGTCCAATGTTGAAAACCATTGAGCTCCAGCCATCGCATCCAGAGTATCGCTTATCTTTGGCAGAGGATAACTGTCCTTCTTGGTGACATCGTTCAACCTTCGGTAGTCCACACAGAATCGAGTACTTTCGTCCTTCTTTTTGACTAGTACGACTGGTGATGCCCAAGGACTTTTTGAATTCTGGATTAAACCATCTTTCTGCATTGTCGATATCATTTTAGTAACTTCTTCTTGTTAGGCTAAAGGCAGGCGCCTTGCTGGTTGACGGATCGGCCTTGCATCACCAGTATCGGTTCGATGCTGTACAAGTCGTGTTCCTCCATATTGCCCATCCTGTAAAGCGAAAACATCAGCGAACTCTTGTAGAAGGTTTCCAGCAACTCTTAGCTGTTGTTGATCGAGATTACTGCAGTTAAACATTTTTCTCTTCAAAGCAATGACTTTATCTGGATTCACTGATTTTTCGGGATGTTCTTCGGTTATCTTTGTTATTGCCGCTACAGGGTCACATTTACCGGCAACTTCTCCTTTTCTGAGCTTGATCTCATATGATTTGATGTTTAGTATTCGTTTGGGCACGATTCCAATAATGCAATCATCTTATATATCTGCCACTAGAAAAGGAGTTCAAACTCTAGTTCTGCCAAGCGGATCCGAAGACGGACTTCTCCGTACACTCTTGCTGCTTCTCTTCTTGCAGTCTTCAGACAATAGCTGTTGTGTAGCCATGCCATCTTGGCCAAGTCTTTTCGTAAAATGGAAGTGGAGGCACCGGTGTCGATGACAACCACATATTGCTTGTTGTGAATAGCTGCTTCCACAGTTAGACTTTTATTGTTTCGTTTAGTCTGCGATACTTGGATGATGTTTCTGGGACCATAGATACCAGAAATCAGGTTCTGCCCTCGAAGTTGGATCTTACTCGTTTCTCTGCTGGGAAACTTGGGACGTTGGTCTTGTTTGTAGTCTCATCTGATGTATTATTTCTGCTTCCGCAATGTTGACATACGTTTTTTCTTGGTGCCATTCGGCGCTGGAAATGTCCGGTCTTGTTGCAATTCCAGCATCAGATTTGTCCATCTCGACGGTTGTTCTGGAATGGCATTCTTTGGCAAGAGCATTCTTCTATAGCAACTTCTCTTAACCGATGTACTCCTAGTGAAGCCTGTTCAGCTGCTTCCATAGCCAAGGCGAAAGCTAATGCTTCTGGAAGTGTTCGTTTTCCAGATGTTTGAACTGCTCTCTGGAGATTATGTCAGACAAGGCACGAACAAAGACTTCCGCGGCGAATTGGTTTATGATTTCTTCGCCCGCAGTTGGATATGCCAAGTGAGCTAGTCGTTCGATGTCTGCTTGAAGCTGCTGAAGAGTTTCACCCAGTTTCTGAACTCTGGTGTTTAGTTGAACTCTTAAGACTTCTTGCATATGGCCATCTCCAAAGCGTTTTTCAATGGCTTGTGAAAGTGCACTAAAGTTACCATGAATCTCTGCTGGTATTGTTTGCAGTAACTGCCATAAACCGTTACCTGTAGAGAATGTAGTTTTCTCCCGATCTTCTGGGTGAATTTCAACCCGCCAGTAACCACTCTTCAGGTCCAATGTTGAAAACCATTGAGCTCCAGCCATCGCATCCAGAGTATCGCTTATCTTTGGCAGAGGATAACTGTCCTTCTTGGTGACATCGTTCAACCTTCGGTAGTCCACACAGAATCGGGTACTTTAGTCCTTCTTTTTGACTAGTACGACTGGTGATGCCCAAGGACTTTTTTGAATTCTGTATTAAACCATCTTTCTGCATTGTCGATATCATTTTAGTAACTTCTTCTTGTTAGGCTAAAGGCAGGCGCCTTGCTGGTTGACGGATCGGCCTTGCATCACCAGTATCGGTTCGATGCTGTACAAGTCGTGTTCCTCCATATTGCCCATCCTGTAAAGCGAAAACATCAGCGAACTCTTGTAGAAGGTTTCCAGCAACTCTTAGCTGTGGTTGATCGAGATTACTGCAGTTAAACATTTTTCTCTTCAAAGCAATGACTTTATCTGGATTCACTGATTTTTCGGGATGTTCTTCGGTTATCTTTGTTATTGCCGCTACAGGGTCACATTTACCGGCAACTTCTCCTTTTCTGAGCTTGATCTCATATGGTTTGATGTTTAGTATTCGTTTGGGCACGATTCCAATAATGCAATCATCTTATATATCTGCCACTAGAAAAGGAGTTCAAACTCTAGTTCTGCCAAGCGGATCCGAAGACGGACTTCTCCGTACACTCTTGCTGCTTCTCTTCTTGCAGTCTTCAGACAATAGCTGTTGTGTAGCCATGCCATCTTGGCCAAGTCTTTTCGTAAAATGGAAGTGGAGGCACCGGTGTCGATGATAACCACATATTGCTTGTTGTGAATAGCTGCTTCCACAGTTAGACTTTTATTGTTTCGTTTAGTCTGCGAGACTTGGATGATGTTTCTGGGACCATAGATACCAGAAATCAGGTTCTGCCCTCGAAGTTGGATCTTACTCGTTTCTCTGCTGGGAAACTTGGGACGTTGGTCTTGTTTGTAGTCTCATCTGATATATTATTTCTGCTTCCGCAATGTTGACATACGTTTTTTCTTGGTGCCATTCGGCGCTGGAAATGTCCGGTCTTGTTGCAATTCCAGCATCAGATTTGTCCATCTCGACGGTTGTTCTGGAATGGCATTCTTTGGCAAGAGCATTCTTCTATAGCAACTTCTCTTAACCGATGTACTCCTAGTGAAGCCTGTTCAGCTGCTTCCATAGTCAAGGCGAAAGCTAATGCTTCTGGAAGTGTTCGTTTTCCAGATGTTTGTACTGCTCTCTGGAGATTATGTCAGACAAGGCACGAACAAAGACTTCCGCGGCGAATTGGTTTATGATTTCTTCGCCCGCAGTTGGATATGCCAAGTGAGCTAGTCGTTCGATGTCTGCTTGAAGCTGCTGAAGAGTTTCACCCAGTTTCTGAACTCTGGAGTTTAGTTTAACTCTTAAGACTTCTTGCATATGGCCATCTCCAAAGCGTTTTTCAATGGCTTGTGAAAGTGCACTAAAGTTACCATGAATCTCTGCTGGTATTGTTTGCAGTAACTGCCATAAACCGTTACCTGTAGAGAATGTAGTTTTCTCCCGATCTTCTGGGTGAATTTCAACCCGCCAGTAACCACTCTTCAGGTCCAATGTTGAAAACCATTGAGCTCCAGCCATCGCATCCAGAGTATCGCTTATCTTTGGCAGAGGATAACTGTCCTTCTTGGTGACATCGTTCAACCTTCGGTAGTCCACACAGAATCGAGTACTTTCGTCCTTCTTTTTGACTAGTACGACTGGTGATGCCCAAGGACTTTTTGAATTCTGGATTAAACCATCTTTCTGCATTGTCGATATCATTTTAGTAACTTCTTCTTGTTAGGCTAAAGGCAGGCGCCTTGCTGGTTGACGGATCGGCCTTGCATCACCAGTATCGGTTCGATGCTGTACAAGTCGTGTTCCTCCATATTGCCCATCCTGTAAAGCGAAAACATCAGCGAACTCTTGTAGAAGGTTTCCAGCAACTCTTAGCTGTTGTTGATCGAGATTACTGCAGTTAAACATTTTTCTCTTCAAAGCAATGACTTTATCTGGATTCACTGATTTTTCGGGATGTTCTTCGGTTATCTTTGTTATTGCCGCTACAGGGTCACATTTACCGGCAACTTCTCCTTTTCTGAGCTTGATCTCATATGGTTTGATGTTTAGTATTCGTTTGGGCACGATTCCAATAATGCAATCATCTTATATATCTGCCACTAGAAAAGGAGTTCAAACTCTAGTTCTGCCAAGCGGATCCGAAGACGGACTTCTCCGTACACTCTTGCTGCTTCTCTTCTTGCAGTCTTCAGACAATAGCTGTTGTGTAGCCATGCCATCTTGGCCAAGTCTTTTCGTAAAATGGAAGTGGAGGCACCGGTGTCGATGATAACCACATATTGCTTGTTGTGAATAGCTGCTTCCACAGTTAGACTTTTATTGTTTCGTTTAGTCTGCGAGACTTGGATGATGTTTCTGGGACCATAGATACCAGAAATCAGGTTCTGCCCTCGAAGTTGGATTTTACTCGTTTCTCTGCTGGGAAACTTGGGACGTTGGTCTTGTTTGTAGTCTCATCTGATGTATTATTTCTGCTTCCGCAATGTTGACATACGTTTTTTCTTGGTGCCATTCGGCGCTGGAAATGTCCGGTCTTGTTGCAATTCCAGCATCAGATTTGTCCATCTCGACGGTTGTTCTGGAATGGCATTCTTTGGCAAGAGCATTCTTCTATAGCAACTTCTCTTAACCGATGTACTCCTAGTGAAGCCTGTTCAGCTGCTTCCATAGTCAAGGCGAAAGCTAATGCTTCTGGAAGTGTTCGTTTTCCAGATGTTTGTACTGCTCTCTGGAGATTATGTCAGACAAGGCACGAACAAAGGCTTCCGCGGCGAATTGGTTTATGATTTCTTCGCCCGCAGTTGGATATGCCAAGTGAGCTAGTCGTTCGATGTCTGCTTGAAGCTGCTGAAGAGTTTCACCCAGTTTCTGAACACTGGTGTTTAGTTGAACTCTTAAGACTTCTTGCATATGGCCATCTCCAAAGCGTTTTTCAATGGCTTGTGAAAGTGCACTAAAGTTACCATGAATCTCTGCTGGTATTGTTTGCAGTAACTCAGCAGCAAGTCCTCTAAGAGCCAATGTAAGTGCAACAAACTTTCTTCTTCAAAGAACTCTTTTTGCTCGTTTCTTTGATCATCGAAACGTTCGAGAAGTTTCGTTTGTTCATTCTTTTGTTCTTCTCTTTGATCTTCGAAAAATGTAGTTTCTTCGTTTCTTTGATCTTCGAAACTTTCGAAGAAATATTTCGTTGAAACATTTCAACTTCTGCGTCGCGCTCGCTTACGTTAAGTTGGTTTGTGTACCTGCTAGTGAATGCCAAATCGTAATGTTGACGCTCAACACGCCATTGTAAACACAATACATGAATTCCTGTAGCTGAACTTTTGCGTTGACATAGTTATGTCAACTTGACGCCCAACACGGCATTGGAAATCATCCTTTATGGTTCTAGCTGAAAGGTCTTGATGGATTTAGGGCGTAATATTCCTTTTTACTTTGAGCTGCAGAATCTTTTTGCGATGAACCTATTGCATTTTCACATTTTCCTTGTGATAACACAGCTTGAGGAGCTTTTGGAGTTTTGGATTACAAGACTTATTTTTACCCACATAATTCAATATTTTCAACATTAAGGCCGTGTACGAACAGCGTTAAAATTTTATCCATTGGCTAAATTATGACACTAGTGTGGTGAAAATAAACTTCAAAAATTTAGCCTGCTCTGGAGCAGGCTAAAATTTTAGCCAGTGGATAATTTTCTATGCCTATGAAGGAGTGAGTGAGATAGTCGGCGTAATGTATTTGTTTTGATTGTTCCATTGCTTCCATTCGCATTTATTTTTGTTTGTTCGACTAATATCGAATTTTTCGTGTGTGTTTTATATAACTCTAATATTCAACGAACAAATAATAAGTAACCGATGTTTTACATTTCTATTCTGTGAAAAAAATTTTTATTTTTATTTTGGAAGTTCCGCTACCAAAAACCAGTGTGACGTGTGTTTTGTTGTATTCATTTAATTGCATTTATTTTTTGTTTTTTGTTTGTTTTTATGTTGACGTCGAATTTCCCGTTTGTGTTTTTGTGAATTCCGCTTAATATAATTGTGTTATGAACGAACAATTACTTAAATTAACCGATAATACTTTTTTTACATTCCTATTTATTGTGAAACAAATTTGTTTTTTTTTTTTTTGAAGTTCAGCTGCCAAACCAGTGTTTTGTACCGCGTTTAAAATTTCCCATAATTTTAATTATTTTACAGAGTAGTTCTATTTTATTTCTTTAACAAAACACAATTTAGAATAGCCACTATTATGAAATTGCAAATCATTAATAAATTAGTTTTCGAAATCTCAAATTTGCGTTTTTATTTTTTTTTAGAGAATTTTATAGTACATCAAATAAAGAGAATTTAACCTACAAAAGGTCGGGTAGTTCTAAATTTTTGATATGTTGTATAGGATGTTTGGTGATAAAAAAAAAAAACAATTTCCACACCACACCTCCTCCGCCCCATTTGCTATTAGGAAAAACTGCAAAAAATCGGCTTATTCAACTTATAACTTCTTTCTGGTGCATTTAAAAAAAAAAAAACTAATTACTAAACGCAAAACAAATAGAGCCACTTAATTAGCATGTTTTATATACTTTTTTTAATCAATCCTGATTCCATTATATCGTTCCCGAAATAAAAAGTTGAATAGGATAGTTAAATTGAATTCTCCAAAAGATTGATAATGAAAACTTTCTCACTAAAATCAACCATCACGAATTTATTGCGGTTTAAAAGTCAAAGAAACTCAATATTTTGAAAATACCAACTTTTGGGTTCTTTTGGATGAATCATCGATCATACAAATAAACTTTCTATATCACACTTGTTGGAAATTTTGTTTTCTACTAGTTTCGTTATTAGTTTTTTGTTTCGACAAAATGTACAAGAAAGCAATTATAGTCGAAATAAGCAAAAAAAATGACGATTTCTTGCAGTTTTTTCCTAATAGCAAAGGGGCGGAGAGGTTGTGGTTGTATAGAAATTGTATTTTTACATCAGCCGAAAGTAATTATAATTTTTTCCTTACCAAAATGTAATTTATAATAGCTAAAACATAAAATATTGAGTACTGCGAAACTTTTGATTTCCGAAATTACAACTTTGCATTTATCCGACTTGGTTTTGTGCGGAAATCTAAGTTAGTTTCACCAACAAAGAATTAAATAGTATTATAAAATTGAACGTTTTTTTACAAATACAAATTAAAACACCGAACATTTTAGTCGAAGACTTATATTTATAAATTAACCTTAAAACAGTTTGGTATATTTCCACGTATTCAAGCAAAAGGAGGGAAATTTTTCAATTTTTGTAGGGAAATTTAAAAAATATATAAGGGTTAAAAATCCCATTTAATCCAGTTCGCACATCAAAAAGCTAAACATTTATTCACCTCAACTTAAACGTCAAAAATTAGCCAGAGGATAAAATTTTAACGCTGTTCGTACACGGCCTAAAGAATAAATTTTAAACTATTTTTATCGTGGTTCTGAGACATTTAAAAAAAAACAACTAAGATACATTTTGGCATCCGGTTTTCTGTTTTTGACTAAAAATTAATAATAGCATTGAATTTTGAAAATAAAAATAATAGTTAATTACATAAAATTTTGAAAAAAATTAGTTTAAAAAATTTTTTTTTCAAAGTTTTGAGTTTGAAAATTAATTTTTTTAAAACCGTTCACTTAAACAACTTAATTTCAAAAAATTATTAGAAGAGTAGTTTTCTGACTTTCCAAAAAAATATAACAAGGCTTTGTAACATTCGCCGTGTGCGAACAGCGTAAAAATTTTATCCTCTGGCTAATTTTTGACGTTTGAGTTGAGGTGAATAAATTTTTAGTTTTTTGGTGTGCGAACTAGATTAAATGGGATTTTTTAACACATGCTTTGTTTAAATTTCCCCACAAGCATTAAAACATTTCCCTTTCTTATTACTTTGCTACGGAGAAATGAATAGGTAAGATTGTTTTGTCAATTTATAAAAAAAAGTCTTTGCAACTCAAACAATCGGTGCGCGTTTAAATTTTTGATATGTTGTATAGGATGTTGGGCTGATGTAAAAATACAATTTCCACAACCTCAACCTCTCCGCCCCTTCGCTATTAGGAAAAACCTGCAAAAAATTGTCACTTTTTTGCTCATTTCGACTATAATTTCTTTCTCTTACATTTCATCGAAAAAAAACGAATAACAAAACTTGTAGAAAACAAAATTTTCTAGAAATGTGGTATAGAAAGTTTATTTGTAAGATCTATGATTCACCCAAAATCCAAATGAAGTGGCTCTATTTGTTTTGCGTTAAGTAATTAGTTTTGTTTTTCGATAAAATGTACCAGAAAGAAGTTATAGTCAGAAATAGCCGATTTTGTGCAGTTTTTTTCCTGATAGCAAAGGGTGCTGAGGGGGTGTGGTGTGGAAATTGTGTTTTTTATCACCAAACATCCTATGCAACAAATTTAGAACTACTAGGTTAAATTCTCTTTATTTGCTGTTCAAAAAATTCCCTACAAAAAAAAAATTAAGAACGCAAATTTGAAATTTCAAAAACCAATTTATTAGAGATTTGCAATTTCATAATTGTGGCTATTCTAAATTTTGTTTTGTTAAATAAATATAATAGAACTACTCTGTAAAATAATTAAAATTATGGGAAGTTTTAACACGGTACAGAACACTGGTTTGGCAGCTGAACTTCAAAAAAAAAAAAAAAAATTTGTTTCACAATAAATAGAAATGTAAAAAAAGTATTATCGGTTAATTTAAGTAACTGTTCGTTCATAACACAGTTTTATTGAGCCGAATTCACAAAAACACAAGGTGGATATTTGACGTCAACATAAAAACAAACGAAAATAAATACAAATGAAATGAATCCAACAAAACACACGTCACACTGGTTTTTTGCAGTTAACTTCCAAATAAAAATAAAAAATCTATTTCACAGAATAGAATAGTAAAAAAATCCGTTAATTATTATTAGTTCGTTAAATATTAGAGTTATATAAAACACATTTCACCAAAACACAAACGAAAAATTCGATAATAGTCGAACAAACAGAAATAAATGCAAATGAAAGCAATGCAACAATCAAAACAAACACATTACGCCAACTGTCTCTCTCACTCCTTCATAAGCATAAAAAATTATCCACTGGCTAAAATTTTAGCCTGCTCCAGAGCAGGCTAAATTTTTGAAGTGGTGGTGACTACACACTAGTGACACACTAGTGTCATAATTTAGCCAATGGATACAATTTTAACGCTGTTCGCACACGGCCTAAGTATTACAAAAAAAAAAGAGAAACTAGAAACATTTTAAGTTAATAAAAATAAATAATTTTTGATTTAAAACAATAAGGTAACATTTTTAATATAATCAACATAAGAAATATATATAAAAAAAAACTCATCATCAAAGCGTATCTAAATGCTGCTCAAGGGTCTTTCTGAACTGGTATGTGCCACCTATCAATCTGATACTTCTGGGAAAAGAATTCCACAGCAGGATAGCATAAATAAAAAATTGTCTTTTTGACACCAAGTTCATTCGTTCTTGTAGATCGCGAAAAAGGAATTTTATTATAAAGGTAAGATGGTGTCGAGTTTGCATTACATTATGCAGTAGTATTATTGTTCTAAAATTTATCAAGTTTAGAAAGTTTATGCCATATATTGATTTGGAAAAACTTGAGATATGATTATAGCGCCTTAGTCCAAAAACGTTTCGTGCAATACTGTTAAAAGCAACGTTAAGTCTACGTTTGTGCTCGAAATCACAATTTGCAAATATTTCACGACCAAAGAGAATTGAGGGAACTAACAAAGTTTTCGCTAGAATTGTCCTAGTTTTAATTGGAGTGATATAATGGGTTGTCCAAAGCATACGCAGGCCACCATAGACCGTACCTAGTATATTTTTGATATGGCTATCCCAAGTAAGGTTATTACAAGGTTCTTAGCCGTGCCCACAAAACCTATCGGTATGCTATTCAAGTAAATCTTTGGAAAGTAAGATGTATACATATTTTTCCTGGCGATAATTATACATTTCGACTTGGTTGGATTTAAGCACGAACCATTATTTCTAGACCAAAGAAAAATACTTTCAAGATCCTGATTTAATTCATATGCAGTATTTTCTATAAGACCTAATTGACAGCTTTTGTACAGCTGCACATCATCAGCATACATATGAGTCGAAGAGTGAACAATTTGAGACGGAAGCTCATTTATGTAAATAGTGAATAATAATGGACCCAAAATTGATCCTTGAGGAACGCCCATACAAACAGGAAGAAAATTTGATGTTTCGTTGTTTGCTACAACCGCCTGCAATCTACCACTTTGATATGAAAATATCAGTTTCACCGCAGATGACGAGAAATTGTACAGGCTTGACAATTTATTACAGAGCATGGTGTGATTAACGGTGTGAAATGCTTAAGAAAAATCCAAAAGCGTGAGGAATGTTATGCTTCCATCATCTGCAGATTGTCTTGTATCTTCTACCACCTTAAGTAAAGCAGTAGTGCAGCTATGCTTTGGACGAAAACCAGACTGATTTGCACACAAAAAATCATTTTCTACCAAAAATCTGCGTATCTGATTGTTCATAATCTTTTCAAGTATTGCATGGTGTGATTAACGGTGTGAAATGCTTAAGAAAAATCCTAAAGCGTAAGGAATGTTATGCTTCCATCATCTGCAGATTGTCTTGTATCTTCTACCACCTTAAGTAAAGCAGTAGTGCAGCTATGCTTTGGACGAAAACCAGACTGATTTGCACACAAAAAATCATTTTCTACCAAAAATCTGCGTATCTGATTGTTCATAATCTTTTCAAGTATTTTAAAGAGATACGGTAAAATAGCTATCGGTCTATATTCCCCCGAATCAGAGTTTTTAGGGATAGGAATAATCTTAGATAGTTTCCATGCCGTGGGAAAAACTCCTGTCATTAGAATTGAATTGAATATATGAGTACTATATTTCAATCAGTATGGAAGTATTGGTTTTATGAAAAGCGGGTATATATTATCCAAACCAACAGAATTGGATTAAATGGATAACAACATTTCCAATACATCAGCTTCGTCAACAGCTGAGAAACTGAAACCTTGTGAATTTTGCATGTTAAGAATTGGTATTGAATTCATATGAAGATCGGGATCGATAACAGAGTTAACTATAAATTTTCGGTTCAACTCATTACAATATATATCGATATCGGTTAAGGCTGTACTTTTTGTGCCGATTCCTAGCTCTTTTATATTTTTCCCCAGCTTTTGTCGAGCAAAGGAAGGATCAAGACGAGAAGCATACAACTTCCTTTTCGATTCCCTAATTTCACATACTACTCTGTTTCTCAAAACCTTGTAAGTATCAAAAAGCACATTCAATCTAAAACGTTTCCATCGTTTATAAGCTTCATCACGCTTGAGGATTAACTGCTTAAACCATTTGTGATCCTTGTATTACCTTAAATGGAACATGTTTATTGAACAAATTGTTTATGTTACTTTGAATGAAATCTACTTGTTCGTCAACCGATGACATACCATAAACTTGGTACCATTCAATGGATCTAAGGTCAGCTTCTAATAGATTCGGTTTGATACATTTAAAATCTCTAATGCCATAGGAAGTATTCAAACGACTAGGAATACATTCGAATGTAAGGTATATAAGGTCATGGTTTGAGAAACAAGGAGTTGAAAGTTGATCGTATAAAAGCACTTTATCCAAATGGCTGACAAAAAACACATCAAGAAGCGTACTGCTATCCTTGGTTAAGTGAGTGGGAAATGATCTATTTACAGGCATAAGGTTAAACGATTTCATACGATCGACAAGGTTTGAATCTTCAAGAATGTTTCCATTTAGATCTCCAGTAACAATAACAAATGGTGAGACATAAGATAGTTCATCTAAAACAGATAATAATGGAGCTATGTTAATGTGTCGCTTAGGTCGATAGGCAGAACAGAGCAAAATCTTGTCTAAAAACAAGTATTCAATCTCACAATTGCTTTGAGACCTACGTATGACTTTACATTTAAAATTGCTGCGAACGTAGACTGCAACACCCTCCCCGATTCGGTCAATCCTGTCAGACCTTAGCAATTTATATCCATTCAAAGAATACATGTCATCAACAAAATCCTTCCTAAACCAAGTTTCAGACAGACAGACAGCATCTATCTTAGATCCTTCGAACAAGTGTCTAAATTCATCTATTTTAGGGCGCAAACTCTGG
This sequence comes from Baccha elongata, assembly GCA_951217065.1. Lineage (NCBI taxonomy): Eukaryota > Metazoa > Arthropoda > Insecta > Diptera > Syrphidae > Baccha > Baccha elongata. The sequence goes on from CATNUY010000043.1 coordinate 113,429, forward strand.
GCATTAATGTGACATACTCGAAAACCACTATACTGATGACACAAAACTTCGATCATTGATCGTGAGATATCATAAGCATTACAATTGCTTTCAGCTGTGGTGATTCCCCTTACTGTAGGCTGATTAGGGCCAACCATTAATAGATATTAGTACTGGTACCATACCAATTAAACTGACAGGACGGACACACACACCCACATAAACAGTACCCAGGCAACAGATATATGCACTACGATGAGGAGTAATTTAAATTTTAAATAATAGAAAAAAAGTTTAAAAAGCATTATTAGCAAAATTTAAATAGAAAAAATTAAAATCAATAAAAAAATACGTTAATTAATAAGCTAGAGAAAAAAAGATTTGTTTACACATTGGTGCTTGAAAACATAAACCTGATATATAACAACAAAATAAGTTTTTTGTTGCTTATTCAGTGGCCACCACTGTATGTCATAGAACTATATCAGCCTTAAAGCCCGATTCTCCCCAACATCACTGATACCTCACAAGTCATAACAAGAGGTGAAATTTATTTTGTGACTTCTTCGGATTCTCCCCCATAGTCACAACGTGGAATTTTCGAACTTTTATATATCAACTAGCTGTTACCCGGCGCGTTGCTGCCGCAAAAAAAAGGGAGAAAGCATTGATTTCGAAAAAGTAACGATAGTCATATTGTTCCAACATTTTGCCAAAACCCTTTTAGCTCATATATAAGAGATTTCAAAAAAGGTACCCGAGCGCGATCTTTGTTATAATTTAATTCATAAGTTACTTCCTACAACAACAGCTATTTGTCAGTGAAAGTCCCGCTAAAATCGGTCTAGTAGTTTCTGATCGGTTCATATATAACGATATGCGAAAAAAGCGACCCGAGCGCCACCTAGGGAGCACCAGTGCAATCTAGAGGGTAATTTAAATTACCTAAGTCACTCCCTACAACATCAGCTATATGTAAATGTCAAGTCCCGTCAAAATCTGTCAAGCATAGTTTCTGACCGGGCATAAAAACGATTTTTCTTGGAAAAAAAAGTGACCTGAGCGCCATCTAGGGAGTAAAGGAAATCCCTCTCTATCAAACAAGCAAAGTTTAACATTGCGTTTCTTCTTTCTTCCTTAAGTTTCCTGCAGTTCTGCAAGTGCAGAGACATGTAAATCCACCATAAAGCTGACAGATGCATTGGAGATAAGCAATTTGATGTGCGCCGATGACATTGTTGCACTCTCAGAGTCACCACACGTACTACAATTAATAAACAGGCTATATGATTACTGCGATAAATGGACACTCCAAAATAACCTTGACAAATAAAAAAATAAGGATTTTTCGTAATGCAGGAGGTAGAAACTGCAATAACGAAAAATGGAAATTTGTTAGACATGAAAAAGAGGCAGTTAAAGAATACAACTATACTATACTATCATGCTTATAACAAGAAATCTGAATCTTAAGAAGCATCGATGAAACTTGCAAAATCAAAATAGTTTACTGATCAAATTAAAGAAAATTTCAGTATTGTAGCGGAAAATATAAATATAACAAAGTAAAATTGACAAGTATTTATTTTTAGAACTATAAGCTTTTTGTTCCCTTTCCCTCTAATAAATGTTTGTATTGGGGGCTGACATCTTCCATATCAGTTCGTCGGTTCATGGTATTGTCAGCGTTGATAATATGGAGAGTGTCTATTATCCTTCTTTTGTTTTGATGCACTTCTCGTTGCAGTACTTTGACATTTTCGAAATTGGGAAGGTGGTTTTGTTGTATGCCAGTGCTGTCTTCTGTGGTGCATTGATTTAATATCGGATTTATGTCCTGCCAGTCAATTTTTTAAATTTTTGTTTTCTTGTTCCAATATAAATCAGGTTACATTCTTCGTCAGAGCTGCCTTTACAATTGATTTTGTAAATAAGAATGTTCCTTTATATCGATTTTTGTTTTTAAGTTGGTGTACAATTGTGCCGTTGTGTAAATTGATTTCATCGCTAATTTATATTTCCATTTATCAAACAGTTGTGCGTTTTGCCGAAATCGATATCGTCTGACGATAATCAAGTTACCGAATGACCCGCCTGGACGCCTGCGGCTCTGGAAGGTTTCGGACGTAAGCGCACTTACATTTAAGATTGATAGAGATTTTCTATTGGCAGAGGAATTTACGGTTTTAATTTTTTTTATTGCTTTTGCAGTATGGGCGATTAAAGAAAATGTGGGATAGGTATGCTGTTTGATTTGCAAAAAAATCAAAACGGAATTATCCAAATCTGAAAATATACGCCTGCCTTTCAAAAAAAATTTAAATTTTGAGTAATTTGTGGAGGGAAGTCTGCAGATTTGAAACAGATGGCAAACATTATGCATGCCAAAATAGTTTTTGCACGGAATTCTTAGGAAAAAGATCCCTTGAAAGGGCACAGCCTATCTTAAATATGAGTTCTTATGAGAACTTAGATTTAAAAGTAGAAAATCTTCCAGAATCCTCCTCAAAACGAAGAAGAATTTCTGATTGCTCAAGCATTTCATGTAAAAAAATGAGCAAAGGAAGAAAAAAATAATTTCGCTCGAAACAAAACTATTTGTAACTACAGATTAAAAAAAAACAAATTAAAGAGATAGCTTTGTGCAAAAACAAGGGTACATGCACATCCCATACACGGTGAACATAGAAATAGACAGCCTGAAATTTAAATGAACACAAACAAATAGCACGAGCAAGCAAATTATAAAATAGAAACAAAAAAACATAACAGCACAAGGACACAAGGAAAATGAAAACCTACAACGAACTTGGTGACCCACCTCATTTGAATCTCCAAATGCATTTCAGTAGAGGAAAGTGCTTACCCTTCGTACGCTTTTTTCATTTTTATTTTGTAAATAATTACTAATCCAGTTCAGTATTCAGTTAATGTACTTTCGTGTAGTAAATACATTGGCGCAACATTTTGAACAATGCTCATTCTAGCAATAAAACCGGCTCTAGTTTAAGAAATCATTTTGATACACGCCCTTGTCTAACTTTTTTTCAATTTTAAACACTTTAATAAACCTCGACAACTAAAATGTTAAAACTCTACAAATGCCGCAGGAAATCTGTTGGAAGTGGCAATTTCTTATTCAGTACTTAGAAAAATGTCTCTCTCTCAATGCGCTCTCTCTAAATGTATCTATGAAAGAGCAAAGATACGTACGTCGTACATTGTACACATGAATGAAAGAATACAAGATTACGACGATTTGGCATTTTCACTTTGTTGTTGTTTCACTTGTAACGTAATTTTCACTTGTGACGTACGCACTTTGCACTCTTTTTCCCTTTGGTTGGGGTAAATTCATAATAAGAATTTACCATTTCACCATTTAATTGTTTTTCTTTTTGTGCTTACGTCACAAGTGAAAAAAACACAACAACAAAAAGCTGAAAAAAAAACCAAGTGTCGTAATCTTGTATTCTTTCATTCATGCATTGTACATAGCAAATACCTACCTAAATGTAATTTACTTTGGTTTTGTTTTTGTAGCGAATGTAAAATGATAAATGTCTGCTGGATAAAGTGTACTTTAAAAGATAAAGAAGGGATGGCTGATTTTAAAGTTAGATGAGTTCTTTAAGGAAAAAGTAAACTTTAATTCGACTTATCTTAACAAAGAGTTGACTCTCGTTTTAAATTTATTTTTTAAAGACGAAGCTCAAAATTGATTTAGAATGGGTTTTAAATGTAAATTTTGCGCCATTGTAGCTTATTAAAAAAAACAGTTTGAAACTAATATGTGAAAGGATTAAAGAGTTATAGATTTTTTTTGTAATAAGATATTTGTTCGAATGTACCTCAGCTATGGGGTACAGCAGATGGGCAGATTTTGAAGCAATCTTTTAAGAATTCATTCATTCTTTGCATTCTTTGCCTTCCTGCATTCCTTGCATTGCTTGCATTGTTTTTCATTCCTTTGTATTTTAGTATTTAAGCAATTTAAATAAATGAAAAGAAATCAATGACTGATTTTAAAAGATTGCATTTACAAAAGATTGCATTCTTTTACAAGCCATTTCGAAAGAGTGGTATTTTTATTTGATTAAGTTTCGCACTAATAAGATTAAAAAGGGAGCATTCGTACGCGTATGAAATTACCCTGTATCACTGTCCAAATGCACCCCAAGGTACGCACGAAATAAAAATAACAACTGTTTATAAATTATTAATACGTACTCCAAGGTACGCACAAAATAAAAATAACAACTGTTTATAAATTATTATTAAGTACTTAAAAATGTATAATCAAAACTTAAATAAACATTGTTAACACAAAATTCACATCACTATTTTGCCAAAAACACAACAAATTTACTCACAATGCGATAGTAAACTTTGGTAAGAAAATTACTCGCAGCACTCTCAAGCAAGGTACCTACTTCTTTTCAGTTATCACACAGCGCGCGTCACGAACTGCTCGAAGTTCGCAGCCGATGTGAAATTGGTAGTTTTTGTTTGTAGGTACTGGATGCGATATCTATGTAATTCTTTTATTTATGGTGTTAGGTTCACTTTAAGTTTTTTTTTTCTTTAATCACGGTGTAAAGAACACCTCGTAGATTGAAAAGTGGTCGTTAATACAACTACTCTATGCAGAGCATAATTTCGCGTTCGGAATGGCTTGGTTTCCTTTCACCAATCCCGTATGCTGAAGCAGCTGCTGTAACTTCGGACATAACTTGCGTCATGTTGAATCCTCCTTTATCTGCTGATGCAGCGAAAATCGGATAAGATTCTTTGGATTAAAGTTCGGTATAGAAAATGTCATTGATGGCGTGGGGACTTCTCGTTAGTACGAACATTTTTTTGCCTGATTGCTTTAATACTACACAGACAAAGTTGCGCACTTTGCAATGTTGTATTATTTTCAAGTTAGCTAAAAAATTATTATTATTCACCCATTCTCAATGAAAATTGAAACATGGAGCGCAAGCTATGCAGCCGAACTGCAGTATGCAATCATACAAAATACCTTCCAAAAAATAAGTAATTTATGCAAAAAAAACCGGAAAAGATAGGAAAAATTCAGAAATTAAACATTAATAAAGAAAAATGGCAAAAACTTCGTAACTTAATATTTTATAATTGTATTATTAATTTTTTTTTCTATGATTCCTCGTTCCTTCAATAGTGTGTAATATGTATTGCCTACTCTCTAACATCTAGTTAGCTGGGATAAGGTTTTATTACGATGGTCTCGTCTAAGATTTAGACTCTAAATTATTTCATTCCTTGGCAGAGCAGATCTCAGCTAACTCTGTTTTTCTTAAAGGGCAGATTGCCTACTTATCAATTTTTCCAGCAAGTCCCAATCGTGTTCGATAGGATTAATATACGAGCTCATCGCAAGCTAAGCCACCACATCGATTCGCATTTCTTTTAGTTAGTTAGTAAAGCACCAACGTGTGGTCTATCATTGTCCTGCTTCAGCAAGAAGTTCTCTTAAATAAATGCTTCAAATGGAACCACATATTCTTCCAGAATAATGTGGATGTCAAAACTAAAGTTAACCGTTTCTTCGACGAAGCACAGGTCGATTTTTTCGCGCAAGATTGGAGCGATTCACTGTTGAATCTATGTTTTGTATGCCCTCACCAGGTGGACTTAGCATAGCGTGGAAAATATCATATAAAAGAGACTATACATGCTCTGAAAAACCGAGCTGTGCATCGTTCAAGAATCGGTAAACTCAAGTTTTAACACCGAAAACATTCTAGAGATATATGCTATTTCATTTGCATTATTTATTGGAGGGATGCTTCTTGGTGAAGCAGGACAATGCTTGACAAAACATTACTAGATGGGTTACCGACTGCTCAAAAGAAACGGAAAATGATAATATGGCTTCGCCTGTTATGAGCCCGGAGATTGCCGAACCTCTCCACTTCTCGAACAATTTAAGATCCCTCGTTTAATTTTCGTTGTTTCTTAGGTTTCCCGCTTAAGAACTATTTTGACATAGGTTCTCATACTCATTTAAAAATTCAAGAAACAACTAAATATAACGAGTTTTCTTAAAGAGTTCGAGAACTGGAGATGTTCGGAAACAGTTGCCACTACTCCAATCTGTCCTTCCATAACCACATCGTGAGCTAAGATCTGCTGTTGTCGAGGAATGGGTTAATTTGAACTATATAATTTCGTAACAAACTTTATCGGAGGTATTCCCAGCCAAATCAAAGCATTATTAGATGTTCGGGAGGGCAATACCCACTATCGAAAGAACGAGGAATCGTAGGAAAAAAAATGTTAAATGATGAGCTTTTTGCCCATTTTCTTTATTTATGTTTGATTTCTGTATGTTTTGTATCTTTTTCTGTTTTTTTTATTACATAAAACACTTTTTTTTATCTGAATTAACAAAACTGTATCAAAACAAACATTTATTGTTTTAAATTACTTGAAAATAATGAAAAATTTTTAGGTCCGTCTTAATTTGTAACTCAGTGTATTATTACAATTTAAACCACATATTGTTGGTATGAAAAGTATAATGATAAAAAGTATTTCCAGTCGTATTAATGTCACCGGGACATAATGTCGAATATTTTTTACTGGAAGATGAGACATAAATCTCAACATAATCCGCTAGTTTTTGATTCAATGAGTGTGCCCAATGTGGTTTCTAAGGGTTTCTATTGGTAAAACGAAGAAATTAATTTTTATATTTTTGTGCTAAAATCCTAATCTTAACAGTCCATTTGCAAACACAACAATTATGTTTTATTTTAAAATTATTTTGCAGTTAAAGTTTAAAAACGCACTGGGTTCCACAAACTTGCGCTGTAGCATGTTACATAGGAACTTTAAAGCTCCTAAATTCTTTACATTAATTTTATGTGAAATTATTAAAAACAAATAACTATGGAAATTAAATTCTACAACCCAGAATATTTTTAGAAAATCGTAAAATGTCATTATTTTAATACTATGTTACTTCAGAATTTATTTTTACAAATTCTTTTACGATTTTTTGATGCAACTTTTTTGAAAAAATAATAATTTTCAGACAAAAACTTAACAAAAACATAAATTAGTTTTCGAAATATTGAATTTTCAAAAAACAAGAAATACTGTTTGTTTAATTGATATAATTTTTTTTTTTTAAGTTAAAAAATATCTGCCGAGTCGTTAGCCAGATGATAAGAATTAAAAATATACGTTATGTGACAGCTTCCGTTAAAATTGTTTCTAAGGAAATACAATTCAAATTATCTTAAAGGTGTTTAATTGATGTCGTATCAGTTATGTCATATTTTATCAAAACCTTTAAATCCGGTTGCGAGAAAAGATGTAACAGACTGACAGACTGACAGACTGAAAGACTGACAGACTGACAGACTGACAGACTGACAGACTGACAGACTGACAGACTGACAGACTGACAGACTGACAGACTGACAGACTGACAGACTGACAGACTGACAGACTGACAGTCTGACAGACTGACAGACTGACAGACTGACAGACTGACAGACTGACAGACTGACAGACTGACAGACTGACAGACTGACATACTGATAGACTGACAGACTGACAGACTGACAGACTGATAGTCTGACAGACTGACAGACTGACAGACTCACAGACTGACAGACTGACAGACTAACAGACTGACAGACTGACAGACTGACAGACTGACAGATTGACAGACTGACAGACTGACAGACTGACAGACTGACAGACTGACAGACTGACATACTGACAGACTGACAGACTGACAGACTGACAGACTGACAGACTGACAGACTGACAGACTGACAGACTGACAGACTGACAGACTGACAGACTGACAGACTGACAGACTGACAGACTGACAGACTGACAGACTGACAGACTGACAGACTGACAGACTGACAGACTGACAGACTGACAGACTGACAGACTGACAGACTGACAGACTGACAGACTGACAGACTGACAGACTGACAGACTGACAGACTGACAGACTGACAGACTGACAGACTGACAGACTGACAGACTGACAGACTGACAGACTGACAGACTGACAGACTGACAGACTGACAGACTGACAGACTGACAGACTGACAGACTGACAGACTGACAGACTGACAGACTGACAGACTGACAGACTGACAGACTGACAGACTGACAGACTGACAGACTGACAGACTGACAGACTGACAGACTGACAGACTGACAGACTGACAGACTGACAGACTGACAGACTGACAGACTGACAGACTGACAGACTGACAGACTGACAGACTGACAGACTGACAGACTGACAGACTGACAGACTGACAGACTGACAGACTGACAGACTGACAGACTGACAGACTGACAGACTGACAGACTGACAGACTGACAGACTGACAGACTGACAGACTGACAGACTGACAGACTGACAGACTGACAGACTGACAGACTGACAGACTGACAGACTGACAGACTGACAGACTGACAGACTGACAGACTGACAGACTGACAGACTGACAGACTGACAGACTGACAGACTGACAGACTGACAGACTGACAGACAGACTGATAGACAGACTGAGAGACAGACTGACAGACAGACTGACAGACTGACAGACAGACTGATAGACAGACTGAGAGACAGACTGACAGACAGACTGACAGACAGACTGACAGACAGACTGACAGACAGACTGACAGATAGACTGACAGAAAGACAGACACAGAGACAGGATTTTCTTACCCACTTTCTTCGACTTTCTTCTCAATGATTGTTATCTTCTCAATGGTTTTTTGTACGAAGCCAAGACTTGCCTTACAGTACCTAAAAATGCAAGTAAAAAAGGTGGAAAAAGGGCGGCAATTTACAACTCTGCCAAGTGCTCAAAACCCAATAAAATACACAATCCGTCACAACAATAACCTTGAATTAATAGTGCGTTTATTTTAAATCTACTTTTAGAACAGCGACTTCTTCCTCGAAAACTCAGATCGACTGCATTTTCGCTTAACTTTATAGTAAAAGATACATCGATGAACATGTACTTACCTTTTCTACCTACAGATACATTTTTATTTATTTTTATATCTTAAAAATACTCAAACTAGGAGTTGAGAAATTCCATCAAAATTAATCGGATTTTAAAAAGCCAATAAGTAGGTGTATAGACTACGAATTATATACGAATTAAAAAAAATATTAAAAAATAATACATATAAACAGAAAATTCCTCGTTAAATAACACCATGTAAATATCTATCAACCAACTTAAATAATGAAACAAAAACTAATTATTTATTAAATTAAATAAACTATTAACACATAAATATTCTTAGCTACACTAAACTACATGAAAAAAATCCATTTAAACAAGACGCTGGAGTCAAGTCTAAAAAAATTCAATGCAAATTAAATAAAACTAGAAACAAACTGTTTAAAAAAAAATTGTTGAAATATAATAGCATGTAATCTGTCTTTTTTTAGTTTTTTACAGTTTGTGGGGGTTTATAGTTTTGTTTTTACTTTCTTAATATTTACTGAATTCACACAATTATAAAAAAAATTGCATATATATTGAAAGATAGTCTGAGTAAAAATAATATAAATATATTTGTTGTTATCTTCATCTTAAAGAAAATACATTTTGTTTTATAAATAGGTACATAGAATATTACTATTGCTATTATTATTAATAAAAAATAACGATATCAGAAGAAGAACAAAAAAAAACACCAACTCGCGAACGAATAACTAAAAAAAAAGCAATCTAAACAAATAGGTATCCAAGTTTATAACATCAAAATAAATTCCAGGTTCATTAAATATTAGGTACCTATAACAATATGATATTAAACAAAAGCAATCGTCATTATGATACAAAATATAACAGATTCTAAAAAAATATGGTATAACATTTAAGCTTATGTAATTTTGTTGTTCAATATACAGGGTGAGTCATGAGCAATGCGACAAAATGCTAGGGCGTGTAGGTTGCGTTGAGACAAGAAAAAAATTGTATGGGAGGGGGGGGGGGGTCTATTCCCCTCCGTTTAGCCGGGAGGGGCAATTTTCGAAAAAACTGACTTAAAATGGAAAAAAAATTATTTAAAATCAACGGCTTCATTCACAATGCTGTGCGATACGTTTTTGAAAAGCCAATAACTTTTTCTTACATTCTGTGTTTAAATAAATCTATTCTAAGAAATAGTTTTTGAAATATTAATTTTCAAAGTCAAAATTTTGAAAAAAAAAATGAAAAAAAAATTTCAAATTCATTTTTTTCAAAATTTTACGTAATTAAGTACTAATTTTAATTTCAAAATTCAATGCTGTTATTAATTTTAAGTCTAAATAAGAAAACCGGATGCAAAAATTTTATGTCGTTCTCAAGAAATTAAAAAAAAACCAAAACCACCTTTTTCTTACATTCTGTGTTTAAATAAATCTATTCTAAGAAATAGTTTTTGAAATATTAATTTTCAAAGTCAAAATTTTGAAAAAAAAAAATAAAAAAAAAAAATTTCAAATTCATTTTTTTCAAAATTTTATGTAATTAAGTGCTAATTTTAATTTCAAAATTCAATGCTGTTATTAATTTTAAGTCTAAATAAGAAAACCGGATGCAAAAATTTTATGTCGTTCTCAAGAAATTAAAAAAAAACCAAAACCACCTTTTTCTAAGAAAAACATTTATTTTTATTGTAACGAAGCAATTTAAGAAGCATTAATCTTAGTTTTTTTAGTTTTTTTTTATTCCTTTTATTTTTATTCCTTTTATTTTTACTATGACTCCAGCGACTTCAATTCGTTCCTTCAGTTGTTCCAATGATACTATTTCCACTTCGTAAACATAATTCTTCATAAATCCCCATGCATAGAAATCTAGGGGAGTTAAATCTCCATCCCCATGCATAGAAATCTGGGGGAGTTAAAGCACGTCCAGAATATTCTTCTAAAATAGTTTTGTTCGGTTTCATTTCTAAGTAGTAATGTTCTACAAAATTCGGTTCTCAATAACTTGTCATTTGAGGTGAGTTCCTGAACAGGCGTAAAGTGGTACGGGTGTAAATTTTCCGCCCGAAGTACTCGACATGCTCTAGATTGGGACACTTCAAGCATAGTGGATATCCTTCTTGTACTGACGGAGGGATTATTTCGGACTAAATCCAGAATTCTTTCATCTAAGATTCTTGACTCATCAGAAACTGGCCTTTCGCTTCTTCGATGCTCCAGCACACCATGATCTCTTAGACGTCGGTGGATTCTTGGAAACGTGCTATGATGGGGACACCTCCTATCGGGATATCTTTCAGCGTACAGTCTTTCGGCTTCACGACTTCGACCATTAGCTAAACCGTAGCAGAAATGCATGTCCGTTAATTCTTCTCGGGTGTATGAGCTTGACATCGTTACGTGTTAATGAGTTAATATTCAAATTTGAAATAATTACTAAGCAAAACTGCAATGCCTTTTATTTATCTTGCGTTGCAATTTTCTGTTTTTTTTCATTAAAAAAAAATGCGGTTTTATTGTCCCTATTGTCCCCATAACAGGTAGAACCCATGGGCTGCGGGCAGGCCAAGGCAAAAATATTGACAGGTCAGTTTTCAGAAGGTATCAATGAAAATAATATTAATCCAGGGTTATTCCAATACTATTTAATTTAATTACGTTCTCATAAAACTCCAATTAAAAAAAAAGTAAAAAAACTAAGATTAATGCTAAATAAATAAATAAATTGCTTCGTTACAATAAAAGTAAATGTTTTTCTTAGAAAAAGGTGGTTTTGTTTTTTTTTTAATTTCTTGAGAACGACATAAAATTTTTGCATCCGGTTTTCTTATTTAGACTTAAAATTAATAACAGCATTGAATTTTGAAATTAAAATTAAAATTTGACTTTGAAAATTAATATTTCAAAAACTATTTCTTAGAATAGATTTATTTAAACACAGAATGAAAGAAAAAGTTATTGGCTTTTCAAAAACGTATCGCACAGCATTGTGAATGAAGCTGTTTATTTTAAATAATTTTTTCCCCATTTTAAGTCAGTTTTTTCGAAAATTGCACCTCCCGGCTAAACGGAGGGGAATAGACCCCCCCTCCCATACGATTTTTTTCTTGTCTCAACGCAACCTACACGACCTAGTATTTTGTCGCATTGCTCATGACTCACCCTGTATATTCGGTTTTTTATAATATAAAAATAATTGATTTCTAGATATCCTACAGTGATTTCTTGTGAAAACAAAATGTTAGCTCAAATGTATTAATTAAAATGAGTCAACAGTGTCATACATACACGTCACTCCATAATTTTTTTTAATACCATTGTAGTTGTAAGTGAACACCATTTAACACAAATAAATTTTAATCATCCATTTAAACTGGATTGCGTTGCTCTGTTGTTTTTTGATATCTAGTATCATATTAGTACGCGGACTAAGTTTTAACTTCAAGTAGCTTAATTGAACAAACAAGATTAGCCCTCTGCCTAAGTTCTTTTCAATTCTCTAGGGCCACATGCCTATAGTCGTGGATACTATTTAAATGATATGCACTTATAGTCCGGGAGGCAGCGACATTTTTCAATGAGTGATTTCCCCAAAGCTGAATTTTATATATTTCATAGCTGTGACCTTGCTGACAGCAAAACCGGTAGTCAGCTGCCGCATACGCGGGGGATTTGACGTGGGTGACGTCTTAAACATCGAAAAAAGGTAAAAAAAGTGATTTCTCCAAAGCTGAAACTTTGTGTATAGGTTCATACAACCGTAAACTATAAGAAACCACTCGTCAGCTGACTAGACTCCGGGGGAAAATACGTCAGCTGGCCATAAAAAGAACTTAATAAAACAGTCAAACAGTAATGAAATACGAATACAGTTTTGTAGAGGGATTGATTCTGAGTATAAAACTGAGTTTGCGGGAAATAAGGTCTTGTGCAGTAGCCGCCATCTTGAATTTAAGATTCTTTTTGTGTTTTTTCCATTTTTCTACGTTTGTGTGCGTTTTTATGAAAAAAATTATTCAATACTTTTTGTTGCAATTTTTATTATTTACAGAATGACATAAAATATTTACTTGTAGTTGTAATATCTTAGAAATTATCAGAAACAAACGAGTTAAAAGAAAGACTTGATAACATTAGATTTCGCATCGCTCACTTTTAGAATTTAGACATAAAGTTTTAAACACTTTAAAGAATATTTGTTTTCAAACAAAATGAAACATTTTTTGTAAGCCTCGGTTGAGTTTTGACCTCACTACGACGCGACGGGCGGAATAGTATGAAATGCATATATTTATGTTGCTTTTTATTTGCTGTTATTCAGGGTGACTTGCATAAGATAAAACAAAAGTCGTAGTTAAGGTCAAGGGAAGAAAACAAGGGTCTTAATTACGAAAATAATTAATCTTATTATCATCTCCCAGCCCGTGTGATAAATAATCCGGAAGTCTGCCATGCCTCCAAAGGTGGGGTGGGCGACACGCACCGTTAAAGGTGTTAAAATGTATATAATGTGTGTTCGTTGCAAATTAATAATGGGATCTTGTAAAGTTTCAAGATTCAAGCATGTTTCACTGCCGGGAGGGGGGTCTATCTCCCCCCGTATAGCCAGAAGGTGCAATTTTTAAGCATAAAATAATTTTTTTTTCAGAAAATTGCTCCTGGGGGGAGATAGATCCCCTTCCCCATAGAAAATTATACTTGTATTTTGTTCCTATACAAGATCCTATTATTATAATTTTTTGAACATCAACAGTGCATGATGGCCAAACCCACCAACGAGAGGTTGGCAGACTACCCAATTTATTTTCACAATTGTTAGGGGATGATAATAAGACTAATTCATTTCGTAACGAAATGACGTCGCTGGCTTTCCGTCCATATCTAAATCCTATTTTCGAGAGTTGTTCATGGTTTGCATTTAAAAAGCTCAGCAAACATTTCGAAAATGCTGCAGGGGTCTTATCATTTTACAGAAAGCACTAACATTGCCGCGGATGAATGTTTTTAAATTCTGGATTTTAAAATGCGAGGCTTTAGTTAATCATAGAGTCCATTTCATTCTTAAACTATTCTCGTACACAACAGCGAATACGTAATCAATAATACACAATTTGAATAAGTATATTATTCATATGCTGAACGTAATCTATGACTTTCTTTGCTGAATCAAAAAATTTAAGCTTATTCTCAGATATCGGTGCTTCATAAGAGTTTTTTTTTCACCATTCATTATAAACATTATCAGCCAAAGGCGTTTTTCTTTTTTGTTCAGATCACTGATCAGAGCTCTAAAGAGAGTTCGATTGTTCAGTTCAGGTTCAGACTCAGAGCATGCTGTCATTGTTCTCTCAACTGAACACGCTCTGAGCGTTCAGAATAATGTTTTAATAGGCGTTTTTTTTTTTCGTTCAGAACAGAGCTCTGAACAGATTCCGATCATTCAGAGCATGCTCTGAGCGTTCTCCGAGCGTTCTCTGAACTGAACATGGTCTGACGTCTGAGCGTTCAGATTTAATTTTGAAACACATTCGAGCACTCAGCTATTATAAATATACATTCGTTCTGACTCTTTCACACACAACGTCAAAATCTTAGTTAAAAGTTAATAATTTATTCTTATCCATTTGGTTCATGTAAGCCCTGAAATTAATTTGATTAATAATAAATAACATATTTCACTTGTATTTTATTAAATAAAAACTATCTCCAGCATCAAAATGGCTGGCTTTATCCGCCATTTCCATTGTTTTGACAATTGTTCAGCATTTCACTCAGAATGATCGGTCAATTTATCTTGAACTAATAGAGCGCGCTCTAAACATGATCGGAACCATCTCTGAACGAAAAAAGAATTACAAATGTCATGATCTGAACACTCTGAGCGAAAAAAGAAACAACTTTATGTTTGACAACTCAGGGTCTGCTCTGAAAGAAAAAAGAAAAACGCCTAATAACACTTGGGCACTTATGTAGGTTTCTCTAAATGTTATAGGTATCGTGTACTTACGGTGACTATATTTTTCAAAGCCGAACCCGGGACAGATAAAAAAGAAAGTTACCAGACGCAGAATCATAACATAAAATATATTTTTCTACTTCCATACGTACAACTATAAAATTTTATTGATGATCCTTCATACGACCTGTTTATGTACGAATACACTCAATTATAAACACAGGTATTCTTCTTTCGCCTTACAATTTTTATTGACACAAAACTTTGAGTTCAGCAAAATATTACAATGTTTAAATAATTTACCTACATAACACACTGGCTCCACTGGGCATGAATGCTGCTCTAATTTTGAACACGCCATGAAAGAAACCAATGGAGCATTAACGTATTACAAATGGACCGCCAGTAGCCAACTTTACGCGTGTTTCAACATAACTAGGGGCGGCATCAACTTCTAGCGGGAAATCTGCGTAGCAGTGATATGATTTTTTTTAATTAATTATTTACTATTGAAATATTTTGGTGGAAATCATTATCAAACGACTTTTATTTTACAAAACACATCCACTCCTTATGCCATGAGTAACTTACTTCACTTTCATTTTGCTCTAATTTTGAACACGCCATGAAAGAAACCAATGGAGCATTGACGTATTACAAATGGACCGCCAGTAGCCAACTTTACGCGTGTTCCAACATAACTAGGGGCAGCATCAACTTCTAGCGAGGAATCTGCGTAGCAGTGATATGATTTTTTTAATTAATTATTAACTATTGAAATATTTTGGTGGAAATCATTATCAAACGACTTTTATTTTACAAAACACATCCACTCCTTATGCCATGAGTAACTTACAGATGAACATATTATCGTTTTCATTTAAATTCTAATGGTGAAATTAGTACACGTATTTAACACTAAAAGATGATGGCGTTTTTAGACTGTTTTTAGCTGGAACAACTTTTCTTGGCTGTTTGTATGAAAATTTCAACCGACTGGCTGTCCTTATCTACTACGTAAATGTAATGGAGTTTGTAAAATCATTATCTAATCAGGTGACTTGTCGTAGAAATCCATTTTTTCGACAAGACATGAGCGGTGTTGTAAATTTGGACAAGAATTTTGACGTTTCTTATATGTGAGATGAATTTTTGTTGTATATGTGCAATTTCTTCAGGTGTTTGTCATTCACTTTCATTTTGAATGTACTTTGTATCTTTTGAAGGGAGATGAAATTATATTTAAAAAAAAAACAAAGAAATGCAGTCGTGACTCGTGACTCGTGATCGTAATGTTGATGATGGACTGCAAGCATTTCGAAATGCATAAAGGTACTGGTTTTTAATCGTTTTGTGTATATCGTCATAGATGTTTTTCGAGTTAATTACGTTTGTCTTTGACGTGTATTTAAAATAATTAAAAACAAAAAGTTGTGAAAACAATAAGGTCCTTTTTATGTTGTTGATAAAGAAATGCAAGTAAGTACCTATATAAATGGATACATTGAAGTAATCGTAAAAGAAGCATTCAGATAGTTTTTCGGTGAACTTAATTTAATGCAAACGTGTTGCAATACTTTTTACCAAAGCCCTTTCATTAAAAAGATAATTTTAAAATTTATTTGGAATAAAATCGGTGTTAAGTTTTTTGATTGTTCTTTTTAAAACTGAAACTATTTGCTTCAATAGGAAAACGCCATTATAAGATTTACAAACTCAATAAATATTTAAAAGTATTTAATATAAGCGTTATACGATTTTAAGTTCACTTAATGAATTTATTATCCAAAAATTAGCTTTAAGTGGCCTTTAGTACAAAATTATACACATTGTACTATAATATATTTTTTAACGTGTTTTCTTATAATTTGTTCAATTTTGATATGAAGACAGCTTGCATGCTTTGAAAGCCCAGTTTAGCTAAGAGCTAAGGAATCTTTTCATCAGCGACTCAGACCTAGCCAGCTCACTAGCTCACTTTGAAGTAAAATATTTGTGTACTCCTGAAATGCGTGTAATAACGTTTCGGTTTTGTTTACCTGTCTTTTGCAGAATTTTAGTTTATTTTGCATTAAATGGTTTAAATCGTATGATTCAAAGATCAGATGCAAAATATACACGCAAGTGCCTTTATGTACTTATTCGTAACTCTAGGCGCCAAGTTAGACATTTTTTTCTTAGCGTTGTAATAAGCTTGGTCTTAAAAGACTGGTGTAACGTTCCAGTGGTGAGTAGTAATGCGTTACAAAAAATTCACACTTCC
The DNA here is from genome assembly GCA_951217065.1 of Baccha elongata. NCBI lineage: Eukaryota > Metazoa > Arthropoda > Insecta > Diptera > Syrphidae > Baccha > Baccha elongata. Next base: position 130,634 of record CATNUY010000043.1, read on the forward strand.
AACCACATCATGTTTATTTGTTTGTTATATTTAAACCGACCAATTATATTGCACGCGTACTCATTCTAAATATTGGGTTAGATTACTTTCGCAATGCCTGAAAGACGTATATTTTGGCGAAAGGTGGGTAAATTGCATTTCAAACCAGGAAGAATAATATTAACATCACATCAAAAGTGTCGGTGTCGGTTTAACCAATATGACACTCTGTCATCTTTTAAAGTTAAAGGTCTATACAACACTAACTAACTAGTTAAAAAACACCTCTAATAATTACAACAACTATTTTATGTGTCATACATATACAACAACAAAAAACAACATACAGTAAAGAAACATTATACAAAAATTTATTGTTTTATGTACATGTGTTAAAAAAAGAATAAAAAACTAAAAAAATAAAAATATAATTAGATCTGGGAGTCATTACTGATTATAGTACCTGACACTTGATGTTGTCTTCCTTAACGTTAACAAAGCAAAAATAGACGTAAGTATGAATGTTCCTGTTTTTTTGCTTTGGTAAATTTGTTGTGCTTATCACAATAGGACCTTTGTTAATTCATTAATAAAATATGTCAACTAACCCTGAGTTGGTTTATTAATTGATGACTTTTATTTGTAAATACTATAGGATCCAATATGTTAATTAATCGTTATAAAAATAATTAAAACAAATAAATAGTATATAAACAAAATAAACAACTCAACTTTTCTCTCCCAATATCTTGTGTTTTTGTTTCTACTAAATCGGTATAATTGTTTGTAAATATAAAATATAAATAATCTATTATAATTTAAACTGTGTTAAGCTAAATATGTTATATAAATAAATGTATGAATAACATTGCCCCCAAAAATCATGGTAATATTACTTAACAAGAATGAAATGAAATTACAATATGAATGTAATTAATAAATAATAAACAAAAAATTCTGTACTGGAAGTGTATTGTGTAAAGAAAGATATATATTGGCACCTACTCATTTTTGAAATTTAACTTTTTTTGTTTTTCTTTTGAAAGTAAATATTTTAATATAAATACTGTCAATGCTCTGCTTTATTTTTATCCAAACGGATGCATTGTATTTCTAAGTTAGGTAACTTGAAGAACAAAAAATACAACTATTTCACAACAGATGTTAAAAAAATAAATTAGAACCTACTATTAACATATAATTTCCTACCCACCTTTTAATGGTGCAGGGAAATAGCTTCACTAGGAAATAGCTTCACATAGGAGATAACTTCACCACTAGTGGAAAATAACTTCAGTTTTTTTAGGTAAAGTTATTTACAACTTTGAGTGGGAAATTACTTAACTTTTTGGTGGGAAATTATTTCACTCTTTTGCGTGAAGTTACACTTTCCATACAAAATGCATACAATATTGCATACCTAAACCTGCGTCAACCCAAACTCGCACCCAATCAAACTCGTACCAATATGAACTGTTGGGGACACCGGGAACTAAAGTCGCCCCAAATTGGAGTTTATTTTATTTCTCACTCAAAGTGGGAAATAACTTCACCTCAAAAAAGTGAAGTTATTTCTCACTAGTGGTTTTTTTATTTACCAGTGAAGTTATTTCCCTGCACCCCTTTTAATTTCAGTTTTCTACCATTTCTGAAATAACTATTTTAATCAAACCAAAATAATCTTAATAGTAGGGTTTACTGTAAATTAAAATAAAAATAAATAAAAAAATACGGAGAAATAAATAAATTAATTTTTGTACAAAAAATTAGTAAAAAACATGATAAAAAACCATTAAAAAATCATGACCATATATACACAATACACTTCATCGAATAAAAATATGTATGTTCGCAAAAAACTGAATTTAATCAACTATATTGCTTCAATGAAAAGCTATTGTAAAAATTCAAATATGAATACACAGGTACATAATATAAACTTAATTAAAGATTTTAATTTCTGGTATTGTTGTTCATTATTAAATTTTGAAAAAAACAAACAAACATCAAGAATCTTAAACTCAAATCCAACATCGAACGTTTTCAACTACAACCTATATTTTTACTTATACATAAATATATAATATGTATATATATATATATATATATATATATATATTTATATTGAAATTCGTATTAAAGCATATATTAAGTGTAAAGAAACATTAATTTATGTAAATAAATCATCAACTGACAGACACAGATATAATCTTCATAATCTACCAATAAATTTATTTTCATATACTTTTAACTAATTAATATTGGGAAGGTTCTGCTTGGATTCTGCAACAATAGTATTCACAAAATTAAATTAAATAACTTTTAGCATTATTTTCTTAACATGAGTCCTAAATTGTGTACCTACACTCTGATATCCAAAAAGTTTAACATTTTATATGGATATATGATTAAATGCTATTTTACAGTTTTTTTTTTTGTTTTTACTGATAACATTGGTACATCGACCTGTCAATTTTGTTTGTTGTGGTGTGGTGGGTGGAGGCACAACACTGATGGGTAGTACATATTTTTTTTTTTTAACTAAAATTCAAAATATGTGCTTGCTTAAAACAATGATTTTTTATTAAAGCAAACCTATTTTCAATTTGAATGTTAACTATATTAGTCAGTCATAATGGGGGTGTGAATAAAAACCGGGTGCGCAAGTTCACTCTACTTTTCATAGCAAACACTCCGTTTGGTGCGAATAAAAAAATGTGACGAATCTTTTGAAGTAAACATTTAACTTGAAAATTTGGGTGTTACCTCAGAGTTTAAGGGCTCCCTAAATAATGCTGAAGGAACGCTCCAAATTATGAAGGGTGCTCATGTGGTAGGTATACTTTTATCAAAACCAATTAATCTAACTTGAACAGTAGGAGACCCCTTCTTTATCTTTTTTAAAATGTAGGTAAAGATATGTAGAGATACCTTATCCAGCAGTCATTTGTCGTTTCAAATTTACAACCAAAGTCAAACTACTCTCCAAAAGAATTTTGGGGAGATGCAGTTCTGTTAGCGTTTAGCTAATGTTTTGGATCGCGAAGCTCGAGGACTTAACGCTGAAAGAAATCTCAATAGAAAAAAAAAATTGTAAAGCCTGATTCTATTGGCAGTTGTCAACTTTCTAAGTGTCTACACTCTACAGTGTGCCATTTTCCCTGGGTTTCAGTTGGAGAGATTTCTAGGACAGGATCCTTTACTAATCGCATCACACACATTTGAGATAAATATTTTGTATCCGTAAGTATCTTGGATTTTTTTTGTGAATGAGATTTTGTTACCCTTAGATTGGTGTGGTAAAACTGAATAACAGAGAGGTCAGTACTGTTACCCAGCGCCTTTCCGATGGGTCCTGAATAAAGTTGAGGTCCTTCTGTAGCTCCATCAAATTTGTAAATAAATGTCGCAGAGGCATTTCACGATATTAACCATTTCATGATATTAACCATTTCATGATATTAATCAGCAGCGGTCTCTCAAGCATTAAATTTATAAGACGGAGAACTCCGAATTACAAACCAGTTTTTATAGTTGTACCATCGCAGCCAATAACAGACAGTTCACTTAAATCCAGTTGTCTATCGGCAAGAAAGGAGCCAATCGAATCCGCTATGAATTCGTATAAAATTATGAATAGTATATCTTAAAAGTTATAAAATAGGTTCAATACTATTTATAACAAAATGTGATAACGCTTAATTGGCTTTACCAGCTTGATAGAGCTTATGAATCATTAACACGTTGATACCGCAGTGTGCCTACTGCCGTGTCATTGGCTATCTCGCAGGCCGTTATAAACCATTTTTTTAATGCCCCTCGAGCCTTAACGGGGGAAATAAACTCCCCTCCCATACGATTTTTTTCTTGTCTTGACCAAACCTACTTGCTCAACTTGCTTTTTAGTGCACCTTTTACCTATCATCCTTTATATATAATATATGTCATGTTTATATGTATATATATATATAAATAAATATATATATATGTTATTATTATACATCTATATACATTAAATTTAATAGCTAAACAAAATAATCCAAAACCACTTTAAAAATAAAAAAAACTGCATCCAAAATTGTTTTTATAAATAATATAAGAAAGACAAATAGTAACCGTTATGTAGTAAAATAGTTAATAAGTTTCTTTGTCTGCCTTTTAAATAACGCTCTATGCACTTTTGTATTAATACAACATATTATTATATACAACATATTATTATATAAATAAATAAAAAATGAAAATAAACAATAAATGCATAAGAAAATGAAATAGAAACAAAAATACTTATTTAATAAAGAACTTAGAAATAATAAACTAATAAAGAATAAAAACACTTAAACCAATTAAAATTACTTAGTCAAGTCAAAATAATATTTAAATCAAGAAAACAAAACTAACAAGGAAAAACAAATTCTATTGACTATAGAAAATACAAATTCGAGATTAGGTATACTTATTTGTTAAATGAGAAACATAAAAATAAATGAAAAAAAAAAAATAAAAAAAACCTTTTTCATTTGTTAATCTTTAGAACTTTAATTTTCTTTTCATGGGCCGTGTGTGAATTGAGTTGGGATTAAATTTATTTTTCTCGGCTTCGGATAGTTAATTTCATATTTTGGAACAAAAGTTCCAAATCTTTGCAAAACGATCCCCATTACGGATAGTTTGGTTATTCAGTATCACCCCTGTAAATAAACACCATACCAATGAGTTAGCACTAAAACATCGTATAACTCGTAATTTGAATCAATAAATATGTGTTACTTTCAAACGATGAAATTAATACAATGGGTGGTGTTTCAAGGAGGTACTATTTTGAACCATCTTTGCTTCAAATTGCAAAAAATAAACACGCAACGATTTACCAAAAGTATGATCTTTATTTGACAATGATCGCGACAGAAGTAAGGTTTCGATTGTGTTAAGTTCATGTTAAATAGATGCATGATAGGTACAGAAAGAGAGACAAAAGTAATATACAAAAGTATATAAGTTAAGTACCTATAGTAAATACATTATGTAGATTAGTGTACTACGTGTATATAATAGCATTTAAGAGATTTATTGATCACTTGGAGAGTGTTAGTGATAGGGTAAATACGAATTTATCGCTGCTGCAAACATCCTCCCCCCGTTGGAAGACGAAGGTTTTCAACAACATCATTTGATTAATCCATTAGTAGTGCGAGCAATTATAACACGAGGCACACCGTCTTTTCCACATATGGTACTGTCTACACGTCCAAGTTGCCATTTAAATGGCGGAAGGTTTTCGTCTTTTATGAGCACCAAGGACCCAACACGAATAGCCTCAGTAGATTTGCGCAACTTCCCTCGCTCCTGCAGGGAAATAGTTGCTGCATATAGCATACACGTTGCCATAGATCCAAGCAGTTTTTATTAAGATGAGTAACGTCAGGCTCCATGATTGACGTGAGTGGTGCACCAACCAAAAAACGTGCAGGCGTGAGTACTTCAAGATCAGCTGGATTTTCTATAATTGGACAAAAAGGACGAGAGTTAATGATAGCAGAGATTTCACACACAAGTGTGCGAAAATCTTCAAATGTTAAAATGGAGAGGCCAACAGTACGATAGAAATGTAGTTTTGCTGATTTAACAGCGGCCTCCCACAGACCACCAAAATGTGGTGATCGGGGCGGAATAAACTTCCATTGTATGCCATCACCAAGGCATTGCTTAGATACTGCGATTCACTGAAAAATAGTTCCTTCAATTCCTCTAAATCATTTTTGTGGCAAAATTAGTGGCATTTTCCGACCAAATAGTTTGCGGTATTCCCCTGGTGGAAATAAAGCGCTTCAGGGCAGCTAAAAACGAAGCAGTAAATAAATCCTTTACCAATTCTAAATGAGATGCCTTCGTTGAAAAGCATACGAATATGCAGATGTAGGATTTTATGTGGGGTCTGTTGCGTATTTCAGATTTATAATAAAATGGTTAACAAAAGTCAATTCCGGTGATAACAAAAGCTCTATTACCCTGCACTCTGTCTGCAGGCAAGTTTCCCATGATGTGTTCAAAGATAGTAGGCTTATGGCGAAAACACCTTATACATTTGTTGATTACGGTACTAACTGCTTTTCGACCTCCCATTGGCCAGTATTGTTGCCGAATCGATGCAAGCAAGCTTTGAGGTCCAGCATGTAGATATTTTCTATGGAAGTGGTCGTTAATTGCGTTTGTGACTGGATGATGTTTTGGCAAAATGATAGGATGCTGGGCATCAAAATCCAAGAGGGAGTTTTGAAGTCGTCCTTCAACACCTAGTAATCCATACGATTCTATAAACGGGTCTAAGGAATGAAGTTTACTAGAAGCGGGCACTTGCTTGTCATGCCTTAACGCCTCAAACTCCGCTGCAAAGTGTTTTTGTTGTATGTTTCGAAGCATCATGTGAGTTCCCATTTTTATGTTGTGTTTTTTTTTTTTTTTTTTAATTAAATTTTTTATTTTCAATTTAACTTAGAACTAACTTAAATGCTAGACAAAAACCTTAAAAACTAGCTTACAGAATAACTTAACTAACTTACTGGCCCCATGCGGGCGCTCTAAATTATACTATAGCTATATATTAAAAATGCCTTTCGGCGTAAAAACTAACTTAAATTAAAATTCAATATTTCTTAAAATAAAACGAGAAAATTCTTAAAAACTAGTTTTCCTATGACATTTTATATAAAAAACTTAAAACTACCCTCTACCTAAATAAAACTAAAATATACGTAAAAAATACGTAATAATTATACGTAAATAACTTAAAACTACTTAAAATAAATTAAAACTAGAACAGCCACCAGCAGCATTTTTTTTTGTTGCGCAGCAGCCTATGCATATGCACAAACGATTATAAATATGTATATATTGACATATATACATATTTAACAGCGCCAAATGCACATACACACAAACGAATGTAATTTAATGTATTTTATAATATTTTTAGTGCCACTACTGTCCTACATAAAATATACCTATTAATATTTAAAAATACGTAGGTCGGCCAAGGCAACAACTTTGACTAACCATCAATATCAAGGTCGTCACCCAACCACCAGAATTGTTTAGCTTGCTTATCCAAGTCCTTTCTGTCTCGAAGGGACACAGCTCTACTGAACCGGACTTTGGTCTTGCAGCAAATAAAAGAGGTTTGCTCTACGTTCGGTCCTAATCAGCGAATTTACATTCACAGCTAGGATCTTAAAGGGTGGCTCAGGCAGCGCGCCTTTAACCATTAAGCGTTGCCGGAAGAATAGAGTAGAGTCAATCCACCCTAGCCGCCTGCTCCCTGATCTGTTTTTGCACGTCGGTTAACTGACCATGAATGGTCAGCAACACCAGCATCAGATCTGCCTCTGGCACAGGAGCCTTAGGCACTTGGACCTGTTTGGCTACCTGTGGTTGAAGCTGTACCGTGTTTCCCTTTCCAGACGCCATTTGGGCGTAAGAAATTGCGGGATTGACGTAAGTTGTTGTCTGGCGTACTTCAGGGCGTCTCACCTCTACTATTTTCTTTTGGGCTTTATTTTTCTTTATCTCCTGAAACTTCGGACATCCCCGATAGTATGCGGTCATGTCAGTGACCCTATCTTGCTCGAGTTCACACTCCCCTGTTTTGTGGGTATCTCCACATTTAACGCAGACTGGGTCCATACCACAGTTAACTGCAACGTGTCCGAACCCTTGACAGTTCATGCATTGAAGCATGTCTTTCTGCTGGTTTAATTTTTCACATCGTACAACTTGGTAATCCAGGACTGTAATATTCCTTAGACCACTCAATTTGCTTTGGGGCGAGAGTTGAACTAGGAAGAATGGTAAATTCCGTTTCTCCCGTCTCGCTTTGACTGTGGTGAGCAGTCTGACCCCGATTAAATCGAAATCGTCGCTCGCCACTTGACGGAGCTCAGTTAAGAGCACCCGCGGATCCGTAGAGGATTCGATACCCTTCAGGAGGACTGTTTGAAGCTTGTCTTCTTTCGGGGTGAAACTATAAAATTCTGTTTGAGACAGAAGGTCTTTAACTTTTTTTGTAGTGCTCTAAAGATGAGCGCTGAATAGAATGCCTGTCTGCGTTTAGACGCTTAATAGTAAAATTGTTGCCTAAGACCGAACTACATATTTCAATAGTTTCTTTTATTTTCATCTTAAATGTGTTAATGGGTGGCACTTTACCTCGTTTTGCTTGTGGCTGCTGCTGTTGTTGTGACTGCTGTTGTTGACGCTGCTGCTGTTGTGTCAGCTGCTGTTGTTGCTGCTGCTGTTGTGCCTCCTGATGTTGTTGCTGCTGCTTTTGTTGTTGCTGCTGCTGCTGCTGTCCCTGTTGTTGTTTCTTTGTGTGTTGTTGTAGGTAGGTAGGTAGGAATGGCGGCTATTCAACTAGAATAAAACCCAATTAGCGCTTGGTGCGCCGTTTATATACCATAAACTCATGAGACCTATCATTATGTGGAGGGTGGGATATTGTATTGAGGTTTGGAATTGTGTTGGGAGGTGATCCCTTTATTACCATTTACCATAGAGAAAAAAGAGATCCTCGGGTACCTCAGCCAAGGGAACTGGCCCATTACCCCCACCAGGCTTTATGCCAGGCTGTTAGATCCGATATGTCTGTCTTCGCCAAAAACCTAAACAGGCAGAGTGCTGGGTGGCTTAGGGTAGAACCAGTTTCCTCGTGAGATCGATCCGGTTTAGGGAAAGATATGATGTCCGCCGTAGACACAACCCGCCTACACGGCTAAAGAAGTGGTTCCTGCGGGAATCATGTAGCTCTCTTGATCCGTTTTTTGGCCCATGGTAAAGGTGAGATATTTGTACATTGATTTATGATATAAGGTTTGAAAATTGTTTTGGTTGGGAGTATATCCCCTTAGTTACCAACTTCCGTATAGGAAGACAAGGAGATCCTCGAATACCTCACTCAAGGGAAGTGGCCCATTCCCCCCACCAGGCTTTATGCCAGGCTGTTAGCTCCGATATGTCTGTCTTCGCTAAAAACCTAAACAGGCAGGGTGCTGGATGGCTTAGGGTAGGACCAAATTTCCGTTGAGATCAGTTCGATTTAGGGAAAAACATGATGCCCGCAGTAGGCTTAGCCCGCCTACACGGCTAGAGAAAAGGTTCCTGCAAAAATCATGTGCTTCTCTTGATCCATCTTATCTACACATAGAAGAGGTGAGGTATTGATATGGTTTGTTACGTTTATAGCCATTTGGTTGCATTCAAAAAGCCAATGAGGTTACTTATGCTCACAACAGTAAGTTCGTTAAGGTTGTCAATAAAGTACTGACCAAAGAATTGGCATCTTGGATTTGCCAAGGCAGGGCAGCAGCAGAGATAGTGGGTCACTGTTTCCTTTTCCCTTTCATTTCCACAGCTACGGCAAAGAGTATTGTGCGGAATGCCCATTTTGCTGCATGCTCTCCAATAGGACAGTGACCCGTGCTAACTGCAATGATCCTGGCTATGTCTGACCGTTCTACATAAGAGTTCATTTGTGCGGTACTTGTCATAGCTGGGCCACATCTTTCTTGAGGTGGCACAGTTAGTTAGACCATTCCATCTAAGATTGGATACAGATAGGTAATGAGAAAAGAAAATGCCCTTCACAGCCCCCAGCGGAATACCAACTGCTTCGGCAAGTGAGCTGTGAAGGGCCGATCCTTGCCTGGGAAGCTCATCAGCCCTTTCATTTCCCTGAAAACAACTGTGACCTGGGACCCAGATCAAAGTGACCTTCAGGCTATCATTAAAGTCTGCGATCTCATCTAGACATTGTTGAACGAGTTTAGAGGATATTGAGGCAGCATCAATGGCTTTGATGGCAGCCTGACTATCTATAAATATAGCAGTATTACGGTTTTGATTTGGATCTTGCTTTAGTATCTTGCATGCTTCTTTGATTGCAAACAATTCCGCTTGGAAAACGCTAGCGTGGTCTGGCAGTCGAATTGACTTAGATACATTTAGTGTTTCAGAGAAGACCCCTGCTCCAACACCGCAATCCATCTTTGAACCATCCGTAAAAATGATTGTGTCGTAATTTTTTGTTATATCACCATCCTCCCACTCCTTTCGGGTAGGGAATGCGACGTTGAAACCCTTACGGAGATTCAGAGGGAGGGCGGTAATCGGTATTAGTCGAAACGAAGCCCGGGGGTAGCAATTTGGTAATATTTCAGTGACCGAAGGGTATGTCGGTCCAACAACCAATTTCCTTAAGTCTGAGAGCAGTGCAAGATACTAAATATTTTATATGTAGGTCGAGAGGAAGAAGATGTAAAATAACGCTCAGGGCATCGGTAGGGCAGGATCGCAGCGCTCCTGTGGTCCCTACGCTAGCTGTTCTTTGTATCTTTTTAAGCTTATCGGTATTGTAGGCTTTGCTTAAGGCAGGCCACTAGACAATCGATCAATATGTTAGTATTGGTCGTACTACTGCGGTGTACGTCCATAGAATCATCTTCGACTGGAGGCCCCAATTTTTACCGAATGTTTTTCAGCAGGCATAAAAAGCTATGCTGGCTTTTTTAACCCTTTCTTCAATATTCAATTTCCAGTTTAGTTTAGGGTCAAGAATGACACCCAGATATTTAGCACGGGTTGAGAGTGTGAGAGTGTGACCATTGAGGCTAGGGAGAGTGAAGGTAGGTATCTTATATTTGTTTGTAAATAGCAACAGTTCTGTCTTGCTTTGATTAATCCCCAAACCGCAGCTTATGGCCCAGCTGTTTACTTTACGCAGGGACCTATCAGTGATTTCACTAATCACAGATAGGAACTTACCAGATGCCAGCAAAACTAAATCGTCGGCATACGCCACAACCTTCACCCCCCTTCCTCAAGTTCCACTAAGATTTTGTTCATTACAAGAAGCCATAGTAGAGGAGAAAGAACTCCTCCCTGTGGTGTTCCTCTGTTTACGTATTTGATCGACTGTGTATTACCTAACTTAGCTTGAATTACTCTGTCACTAAGCATGGATACTATCCATTCTCTTAGAGAAGCATCAACTCCAAAGTCGATGAGGGATTGTAGAATAGATTCAGTTAGGACGTTATTAAAGGCTCCTTCTACGTCTAAGAAAGTTACCAAAGTATATTCTTTATAATGTAATGTATTTTCAACTGTACGCACAACCTCGTGAAGAGCTGTCTCAGTAGACTTGCCTTTGAGGTATGCATGTTGTGATTTTGATAGAGGGGAAATAGTTAGAATTTCCCTAATGCGATTATCTAGGATGCGTTCTAAGGTCTTTAACACAAAAGAGGTCAGACTAATCGGGCAAAAATCTTTTGCCGATTCATGGCCCCGCCTTCCCACCTTTGGGATAAAAACAACTGTAACCTGTTTCCAAGACTCTGGAACATGATTAAGCAAGAGACACCCTTTAAAGATATACTCCAGCCATGGAACTACTACGTCTTCTAGCTTTTGTAGCATTATAGGGAGTATGCCGTCCAGGCCAGGGTATTTATACGGAGAAAAACTTTTTATAGCCCAAACTATATTTTCTTTAGTTATGACGGACGTAATTTCCTCTAAATGTACTGACTGTACTTCAGGGGATCGATGTGATATTGGTCTGTGCATCCTGGAAAGTGTGTTGCCATCATTAGCTCCAGAGACTCAACAGGTGACTCAGTCCACGTACCATCCTTATTTTTAAGAAAGGAGTCTCTGATATTTTCTATTGAATGACAATACTCTCTCCATGCTTGTTGCTTGGCTGATGCTAGAGTACGCTTGTATAATTTAAGACAGTCTTTATACGGTTTGAAATACTTATGCTTATAACATATATTGAAGACATCTCTCGTCAATCTTCTAAGACTTGAAAGATCTTCATTCCACCATGGAGGTAGGGTTTTTTTGCTAAATTTTATTGGTACGAGATCTTGAAGGCGACACCCATAGTCGCTTCGAAAGTTTTAACCTTTCTCTCAAGCTCGGCCACAGAATTTGGATTAACGTTTGTGTTGTTGTTGCTGCTGTCGTTATTGTTGTGGTTGTTGTTTTTGATCTTTCGGCTGCTGAGGCTGTTGCTGTTATTGCTGAGGTGGTTGTTGTGTTTGCTGCTTCTGTGACTGCTGCTGAACTGGGAGTGGTTGTTGTTGCTAAGAGGCTGCTGCTGTTGTGTAGCTTCAAGTTGCTCTTGGAGTGCTTGTTGGCGGGTGCGCTGCTCAAGAGTCACTTGGCACTCCTTCTCCCTTCTCGCTTCCTGCTTCTTTCTTAACGATTCAACCACCTCTATGAGCGAGGAAATCTGCAGCGTGAGTGTCTCAATCTGTTCGTTCTCTTCTTCCTCTGACAGATCCACTATCTCGCCACTGACGTAGTGCCCATCTCCTTCTACTGTTGTTTATGTTCTGTATGGATAATGCAATATGGTTTTCTGCATTTGAATTAAGTCTCGATGCTTTAAAATGAAAAAAATGATAAACATAGGCAAAGATACGTTGTAACGATTCGAATGAATTGTAGAATTTGCATTTTAGTGATACGTCTTGTTGTGACGAAACAATAAACACCTTATGACGACGTTCTGGCAGATCAGTTAAGAATTTCATAGTTCCAGGCCAAAGAGAATTATCCTTTATTAAAAATGTAGGTCCACGTTTCCAAAGTTCAGAATGCAATAGCTCATTTTGGGTGCATCCTCCAGAAATTATATCTGCCGGATTTAAGGAAGTTGGTACATGATGCCAAGTCATTCCATTTGTCAGTGTTTGTATCTGACTAACCCTATTTGAAATGAATATGCTAAAGTTTGATGGCTGTTCACGAAGCCAAGAGAGGACTGCCATAGAGTCTGGCCAACAATGAACATTATGAAGACGTTGAATACTTTGTGTGATGGAAGCTACTAGTTCACCAAGAAGCTAGGCTGCAGATAGCTCTAATTTTGGAACCGTCAAGGTATTTAAGGGTGCTACCCTCGATTTTGCGCACAACAGAGATGTTGTAATGATTCCCTGACATTCTGATCGAACATACACGCAAGCACCGTATGCATCCTAACTTGCATCACAAAACGCATGCAATTCCCAAGTAGATCATGCAATAAGTACGAAATGAGGAAATTCAAAACTGCGTACAAGATCGAATGCAGTGCAAATGTCAATCCAAAGAGTCTGTAATGACTCAGATATACACTCATCCCAATGCAGTTTTTCTTTACAAAGATTTTGAAGAAACATTTTAGTTTTAGTCATAACTGGCGATATCACACCAAGCGGGTCATAGCATCGTGCTGTAGTAGATAGAACTGAGCGCTTTGTTATTTGATTTTTGTTAATAATAGGTGTAAAAGCAAATACAAATTTGTCTGTTTTGGGATCCCACACAAGACCAATCGTTTTGGTTATATCGGTACCATCATGAAACTTGAGAAATTTTTCACGATCTGGATCAGAAACTCCGAGAAGAGCATTTGACTCGTATGAGCACCATTTGCGAATCTGAAAGTTCCCTCGTTGAAGAATATTCTTAATCTGTTGCCGGATTTCGACAACTTCTTCTATAGAGTCTCCACCAGAGATTAAGTCGTCTAAATAAAAATCTCGCCGAATGATGTTAGCACCCAAAGGAAAATCGTGGTTTTAATCGAGCGTTAATTGATGCATGGCGCGAATCCCCAAGTATGCTGCGGGCTTAGTGCCGTAAGTTACGTTATCCAATTTGTAAATTTTGATATCATCATTTGGTTGATCACGCCATAAAATGCATTGATGATATTCGTCGGGGTGTGAGATACAAACGCAGCGGTACATTTTGCAGATATCACCGCACAAGGCAACTTTAAATGTCGATTATCGAGTTTTAAATAAAAAGGATAATTACCCGCTCCCACTGATCGATGATCTGTTAGATAGATTAGTGAATAAAAAAAATATTTTCACTCTAAGACTTAAAGAGTGCCTTCTATCATATTAAGATGGAAGAAGATTCAGTCAAATTGACTTCGTTCGTGACCTCCCTGGGTCAATATGAGTTTTTAAGGGTGCCTTTTGGTTTGAGAAATGCACCTTCGACATTTCAGCGTTTCATAAACGAGGTATTCGACGATTTGATTCGGGCAGGTAAAATAGCTATTTATCTGGACGATATTATGGTAGCAACAAAGTCAGAGGAGGAACATTTAGAGATTTTAAAGGAAGTTTTAAAAAAATTGATTGTGAATAAGTTAGAAATAAGGGAAGACAAATGCAAGTTTATGGAATCAGAAATTAGATTTTTGGGGTACATTATATCGGGAGAGGGTATAAGGCCTGATGAAAAAGGATTGGTAGGAATGGCGGCTATTCAACTAGAATAAAACCCAATTAGCGCTTGGTGCGCCGTTTTGATAATGTAGTGATCGCACTACATTCCAACCTCCCAACAAATACATTTTGCTCTATTCCCACGCATTTTCCCAAAACACTTCAACCACCGATACTGCACCAATAATAAAATACCATAACATACTGACTCATAAATAAATCGTCGCTAGGCCATCATAATGCTAACTCGCCATAGTTACGTCAAAACCCATAAACTGCTATGAGAAATGAATATCCAATGTCCAACGGATTGTAAACAAATCCAATGCACTAATTGCAGGCATTGATACTAAATGCTGAGAATGCATCTTAGCAGGGGTATGCGGCGCTATGAGTGAATACATGTGAAATATGATGCGGCGGCACTTTTGTGAAGAACAGTTGAGAAATATTTATATTAAATAATTCCAACTAGGTTACAATGTAAAGGAAATATTACCAATTGGAATAAATTATGTAATTATCGGTTGGTGGATATATGGTTGGAAAAGTGCGTGTGTATTGGGGTAGAATTTGTAGATTGAAAATAGTATAAAAAGACAGGAATATTTAAAATATGCTACAGAACAAAATTGGAAATAAACGTACTTATTTGGTCGCAGCCTAGCTAAAGACAGCGGGCCATTTAAGTATTTAAAAATTTAAAAACAAAAATTTTTTATTTTCTGTCCGCTTTTCGAGCTCTTCTCCTATAAGGAAAGCACGGCTCGTAAAGCGTTATAACATTTTGGTGGCAGCGGTGGGATTTACTCAAAATCCCCTACCAAATATACCAAATAACAAGATATAATCTTGAGGCGTTCTGGGGCTAAACACCAGAAAGTGAAATTTTTTTTGTGTAAAGACCTATAAAAGTAAGACCTGGCGAACTCCCAAGTGGACGCCGGAGGCAAAATTTAGGCAGTGTATAAAAGAAAGTGAAAGTGAATTTTTTTTTTGTGTAAAGACCTATAAAAGTAAGACCTGGCGAACTCCCAAGTGGACGCCGGAGGCAAAATTTAGGCAGTGTATAAAAGACCAGGTCGTAATCAACAGCTATACGGCGTAAAGCCTGCCTGGCAAAGTGAAACAATATCAACGACATCAACAACAAAATCAGGATCACAAATATCAACGACATCAACAACATAAGCATCAGCGTCAACAACATCAACTTCATCGACAGTAGATAATTAAGATAAGGTAGATATATATTAAAAAAAAATATATACATATATTTTATATTTCCACAACCTTGTCCCTATTATTCACAATCTTGTCTGGGTTATGAACAGTGCGAACTTATTTTTTTTCTCTCACTCGACCATAATTTTACATCAATTCCGTCAACGAGAAAGCAATTATCGGTGGTAAGTTTCTTTTAGTTACTACCTTACCACGACCATACAACAACAAAAAACCTTACCCCTGTTTGTGAATCTACACCTCTATCTGTCCACTCAAAAATGGAAGTAAAAATATCCTTAAATGAGGTTAATAACATCGTTCCTGTGTTCGATGGAAATCCAAACGAATTAAATAAATTTGTCGCTTGCGGCAACGTCCTTTTTTCATACATCAACGTGCTTTATTTGTTAATATTGTCAAAACTAGGTTACAAGGGGTAGCTTTCGAGCTAACCCAGTACAAAACATTAAACACATGGGCCGAACTAGTAGCCGAACTAGAAGGACAATTTAAAGAAAGAATTTCACGTTCCAACACTCAAACAGAGCTAATGTCCGCGCGACAAAACCCGAGGGAAGACATAAAAAACTACGGTGAACGGCTAACACGTTTGCTACAGAAACTAGATAGGGCGACATACCAAAGTACGACCGACCAGGCAGTACGGGACTATCTTATTTCTGAAAACAGACAAATAGCCTTACGTTCCTTCGAAGACGGACTTAGAAACTCGCAACTAAGGTTATTTGTAAAAGCTTTTAATGCCATGGATCTGAAAACAGCCATTGATTATGGCATTGCGCAATCTCCTCGCCTAGACATTGAACAAAACTCATACAGAAATACCGACACAAGGGTCACTTGTCAGCAATGTGGTAAATTTGGTCACACAGCAACTTCATGTTTCACTAGATCCAACCAAAATCGACCGCAAATCTGTCAGACCTGCAATAAAACAGGTCACACTTCTGCCACATGTTACCGGAATACAAATTTCCCAAGCTTTAGACCCAAAATTTAAAACGAATCAACCCCAAAGTGCAACTATTGTCATAAGTTGTATCATACTGAGAATGATTGTCGTTTACGTTTAGCACACTCCCGAAACCAAACAAACCCGACTCCCAATAATTATACACCTACATCCACAAACCAGAAAAATAAAAACCCATTTAAAGGTAATTCAACTCATGAATTACGACATTGTTGTTCTTGGAGATCTGGTGAGGATTTTCATCCTCAAGATTCGGGAAACGACATTGCTCGAGAGGAAGCAACGGGTCATCCTTCCCGACTAGATCTGAATGCCGACCCGCAACAATGAATATAAAAAGCCTGTCTGTTTCCCTTTGCCCAGAGTTTCATGAGCCGGTAATCCGAATTCAATTCCAGCCATCAAACAAAACTTACTCCACCTTCCTAATAGACACTGGGGCAGATGTAAGTTTGTACAAAAACGAACTTGAGACAAATGTGAACCCAGAAAAATGGTGCGTCATATCCTCAATTTCTGGTGACTCAGTCTTTACCCTAGGAGAAATAACAGGTTCCTTCATAATTAATCAAGAACAAAATCTTTCTTTAAAACACCCTTTTCAACTCCTTACTGCACGTATAAATTTAAAGTATGATGGTATTTTAGGTAAAGATTTCCTTGCCAAATACAAATGCAAGGTAAATTACAAAAAACAATTTTTAGAAATAAATGAAATTAATTTTAGCAAAAAGGTTGGTGACCTTGTAATTGGAAATAATAGTCAAAAAGCTACCCCTCACGAGGCGGTGTCTACGGGCCATGATTTTGAAATCGAATGTAGTGGTATTAAAACCACAAGCGAAACCTTTAATTCAAATAAGCTTCAAATGAATATTGACTCTGATAACAAAGATTCACCCTCATCTTCAAACAAACAAACGGTAAAAATAAATTCCGATACAACCATTAAGACTTTAGAAAACGACAGCCAAAAGAGCAAAGAAACTAAAGCAGGTATAAATAAAAGTAAGACTTTAGAAAACGACAGCCAAAAGAGCAAAGAAACTAAAGTAGGTATAAATAAAGGTAAGACTTTAGAGAACAACAGCCAAAGAAGCAAAGAAACTGGAGCAGTAATCAATACAGATGCAGCAATTTGTAAGACAACATCAGAAAACAATTCTGGTGATAGAAATATTTATTTACATCTTCCACCTCGTAGTCAAAAAATGGTGGAAATTACATTTGAAGGAAGAAATAAAAAACTCGAGGACATTGTGATCGAGAAAAAAGAAATTTGCCCAGGAGTGTATGTAGGCGAAGCGATAGTAAGAACTATAAACGGCAAAATCAAAGTGCTCACGATGAATACCCTAGAAATTGAAAAACAAATAAACACTAATAATTTAAATTTAAGTTTCAATAGTCTAGATGAATACGATGAATCGGATATAAAAGTGTTCAATAACAAAATCGAAAAACGTCTAGAAAAATTAGAATCCATGTTAATACTGACCATTGCAATACAGAAGAGAAGGAATCTATACGTAAGATCTGCAGAGAATATAATGATTTGTTTTATCTTGAGGGAGATCATCTCTCTTATACTGATGCGATGACACACAAAGTCGCTACTGATGAGAACAAACACCCTCTCTTTATTAAACCTTATCGACTTCCAGAAAGCCAAAAAGAAGAAATCCATAAACAGGTACAAGAAATGTTAGATGATGATATAGTACAACCAAGCTCAAGTCCCTGGAACTCACCCTTGCTACTTGTTCCCAAAAAACCGGGCAACGATGGAAGAAATCGCTGGAGGGTAGTTGTCGATTTCAGGAAACTGAATGACTTAACTATTGGGGATGCTTACCCACTTCCAAATATCAGCGATATATTCGACCAATTGGGTAGAGCAAAATACTTTAGCACTCTTGACCTAGCTAAGGAATTTCATCAGATCTTGATGGATAAGGAAGATCGATGTAAGACCGCGTTTAGCACACCATTTGGACATTACGAATATAACCGTATGCCATTCGGGTTAAAAAACGCCCCTGCAACTTTCCAACGTTTAATGAACACTGTTCTCACTGGTTTGCAAGGATTTGACTGTTTTGTCTACATGGACGATATAGTTCTTTACGGATACGATCTAAATGATCATAATTCCAAACTTAGAAAAGTACTTAATCAACTGAGTATGCATAATCTAAAATTACAACCAGAAAAATGTAATTTTCTTAAACACGAATTAATGTATTTGGGACATCTTATTTCTGAAGATGGACTGAAGCCAGATCCTGAAAAAGTCAAAGCCGTCAGGACTTATCCTACACCTAAAAACGCGAAAGGTATAAAATCATTTCTTGGATTCGTTGGTTACTACAGAAAGTTCATAGAAAATTTTTCTACTATAGCCAAAACCCTTACGAAACTTTTAAAGAAAAATTGTGTTTTTAAATGGGATGCATTCTGTGACGAAGCATTCAGAGAACTGAAAACTAAAATGATAAATCCCCCAGTTTTAGCTTACCCAAATTTTAAAGAAGAATTTATCGTGACTACAGATGCTAGCGATGTTGGAATAGGAGCTATTCTGTCCCAGGGTCCCATCGGACAGGACAAACCTATATCATTTGCAAGTCGAACATTAAATGATACCGAAGTTCAGTATAACACTACTGAAAAAGAACTACTTGCAATCGTGTATGCTATACAACAATTTCATCCGTACATTTACGGAACCCATTTTACTATTTGCACTGACCACAAACCTCTACAGTGGCTATTCTCTAGGACAGATCCTATGTCAAGATTAGCAAGATGGAAAATTCTCTTATCTGAATACGACTATTCAATAAAACACAAACCAGGGAAAATAAATTTAAACGCTGATGCCTTAAGTCGCATACATTCCAATGACGAAACCAAAGTATTATTAACAACTCGAAACCAAAGACGGGCACAAGAGGGAAAAAACGACGTAATCGCCGAAACAAGTAAAAAAGCAACAGAACCCAAGTCAAATTTTAATATAATTGAAAAAAAAAGAATCAATATTTCTAAATAATAAAGTAAACTTTAAAGCTATTATACTGCCTCTTGTAGAAACAACAGAAAAAAAATTTTTAAAAATCGTTTACCTAATTTCAAAAAACCAGAAATCTGCGAAGTCCTGACCCATACACTCCAACCTACAAATGTGTTTTACTACATCGTGACATTACCCTTACCCTTGCGAAGTCCGACAGACCGAGAAAAAATTACAAACAGCTTGATAGACATCGTAAGTGAATGCAATAGGACTGAACTTTCAACCATTGCCTTGTCGTTACCCATAAGTAGCCAACCTCAAGACGAACTAAAAACATTAATATTTGAAACTTTTAAACAGGCTAAATTTAATCTCCATATCGATTCAAGAATATTAATAGAAAAACCTGAAGATATAGTAAAAATATTACACGAAAACCACGAGTCACCATTTGGCGGACATCAAGGAGTTTCAAGAACCTCCAAAAGAATTAAGCAATATTACTACTGGCCAACCATCTCCAAAGACGTTAAAAGCCACTGTTGGATGCTGTCACTCACAAATGCTGTCCAACCCTAAAGTATAAACTCATCGAATTCTGAGCATTTACTTCATATTCAATGAAGCCAATAATGTAATATCCAAAGTTATATGAAGTTCAAAGAAGAAATAAACACTTGAAGTTTATACCGAAAGTTTTTGGATGTGTTTTTTTTTATGCGAAGTTTGAGAAGTTTTTATCAAGTTTTCCAAAGTTAAGATTAAGTCTAAATTAGCGCCTAACATTTTGGTCCTTAACGAGCCTTAAATAAGTGACTCAGATATTTGATTATTAATCAAACAAAAATTTTTGTAATTGAAAAGAGTGTGAGCCGACATTTTGTCGTGGTTGAAATTTATTCAAAATATTTCAATCGATAATTACAAAGAATATAAACATTTATTGTATTAAAATACAAGTGTGAACATTTAAAAATTTAAATTGAACATTTTGAAAGACAATTTTAAATAAAATTCAAATTATATAATTTAATTAAATAAAACATAAATCCAGGTTGAGAATACTCCTTGGTAGTTATCTTAGCGCCACCCACCACCCACCGTCAACTGAAAAAAAAAAAATTATTTCACAGTGAGTAGATACATTTTATTTATCTTTAACAAATAAATACATTTTTTTAACAAACACAAATTAATTATTTTGAAAATCTTTTCCAAGATGGTTGCTTGCAAATTTCTAAAGATTTTGATAATTTTAAAAAGACCGTGAATCCCGCTCGTCGAACAAAAAATTATGTAGCAATACGACTGGTAAGTTTTGAAAAGAATTGGGTGGAAACACTAGAACAGTATAAAGTCATCATATGTAGCGAGGAATTGAAGGAAGAAATTTTAAACAAAATGGAAAAATTAAGAATGGACGTAAATGAAATATATGACGTATATAAAACTACGCTGTTGGATGAGTCAGACAGGTTATCATGTTCTACAACAACTACTGATAATAGTCATGTGCAACAATCGGTTCATCAAAAACCACACGAGGTCCGACTTCCGAAAATACAGCCGCCAACATTCACAGGCGAATATGAGAATTGGCGAGCATTCCATGACCAATTCACTTCGCTGGTACATAATAATTCTACATTAACCAATATTGAAAAGCTTCATTATTAAAAATCATGTTGCAAGGAGAGTGCAAGCACCTTGCTAGAATGTATTAATGTGGATGACGCAAGTTATATTCAAGCTTGGGATCTATTAAAATCCAGGTACGATTTTAAGCGCATACTTGTAAATAACGAGCTTAAATTATTGTATGAATTACCTATCGTAAAAGAAGAAAATGCAGTAGGTATTCGTAGCATGTTGGATAACTCAACCAAAATCATTCATGCATTGAAAAATTTAGGTTTGCCAGTCGAACATTGGGATGCAATGATCATATTTTTGCTATTGAAAAAACTGCCAACGACAATCCAATCCAAGTGGGAAACTTCTCTGGGTACTAAAAAAGAAATTCCAACATTTAAAGAATTTTCTGAATTTTTAGAAACCAATTTCAGAACACTTGAGATGGTCGAGCAACAGGTAAATAATAATAAATCAACAAACAAAAGGCAATCTAAAAATGTTTTTCATGCCAACACAGAACCGAATGATAACTTTTCTTGTAAAGTGTGTCACAATGGTGTTCATTCATTACGAACATGCAATAAATTTCTAAAAATGGATGTCAACTCAAGACAACGAGCTGTCAAGCAATTTGGCAACTGTTTTAATTGCTTGGCTTACAGTCATCGAACAAAAAGTTGCCCAAGTAACAAAACTTGCCATTTTTGTCAAAGAAAACACAACTCGCTACTTCATATTGGCAACACACGCAACTCAAACACGAACAATATAAATCATCAACAATTTTTAAACCCGAATTCATTCCAACAAAACTCATACAATCAACAAACATTCGCACAAACTCACCAAATACCACCCAATTTAAACAACAATAATTCATTCTCAAACAACTCTCATTCATACTCTCGCAATCAAGCACCATCACACTCACTCACTCATACACAACAAAATATTAACCAAAACACTTTCGGTCGTTCAAACACAAACACTTATAATCAAAATCGTACACAAACACATTTTGTATCAACGGATGTTAATCCAAATGCAACACCTTTTCAACCCAGCGATACACAACCCTCAACATCATCGAATTGTTTTCTTGTAAATGAACCAAGAATGACTCAAATATTGCTTGCAACAGCGATTATAAAAGTTAAAACAGCACAAGGAAACTTTATTAAATTAAGAGCATTGATTGATCCAGGATCACAAGCTTCGTTTATCACGGAATCTGCAGCCCAACTTTTGGGATTGAAAAAACATCCCACATCCTTCGACGTTTCGGTCTTAGGACAAAACAAGACTGGTTCTTGTAAAAACTTTGTAGAGTTGCATATGAGTTCAAAGTATTCCGATTTTGTAACGTCTACAAGAGGCTACGTATACAAAACTTTAACTGGTCTTCTTCCTAGTCAAGAAATCGTTCCAACCAAATGGAAACATATTCAAGATCTAGAATTAGCAGATCCAACATTTCATATACCTGCTAAAATCGATATATTTTTAGGCAATGATGTTTATTGCGACATTATATTACCAGAAATTGTTCGAGGAGAAGAACATATTGCTCCAATAGCACAAAAAACTATATTTGGTTGGATCGTTTTAGGAAAAGTTCCAATGGAAAACCGTCGTTCTCTTCTAGTGTATGCACAAGTTTGTGACATCGATACTCAATTGAGACAATTTTGGGAAATTGAAGAATCCCCATATGAAAAAGCCGAAACTGAGGAAGATGTAGCTTGTGAACAGCATTTTTTAGAAAACATCAAGAGGTTGCCCGGAGGGCGTTTTGAAGTTGCTTTACCCTTCAAAGAAAATTGACGCCCAGAACTGATATCGACACAACAGAACGCTTTACGAATGTTCTACAAACAGGAAAAGAAGTTATTAAACAACCCAAAACTACATAAAGAATACAACGCATGTATAGCTGAATATCTGGAACTTAACCAAATGGAAGAAGTAGATATTGAACATGACAACACCTTCAACTCACCATTCCATTATGTAGTACCACACCATGCGGTTATAAAAGAATCCAGTACAACGACCAAATTGCGAGTAGTCTTCAATGCCGCGTTTAATACACCTGACGGAAGCTCCTTAAATGACCATCTGATGACTGGTCCTAAAACACAAACGGATATTATTTCGATTTCGATATTATTTCGATCCATAGGTCGCTGGTTCATATCCGGCTCGAAGGACCAAAATGTTAGGCGCTAATTTAGACTTAATCTTAACTTTGGAAAACTTGATAAAAACTTCTCAAACTTCGCATAAAAAAAAACACATCCAAAAACTTTCGGTATAAACTTCAAGTGTTTATTTCTTCTTTATAATGACGGAAGCTCCTTAAATGACCATCTGATGACTGGTCCTAAAACACAAACGGATATTATTTCGATTTCGATATTATTTCGATCCATAGGTCGCTGGTTCATATCCGGCTCGAAGGACCAAAATGTTAGGCGCGAATTTAGACTTAATCTTAACTTTGGAAAACTTGATAAAAACTTCTCAAACTTCGCATAAAAAAAAACACATCCAAAAACTTTCGGTATAAACTTCAAGTGTTTATTTCTTCTTTGACCTTCCAACCAAATGGAAACATATTCAAGGACTAGAATTAGCAGATCCAACATTTCATATACCTGCTAAAATCGATATACTTTTAGGCAATGATGTTTATTGCGACATTATATTACCAGAAATTGTTCGAGGAGAAGAACATATTGCTCCAATAGCACAAAAAACTGAATTTGGTTGGATCGTTTTAGGAAAAGTTCCAATGGAAAACCGTCGTTCTCTTCAAGTGTATGCACAAGTTTGTGACATCGATACTTAATTGAGACAATTTTGGGAAATTGAAAAATCCCCATATGAAAAAGCCGAAACTGAGGAAGATGTAGCTTGTGAACAGCATTTTTTAGAAAACATCAAGAGGTTGCCCGGAGGGCGTTTTGAAGTTGCTTTACCCTTCAAAGAAAATCGACGCCCAGAACTGATATCGACACAACAGAACGCTTTACGAATGTTCTACAAACAGGAAAAGAAGTTATTAAACAACCCAAAACTACATAAAGAATACAACGCATGTATAGCTGAATATCTGGAACTTAACCAAATGGAAGAAGTAGATATTGAACATGACAACACCTTCAACTCACCATTCCACTATGTAGTACCACACCATGCGGTTATAAAAGAATCCAGTACAACGACCAAATTTGCGTCTTCAATGCCGCGTTTAAAACACCTGACGGAAGCTCCTTAAATGACCATCTGATGACTGGTCCTAAAACACAAACGGATATTATTTCGATTATTTTAAGATGGAGAAAACATAAAATTACCTTCATATCCGATATAGAGAAAATGTATAGGCAAATCCAGATACATCCAGATGACGCTTACTATCAGTTGCTTTATTGGCGGGAGGATCCATCAACACCCGTTAAACTTTACAAAGTTAAGGTTTTAATGTTTGGCACTGCTCCAGCTCCATATCTGGCCAATCGCACCCTTAAAAAATTTGCTTCTGATGAAGAAGCAGCATATCCACTTGCCTCACAAATGATTCGTGAAGATATGTATATCGATGATTTAGTATCTGGAGCGGATTCAGTAGAGGCAGCTAAAACCAAATACACCCAGATTAAGAAATTGTTATCATCAGCCGGATTTCACCTTCGGAAATGGATCAGCAACGATGAAGAATTTTTAAACTCCGTACCAGAACAAGATCGAGAAACAAATATATCACTCTCAATTGGAACATCGGATCACACGAAAACTTTAGGAATCATTTGGTACCCATCATCGGATTCTTTTTCATTTCAAAAGATCGTAGTTGACAACATTATTTCAAAACGTACGATTCTTTCGACGACTGCACGTCTGTATGATCCGCTTGGATGGATTGCACCCTACATTATCAAAGCAAAGATCACTATGCAACAATTATGGGTAAAAGGTATAACATGGGATGGATCAATTCCAGTAGAACTACAAAAGGAATGGCTCTCTTTTCAGGAGGAATTGACCTTTTTAGACGACATCCGAATCCCTAGATGGTTAAATACCCAAGAAAACATTAAAAAGGTAGAGCTTCATGGATTTTGCGACGCGTCTACCAAAGCATATGGTGCCGTAATCTACCTTCGCATTTTGGATCACAATGATTGCGTATACATTCATTTATTGTTTTCTAAAACGAAAGTAGCTCCGGTGAATACAGTTTCATTGCCAAGATTGGAGCTTTGTGGAGCCGTATTGCTTTCGAAACAACTGAACTATACCCAGTCAGTACTTTCGTTCAAAAACGTAAAAACTTTTGCTTGGACTGACTCCACAATTACCCTGTGTTGGATAACTGCACTACCATCAAGATGGAAAACATTCATCGCAAATCGAGTCACAGAAGTTCAACGGCTGACAAATATTAGTAATTGGCGACATATCCCTACAAAATTAAACCCAGCAGATCTTGCATCGCGTGGGGTCCTAACATCAAACTTAATTAACAATGATCTTTGGTGGAAGGGACCACATTTTCTCCAAGAGAAATGGGATTTCTCAACACCAGTTCAACCCACTCAACTCGAAACCCAAGAGGAAAAAAGTGAAACCAAAGTTCACGTCGCCATTGAAGATACGAATGCCATTCTAACTGAAGTATGTAGGAAGTCTAACCTCAACAAAGCCCTTAGAATTATAGCTCTTGTTAACAGATTTGTCTACAACACCAGGAAAAGTTCAACTTTTAGAATGACGTCACCCGTTCTGTCACCCATAGAATTGGATACGGCCCTGCGTATAACAATAAGAAACGTACAACAAGAGATGTTCCCTGATATCATCAACGAAATCAAAAAAAATAAGAAAACAAAACTAAACAAATCCCTTACTCTGTTTATCGACCCATGTGGTATAATTCGAATTGATGGTAGACTTCAAAATGCTACACTTACTTATGATCAGATGCACCCTATAATATTAAAATCTGACCATCACTTTACAAAATTAATAATTGCAAATGCACACGAAGAGACATTCCATGGTAGGTTACAACAGGTGGTTGCATATATACGAAACCAATTTTGGATTTTCAATTTTAAAAGAACTGTAAAGAAACACATTCATGGATGCATCATTTGTTACAGATATAAACCCAAACCAATGCATCAACGGATGGGTAATCTGCCAGCACCTAGAGTCAATGTGTCTCGACCATTCGCTCATACTGGTGTGGATTACGCTGGACCCATTGAAGTTAGAGCCTGGAAAGGAAGGGCTTCAAAGACTTTCAAGGGTTATTTCGCCATTTTTATATGTCTTTCGACCAAGGCTATTCACCTTGAAGCTGTAACAGACCTGACAACTCAAGCTTTCATTGCCGCATTCCGACGGTTTACATCACGAAGAGGATTGTGTTCTAACCTTTATAGTGATTGCGGAACTAACTTCAAAGGTGCTGATATAGAACTAAAAAAAATGCTAAAGGATGCTAAATATAATTACACCGAAATTGCGGATTCCCTAAGTAAACTAGGCACAAATTGGAATTTCATTCCTCCCGCTTCTCCTCACTTCGGGGGACTATGGGAAGCTGGAGTTAAATCAGTGAAATACCACTTGAGACGAATCGCCCGCAACCAAGCGTTAACGTACGAGGAACTCAGTACACTTCTAGCCCAAATAGAAGCGTGTCTTAACTCGAGACCCCTCTGCCCTATAACAGACAGCTTGGACGATTTCAGTGCATTGACTCCATCGCACTTCTTGATCGGCACTTCAAATCATATTGTTCCAGAAGGCGAACTAGCGATCGATAGGATTGGATATCTCGACCGATGGAAAAGGATTCAGGCTTCCCTACAAACCTTTTGGAAAGAATGGAGCGGTGAATATCTGACGAGACTTCAACATCGACCGAAATGGCTAAATATTGAAAAGCAACCCAAAGTCGGAGATTTAGTGTTACTCAAAGATGAAAGGCTTCCACCTTCAAAATGGTCTTTGGTTCGAATCATCGAAACCTACCCCGGAACTGACAACCTAGTCCGTGTCGTAAAGGTAAAAACTCCAAATGGATCCAAATGGAGAACTCAAACGACCCATAACTAAAATTTGCCTACTTGCAACGAACAACACATATACCGAAGATGCAATTTTGTAAAACAACAAAATTAATATAACCAAAGAATCATTCGGAAAATACAACTAATTCAACTTAAAATTATTTAAAAACAAGACAACACAATGAATTTAATAAAACCATCATACATTTAAAAATAAACTACAAGTACAATCTTACTCAATCGTAAATTACTCACTCATGCTTTCAATCAAGATTAAAATAAAAAATAATTAAATAAACATTAAAGAATAAAAACAAAGAATAATTTATTCATTCAACCCACTCAAAGAATCTTTTCGGCACTCAATCAAATTTTCAATCATAAATTGAACTCACCCACTCAGTATTCAAAGCAAACCTAATAATTTCAAACTCACTCATAAATCATTATCTCGTATAATCATAAAAATTAGAACCTATAATAAAGTGCATTCATATAAACATTTTAAACATACATAAAAGGTCACACATGTTTTACATTTCTCGCTTAATCGTAATAGTAGGTACACACAGTAGTTGTAATTTAACACACATTCTACTCATTCTACTCATTCATAACATTCGCAACACACTCATAAATTAAAAATACAGTCCACTATAATATACCAACTCTGAAGATAAACACTCAATGAACAACCAAATTTATCAAAAACAAAACAAAAAATATTCAAATCATGGTAATAATACCTAATTAAAGTGAAAATAAAACCAAAAATAAAGCTCGTACTTATTCAAAACACACTCGCCAACTAATCATTCAAACACGTATTCATAATTCATCATACACTCTACTTGAAAATAACTACCTATCAAAGATAAAACAACACAATAAATACCTACATAGGTACAACTACCAAATATGAAATCAAAATAACATATGTACCTACATATGCAAAAGTACCTATTAAACTAAATAAACGAAACAAACATTTATACTTATTATCAATCAATCAACACATCTTGTATTCGCGCATTCATAAGATTAAGCCTACTCATTCATTTACACAATCTTAATACTCATAAAATCGCCACATCACACACTCATTAATACATATGTTTGAATTATTATCAAACCAATACACAACCAAAGAAAAAACAATGAATTGAACTCTTCAACCACACAACATTATTCACATCCATCATCACCACAGCCGATTCATTGATTAACATCGTAATCTAGCCAACACTGCAATTACTGCTTACCAAAGGAGTGACGACTGACGAATCCTCCTTTTTTAACATCAAAATCAATTACTATGTGACTATGGAATCATGACAAACTATGTGACTACGGAGTCACACAAAAACAACAAAAACAGCAACACACAATCAGCAAGCAGTATCTGAATTTCAATCGTCAATTGCACCAATCCTCTTCAGTGAGTTCAATCGGAGACAATGCTAGACGTGCATACCGATCGAATCATTAACAATATGATGCTAACCAGCACGACTTTACAGCTAAGGTAGGTATAGCGATAGCCATCAAAACCCTATTAAAAGCTAGTGATCTCGACCGTCCGGTCATATCAAAAAGGAGAAAAGACTTTGGCTCAGAACCACGCCATCCCATTCTTTTCATACACAAGACCTAACACGGAAGAATTAAACATACAATTATACCTATTTATAAAACTACAGAAAGAAAACATACAAATCAACGTAGTATCTACATAAAATGAATTTCACTTAAAAATAACAAACATAAACATTGCGGAATGAAATGTACAATTTGCGACAGAGGGATTTATCATTGCTCATACAGGTTTAAAAGGTGGAGATAATTTCATTTCAATTATATTGGATAGTTCGCACAAATGAAACTAAATATGAGGAACCACCCGTCCTCCACATAATCTGACATCGTCTTTGGTTCCCTTCAAATCGCATCAAACAAGAAAATTGTCGAAGGGAAATAGGATATAGGGATCATCTTCAGCGTCGAGTCGAAGTTCTGTTCAACAAAATATTCTACAAAGGAACATAAAATAAACACGCAATTGGATTTATAAATAATATATTCACAAGGAAACAAACGAAAATACACACAATGAAACAATATGTTTTAACATGAATTTAGAAAAATATTCAGTGCAAAACAAACGTAAACAATAAAATTACAACACAAAATAAACCAAGTATAACTACAAACGAAACATTTAAACACATATAAACATTAAATACTTACTATGAAAAAATCTTTAAATTTAATACAATGAATAAAATAATATAATGTACTTAAATATATTATAATAAAAGAAAATTAACAAAACACATGAAATAAAATTGCAAAAGTCACTTGATATCAGAGTGACATTTCTGACTGTCAGCCGAAATCTGTCATATGATCTACATTCATTGTGGTGCGTTCACCAAGCCAACCCCAACAAACGTCGGTAAGGCAGTTAGAGTAAATTGTGGCGTATTACTTTCGACTGTGTTTACGTAAAACTAAACAAATATTGCATAAAGATATTTTTAACATAAAAGAAGTATTAAAGATTATTTATTTCAATTACTAATCAAATTTTTCTTTTCATGTAAGACACAATCAATGAATATGCTAATAAATTTATCATTTTGGAAAGCTCAACACTTAATTGAAGAAGACGTTTACTTCGATCACTGGCGGGGGAGAATGTTGGATGCTGTCACTCACAAATGCTGTCCAACCCTAAAGTATAAACTCATCGAATTCTGAGCATTTACTTCATATTCAACAAAGCCAATAATGTAATATCCAAAGTTATATGAAGGTCAAAGAAGAAATAAACACTTGAAGTTTATACCGAAAGTTTTTGGATGTGTTTTTTTTTATGCGAAGCTTGAGAAGTTTTTATCAAGTTTTCCAAAGTTAAGATTAAGTCTAAATTAGCGCCTAACAGCCACATACGAAAAAGTGAGTCATGTCAGAAAAATAAATTATCACGCAATAACAAAATGCCCATGAAAGTAACCACTACATGCAGAACTCCTTTTGAGCGTATAGCTTTAGACATAGTTGGTCCACTACCCGTCAGTTACGAAAACAACAAGTACATTCTCACATTTGAGGACGATGTCACAAAGTTTTCCGAAGCAATAGCTGTGCCAAACGCTGAAGCCCCAACCATAGCACATATGTTAGTTGAGCGGTTAGTATGTCGATTTGGAATACCCGACTCGATATTAACGGATCAGGGAAAAAATTTCCTTAGTAATTTGTTTAAAGAGGTATGCAAAGTCCTCAAGACAAGGAAATTACAAACCACTCCATACCATCCCCAAACTAACGGCGCTTTAGAACGTAGCCACAGGACACTTGCAGAACACTTGCGTCACTACATAAACAAGGACACACTCACTTGGGACACATGGCTTCCATACGCTATGTTCGTATATAATACTACCCCACATAGTAGTACAAATTACACCCCATTTGAACTGTTATATGGTTATCCTGCACGAATTCCCAGTTCACTGAACAGAGAACCACAGACTTATTATAACTACGAAAACTACGCCACAGAACTCAAAAGCCGTCTGCAACATGGTTACAAAATCGCTAGAGAAACAATTTACGAGAAGAAAAAGAAAAACAAAAAGTATTATGACAAAAACGCCAAACAGAAAAAATTTAAGGTAGGTGACAAAGTATTAATGAAAAACCAAACGAGACAAAACAAACTGTCAAACCTATGGGACGGACCTTACGAAGTCATCAAAATAATATCCGACGAAAATACAGTTATCAAAATTGGAAAGAAATCAAAAATGATACATAACAACAACCTACAACTACTACACCTATGAACAAAAGTTTAGGTCTGTGTCCTTTTTTCAATCTAATACCAACATAATCTTCCCACCGGGATTTAATGCGGAAAACAGACGATTATGCCAAGTTTTTACCCCACCTTTTACGATCACTACACTATATCTCCTTACACAAAAAAAAAATAAATAAAAATAAAATATATATATAAAAAAAAAAAAAAAAAATAATATATATATAAATACATATTTAAATATCTGCATTATTATTCAAGATGGCGATTTACCTCATTATACTGCTGATACAAACACTATACGGGGAGGCAACGAACGCCACTTTTACAATACAGAAATTAAATGAGACTTCTGGTATAATCCTAGAGCCAGTAGGAAAAGCTGTTTTTCACCAGCAAGAATGGAATATAGTTACCAGAGTAAAACTTCCAGAATGGGAAAAAGTATGGGAACACGTACATTTTTGCGAGAATACATTCAAAAGTATCTGCCAATACCGAAAAAACAAATATGAGGAAAAATGCAAAAGCTGGGAATACATAATTTCCAAAACAACTTTTGACTTAAAAGAACAAATAAACGAACTGAAAGCCTTTGGTGGTCACCGTACGAAACGAGGATTAGTGAATATAGTTGGCAGGTTCAGTAAATTTCTTTTTGGAACAATGGATGACGAAGATGCTGAAAAGATTCACGAACAACTTAGCAATCTGACATCATTTCAGGACCAAAACATACAATACCTTAAGAAGCAACTTACAATAACAAAATCCAATTTCGATATAATCAGTGAACCAATCAATAAAATACAAGCAGAACACGAGACCCTGGAGAAAGAGGTAAACGATTTTACAAGAACTGTTAAGGCAAAATTCACAAGCTTAGGCACACTAGCAAACGACAACCTAGTACAAATCGAAATCAACGAAATCGTAGTTAAAATTTTAACTCAATTTCAATCCATTCAAACGGTCCTATCAAGATTTTTCACCCTTATTAACTCTATCCAACAACACAAATTACACCCGCTCCTACTCAGATCAGAAGATTTAAGACAAATTTATTCAAATATATCCCATTATAATAATGTTAACCCATTATTACGAGACCCACAATATATCAAGGAAATAACTAATGTTAAATCAATTGAATTTCAAGATCAAATCATAATTAAAATTACAATCCCCTTATGTAATTCAAATACATTCAAAATTTATCAAATTCACCGGTAAAATTCAACCAAACCAGCTATGGCCTATTAAATATAAACTTTGAGTATGTCATGACAAATCCAACAAACACGCATCTTACTTTTACAACAACAGAATTTAATAACCTTTGTTCTCGAATAAATATCTACCACGAATCTACGTGAAGCCATTGAAATTAAAAGACATCATAATTTCAATCGAGATGATAGTTTCAAGCTGTCTCGAACTTGGGATCCCGTCTTAAATAATTCACGGTCGATCCAATTGCCGCTTTATACCAACAACGATACAGTAAGCACGGTTTGTTCCCAAATTACAATTCCTCAACAACAACAAGAGCAAGAAACAGAACCTCCTACGCACCGCTACAACTTGCGTAGCAAACATCGCTTTCAATAACAAACACATAACATCTCTATGGCAGTTTCCCGGTGACCACGCTCATTGTAATTTGCAGCGAAACGTTCGGGGTGAGTACTGTATTGAACTCACTAAATATTTAATTTATAACGCGGCTAATCCGAAATAATTAAAAATGTCATGTGTTAACAACCGCGAAAACCTTAAAAGTTATATCTCTATTTTTCATTTGTAACCAAAATAAACCTTTTTCAGTTAACGAAAATTCACATGATCTTTGTTTCAAAATTCCTGACCGCAAAATTTACGAACATACATCTTGCAATTTCATTAAATCTACAAGTTTCCTGAACAATATTATTAAACTCAAAGCTCCTAATAATTGGTTGTTTGCGTTCCAAGATAAACAAATTATCTACTCCCAATGTGGCACAACAATATCTCAAAAATATTTAGAAGGTATCGGAATACTCCATTTATCAAAAAATTGTTCCTACACAATTTCGCATTGGAAACTGCCCACAGAAAATAATGCTGACCTTACCATACCCGACTTCATAAAAAACATCTCACTGATAAATATAACCCAAAATAACACACTTTATTTTAATAACACTACGTTGGAAAATTTTCCAGACATTCACTTGTCCCAAATTTCTTTCAAAGAAAAATGGACCCAAATTAACCAAAATTTGAGGACACTTGAAGACGATTTACCTTTAACTAAACCTTTCCTACAATTCACACCAGAACTAGTATCTTACACCAACTCAGGAGCCTTTATTATCATAATAATTTTATCATTAATCATCTTTACAAAACTAATATATTCCAAAAGAAAGCCAGCAAATACGCCGGTAACATCAATAAAAGTATGTACAACAGAAACACAAAATCCTTTACCTGGAAAATTACCCGCGGACTTTAAAGAAAACCCAAGAACATTCCGCCTCCCCCACCTTTACCTCGTGCTTTACCAAATATTATCATTTCTCAACCCATACTTAAACAAACGGTTGTACCTTCTACACCAGAAAAAAAGGTCGTACCCCACTCTCCAAATGCTACAACTCGACAGACAAACAAATTAAAACAAACAACTATAACTCCCACACCACAACGAAAAATTGTACCACACCCTCTAACTGTTACAACTCTACAGACAGACAAAGATATCAAAAAAGAAAAAAAGGGCATACAATTTTCACTTGATTTTACTAGGAGATTGAGTTCTAGAAAATATTCTTCGCGTTGTTCACACCAAACAAAGATTGATGAATTTCGCGATACCTTTGAAGATTCGGATGTTGATGTAATTTGTGTGACAAAACATGGCTGAAGGATGACTTAAATGATGAGATTGTTGGCTTAGAGGGTTATCGTATTTTTCGCTTTAATAGAATGGATCGTATTGGGGGTGGTGTTGCAATTTATGTAAAAGCAACTATAAAGTGTAAACTTAAACTATTATATGATGCGGGCAGTAGCATAGAATATGTATTCGTTGAGCTAATAGGCAATGAGGGTAATTTACTCTTAGGTGCAATATATAGGCCAAATAGATACATAAATTTTTTAGACTTTTTTACTCTTTTAGAAGAAATCTCGTTGGGTTCGCCTAATATTGTTTTGTGTGGAGACTTCAATTTTAATCTTTTAAATTCCAATATCCTCACTGATAATATGCTTACTTTCAATTTAACCCCTGTAAACACAAACACGCCAACTCATTACTTTGGAGGGGATGCAACTCTGTTAGACCTGTTTCTGGTTAGTGACACTGACGACATAGTCTTATATGATCAGCTTTCGGCACCTGCTTTTTCAAAGCATGATTTAATTTTCTTAACACTTAAGTTTAGCTTTGACTACTTCTGCAAGCGAATTACTTATCGAGATTTCGAAAATGTCAATGTTCAACTTTTAGAAGAGCATGCCAGAGTCACGAATTGGGACTATATTTTCTATATGCAGTCTTCAAATCAACAGTTACAGTTTTTAACTAAAAATATAATAACTCTTTTTAATACCCACGTACCATTAAAAACTAAAAGTCTTAAACCTAGCAATAAACCATGGTTTACTCGTGAAATAAGACTCCTTATTGAAGAA
Organism: Baccha elongata; assembly: GCA_951217065.1. Classification (NCBI taxonomy): domain Eukaryota; kingdom Metazoa; phylum Arthropoda; class Insecta; order Diptera; family Syrphidae; genus Baccha; species Baccha elongata. Next base: position 165,375 of record CATNUY010000043.1, read on the forward strand.
CGAGATTCAGCTTATAGCATTTGGAAGCGTTACCGGTTGAATACATTGCGGCGCATGTTCTGCTCACTTCGTAATAGAGTTGTAGTAGAAATTCGTAAAGAAAAGTCCAAAATGTTACCTAATCAGTTAAGCACTTCTTTAAACGGTCGACAATTGTGGAAAAACCTACGTAAAGTTGGTATAGGAAAGTCGAAGAGCGAACCAGCGGTAAATGTTGATGGAAATACCCTTAATGCATCCTTTCTTTCATTACCATTAGATATGGTCCCGGCTCCGAATACAGTTGATTCACTATCATTTATGGATCATTCGGATCACCCTGGTTTTGGTTTTCGCGCTGCAGATAATGCTGATGTTGTGGAAAGTATGCTCTCTATAAAGTCAAATGCTGTTGGGCTTGATGAAATTCATCCAAGATTTTTGTATATGATTCTGCCAATTGTGTTGCCTTATCTAACATTTCTCTTTGATACGATTTTGATGTCAGGTGTTTTTCCTGACTTGTGGAAGTCTGCTAAAGTTATACCACTTCCTAAAAACGCAAAAGGGGTTGAATTCAGGCCTATCTCTGTCCTACCATATTTGTCAAAAGTTTTTGAAAGAATTTTACAAAAACAGATTAATGTTTATCTTACAACGAACTCAATGCTCACACCAAAACAATCTGGATTCCGTAAAAAGCACAGTTGTATCACAGCACTTTTTAACGTAACTGACGACATCAGACAAGCATTGGATAGAGATGAGGTAACGTTTTTGGTTCTGCTCGACTTTTCGAAGGCATTTGACACTTTCAATCACATTAACTTGTGTAAAAAACTTATGCAAAATTTCAATTTTTCATCTAGTGCTACAAAGCTTATTTATTCATACCTGAATAATAGAAAGCAAGCAGTCCAAGTTGGGGACAACTTGTTTAATTTTTTTCCAAAATTTACTGGTGTTCCTCAGGGCTCCATACTAGGCCCACTATTGTTTTCAATATACGTGAACGAACTTCCATCCATAATGGATAACTGCTCCTCTCATATGTACGCAGATGACGTACAGTTATATTTTAGCTGCCCCCTTGGGCTCATTGAACATGGAGTTTATTGTGTCAACGAAGACCTTGAAAAAATTTTAAATTGGTCTCATCTTAATGGTCTTATATTAAACCCAAAAAAATCCAAATGTAACGTCATATCAAGAAAAAGTCTAGATATCAGTTATTTTTCTCCGATATTGTTAAACAATGCTCCTATCGAAAATGTTGAAACTGCAAAGAATCTCGGAGTGACTTTTAACCGCTTTTTGACTTGGGACAATCACATAAATGTACTGGCCGGAAAAGTATATGGTGTGCTACGTTCCTTATGGGCAACTCAGTCTTTTACACCAGTAAATACTCGTTTACTTCTAGCAAAAACCTTAATTATTCCTATTTTAATATACGGTTGCGAAATTTACTGTAACTGCAACTATCTAAGCAAACGAAAACTCAATGTTGCCTTTAATAGTACTGTACGTTATGTATTTGGTCTTAGTCGATACGACAGTTTAGCTGGTTTAAAAAACCATCTCCTAGGTATGCCCTTGGAAAATTATCTTGAGCTACGGAGTTTAATTCTGCTTTCTGACATATTGATTACACGCCAACCACAATACTGCTTTGAAAAAATTACAACCGCAACCTCGCATAGATCTCGTCAGTTGATTTATCCTCGCTGTTCGTTTTTGACATCTGAGCGTCAATTCTTTGTAAATTCCGTCCGTCTTTGGAACTCATTACCACGCTATGTCAAAGAAATCCAAAATGCTACCAGCATCAAAAAGGTCTTAAGAAATCATTTTTCAACAAACACATAAATGAAATTGTAAATAATTTATTGATTATATAAAATTGTTTCATGATTAGTTTAAATTCTATTAACTTAATCTATTTTGCTCTTTTTGTAAAATTAGCTTTAGACTATCTTATAAGATATTGTATCTTACAGTTTATAAGCATTCACGAAATAAAAATAAATAAAAATAAAAAAAAAAAATAAAATAAAACAAATTAATGAATTAATGAGTTATTATCAAAAAAAAAAAAATATGAATAAATATGTATAATAAATAGATTAAGAAATATGTAAAAAAAACAGAATTTTTGTAACCTCTTCAAGGAAAATAATGTAAAAAACGTTCAAATAAATAATTTTTGTAACCTCTTCAAGGAAAAACAAAAAAATATATATATAAATTGTTGCCTCTTCAAGGAAAAATAATATTAATAATATGTACAAAAAAAAAAAAAAAAAAACAACTTTTATATAATAATAAGAATATGTTTACTAAACTTCCTGTACTTTTTAAAGAAAATTAACCTCTTCAAGGTCAATTTTCTTTTTCGAAGGGGGGAAGGATGTAGTGATCGCACTACATTCCAACCTCCCAACAAATACATTTTGCTTTATTCCCACGCATTTTCCCAAAACACTCCAACCACCGATACTGCACCAATAATAAAATACCATAACATACTGACTCATAAATAAATCGTCACTAGGCCATCATAATGCTAACTCGCCATAGTTACGTACAAACCCATTAACTGCTATGAGTAATGAATATCCAATGTCCAACGGATTGTAAACAAATCCAATGCACTAATTGCAGGCATTGATACTAAATGCTGAGAATGCATCTTAGCAGGGGTATGCGGCGCTATGAGTGAATACATGTGAAATATGATGCGGCGGCACTTTTGTGAAGAACAGTTGAGAAATATTTATATTAAATAATTCCAACTAGGTTACAATGTAAAGGAAATATTACCAATTGGAATAAATTATGTAATTATCGGTTGGTGGATATATGGTTGGAAAAGTGCGTGTGTATTGGGGTAGAATTTGTAGATTGAAAATAGTATAAAAAGACAGGAATATTTAAAATATGCTACAGAACAAAATTGGAAATAAACGTACTTATTTGGTCGCAGCCTAGCTAAAGACAGCGGGCCATTTAAAATTTAAAAACAAAATTTTTTTATTTTCTGTCCGCTTTTCGAGCTCTTCTCCTATAAGGAAAGCACGGCGTAAAGCGTTATAACAATAAAAAGGATTGGAATCGGTGAAGAATTTCCCAATTCCAAAAAATGCTACGGAGGTACACAGTTTCCTGGGACTATGTTCATATTTCAGAAGGTTCATAAAAGGGTTTTCGTTGCTGGCTGAACCATTATTCAAGTTAATAAAGAAAGATGCGGTGTTTAAATTTGAAAAGAAAGGGGTTGAAGTTTTTGGTGATCTTCAACAAAAACTTTTAGAATCACCAATTTTAGCAATCTACGATTCGCGTGACGAAACCGAGCTCCATTGTGACGCTAGTGGACTAGGTTTCGGAGCAATCTTCTATTTTTCAAAACGAACAACCGATTGCAAGTCGAAGTATCACAGCTTCGAGCTGGAAACGTTAGCGATAATTTACGCTCTGCAGCGATTTAGAATTTATTCGCATGGGGTGAAATTTAAAGTTGTAACCGACTGCAATTCCTTAACGTTAACGTTAAATTAAAAAAAAAATAAATCCTAGGATCACCAGGTGGGCTCTTAAGTTGCAAGATTACGATTACGTTTTGGAGCACAGAAGCGGGAACAAAATGCAACATGTCAAATATATTAGTACTTGAAGATAACACGTTTGAACAAATATTATCGATCTGTCAGAATAAAGACGAATTTATATAAAACATAAGAGTGAAACTACAAACGAGAGAAGATAGTATGTATGAACTAAGGAATGGGTTGGTCTATAGGAAAATGGAGAAAGACATATTATTTGTAGAACCGCAAAACATGAAGCGTAACATTTTGCAGAAATATCATGATGAGATGGGTCACGTAGGATCTAAGAAGATAATATTCAGAAATCATATTGGTTTACAGAAATGAATAGAAAAGTTAAAGCGCACATAAGTAATTGTTTAAAATGTATAGTATTCGCTTCAAAGATGGGTAAACACGAAGGGCTCTTACATAATATTCCGAAAGGTGATGTACCATTCGATACTGTACATATTGACCATTTCGGTCCGGTGACATTAAAGACGTGTAAGAAGAAGTATGTTTTCCTAGTGATAGATGCATTTACGAAATTTACTAGGCTGTACGCAATGCGCTCCACGGGTACCAATGAAGTGATCAGTTGCTTGAAATCTTATTTTGGTACATATGTGGCGGATGGAAATCTGCATATCGCACTGGGTGCAACCCAGGTCAACTTGAACCCAATTAACAAATAATGTAAAGACAAGTCAACTTAAACTCAGTCAATCGAAGTAGAGGGACAAGAACGATGAATGTTGTTTGACCTTATCATCTATCTTCGTCATTCTTCTTTATCTCCTCGTGTAAGTCGGATCGGTGGTGTGCTTGCTGCAGCTGATTAAAAAAATTATATCCAGCCATTTTCTTAAGTAAAAAAATTGTATTTTTCTTTCTTTCAAATAAATTAACTTCTTGCAATTAAATAAAGAACAACGTTGTATATTCGAAGCAAACATTTGTGTTTAATTGTGGGAACACTAAACCCACACATATAGTAGGCCAAAAGTGATCGTGTCTGATCGTGGTAGCGTGTTTATATCTGAAGCGTTTGGGGAATTCGTAAAGGAAAACGGAGTTCGGCACGTAAAAATTGCTACAGCGTCACCTCAGGCTAACGGGCAGGTGAAACGTGTCAAGAGGAGTTTGGCACCTATGCTAGCAAAAATAACGAACGGCGGGTTAGAATTTACCTTGGATAAAGCCTTATCCAAGATCGAGTTCGTTATGAACAACATTATTCATAAGGGGATTGGAGTTCATCCAAGTCAATTACTTTTTGGAGTGGACCAACGAGGAGATTGTGTAGACCCTTTGAAGGAAATACTAGAAGAATTAAATGGAAAGGAAAATGAGAGCGATTTTGAAAAAATATGAAAGAAAGCTTCAGAACGACTAGTAAAATTATAAGAATATAACAAATAGAAGAAAGATCAAATGAGAGTGTGTAAAGAATATCAAGTAGGGGATTACGTAATGGTAAAGAATTTTGTCAGTCAGCCGGACGTGTGTAAAATAATAATTCCGAAATGTAAGGGGCCTTATGAGATAAGACAAATTTTACCGAATGTTAGGTACGTAATAGGCGATGTAGAAGGGTTTCAAATTAGTCAAATACCCTATAGTGGCGTTTGGGAGGTAGACAATCTGAAGCCGTATGCAAATGAGAATTCGAAGATCTGTGATAATCAGGACGATTGTTCGCCACGAGGGCCGAATTGTAAGAGAAAGAAACAACATTGAACAATATCCAAGTAGAATTATATAAATACAAGACATTGTTAGCTGCCGACTACGTAGGTATTTAAGTATATAAAAGCACACACGAACCGACCGACCAGAGACAGTTCAGTTGTAAATTGAGAACGAAACCGATCGGTCGTGTCGTGGCTTGCCTTCAAACGAAATTAATAAAAGATAAAGAAATAAAAATTGTAATTTTAAATTATGAATAAAAAGTGTAGTTGAAACCACCTTTGTTCCAAATTGCAAAAAATAAACACGCAACGATTTACCAAAGGTATGATCTTTATTTGACAATGATCGCGACAGAAGTAAGGTTTCGATTGTGTAAAGTTCATGTTAAATAGAAGAAGAAATATTTATTGGTCATAGATGTTGAAATAGTTTTCATAACAAGGTAGGTAGATACTTATGTAGATATGTTTAGTATATGATACCGTTATGTACATAATCACACCCTCAGTACAACAGAATGACAAGTTAAAAAGTAGTGTTTCGAGTTATGTGTGTCTTCAATAATCGGAAATAAACTTTTGCATGTAACTTTTTACAAAAAGGAAAATTCATTGATCTGTATACTAATTACACAAGAAAACTGTAAATATTTTCCTATAAGAGAAATAAACAAATAAAAACGTTCCTTTTCACATATTTTTTTTATTAATTTTCATCAAAAAACAAAATTTTTTATGCAGTACAAAAATAAATCGAAATATCTCTTTTTTATTTTTAATAAAAGCAAATGCAATAAAGGAACCATCTGCAAATAATCTGCAAATACTCTAGCGCGCTTTTTCCTGAAATTCGATCACCAATAATTGGAAACAATTTTGCCCGTTTTGATGCAAATGTCCTTGAGATAGTATACTTCATTTGTTTTAAGTTGATGAACTTTGTATAATGGTTTTGTCTTTTTTGACAATTGAATGATTAGTACAAGCTGCTCACAGGTGTTAATCGGACCAGACTTTAATAATCTTGCTTCATTTTTTTCGATTAGAGAATGCATATTGTCACCTTCATTCATTTGCCCACGATCAAATATTTTTGGGTGATGGACTCTATGTCGCAAATCTGCGCGCACAAGTTGGATTAAAAAAGACAAAAGATACTTGATCCTATTTGTCCAGAGCAATTGTCCGAGCAAATAATGAGAAGTTTTACATTTGTTAATTTATTTGCTTAAAATTTAAGGCATGCTGCCAATTCGTCTGATCCTCGACGTGCAATGAGTTAATTCCATTCAAATTGGGAATTTTCAATAGAAAATTTCACACGCTCAGATAAAAAGAGCAAGCGAACAATGACATCGGGAAGACATAAAAACACTAAAATAGCCACACACCCAAATGATAAAATACAACGTACAATATACAAAATGCGTGCACTTTATCTGGAAACTATTAAAATTAAAAGGTAACCGTACATAGAAGATAAGATTGAAACAGTTGACGATGAAGCCACTTAACCAAGAAGGCGTACGTGACGTCTCGAACGTAACAGTACAGCATCCGAGGATCTTGTACCCTCGATTAGGTTCGACGCGCACACTCCGACTCCATTAGAGTTACTTATTTTTAATATTGTAGCCTACTGTAATAACGTTTTGCTAATAAAATATATTTTTTTTTTAAATAAAACCTTTTACAATTTGTTAACTGGCACCCGAGCAGGGACAGCATCAATATTAAAGTGAAACACAAAGTGAAATCAAAAACTTTAAAGTTGCTGTGAACCAGAATATAAAAGTGAATATAGATTAAATAAAAATCTATCACCGTTGGAACACTAAAAATAATTCAACGAAAATCGTAGGACATAAAGCACCTTACGTTGCGGGAACTGCAAAACCCACAGCACCAGGAGAAGTAGACGTATAGGAAGTCCAAAATCTAAGAAGAATCCAGCAGGAGTTCAAAAATACGAAATAAACACATCGGTCCAGAAAAATTATACAGTAAGAAAATTACGTAGTATTTTTTTCATTTATATTCAGTGAATGTGAAAGTATTGTTATTATTATAAAAAACAACTCAATTAAAAGTTTAAATATGAACGCACAACAAGTAGCCGATCTAATTACTCAGACAGTAAGAGAGGTAACTAGTTATCTAATAGCACAGGTAAACGAACTTACATAAAGTTTAGCTAATTTAACCTCAGGTGATTCAATAACACCATACACCGACATAGTTATAGACCCTGCAATAACGAGAGGAGAACGTTTAGATGTAGTGAAATGTCTTCCCACTTTTGACGGTAGCAATTATGTTGATTGGAGGACTGCAGTCAGCAACTGCATGAAGAGCCAGTTAAGGGGGGGATCAGGTACTATGCAGTCACAAACATTGTAAAACACTCACAATAATTACGAACAAAAAAATAATGAAAGCTGAAACTAGTTGTCTTATAAACGTAGCTAGAGATATCGCATTAAGAACATTCATACTTGGTTTGAATCAACCAATATCTCAAATAGTGTTCTCTTTAAATCCGCTTGACCTTCCTAATGCAGTAGCCAAGGCCCAAGAAATAGAGTCAAATATGTCTCAATTTAAAGATAATCTCCATTCCGCACATAGAATGACCTCCATACCACCAAGATTCAATCATATGAACCAACCCAGACAGGTAGTACCAGCTGCTAATAATTCAAATAACAACATTCAGAGACAAAACTTTACCCAAAATAGTCATCAAAGGATGGATATTCCAAACAGTGGACAATTTAGAAGACCGACTCAGCATAACCCGACTCAGAATAACGGACAGAGTCATTCCCAAAATCAAAACCGAAATACGTTTAATCATCCTCCCCGGAATTTTAATACCCACAATCACTACAACCCGTTTGGAGCGAGAAAGGTAACCAAGTGATCAAATTCCTACCAAAGCTCCTAGACTACATCATTTAAATGAAAATGATGATTTTTTAGAGTAACGCACGACCTGCCTTGTATTGAGCGAATACACACGAAGTCAGGTCGTTTATTTAGTATTCTTAGTGACACAGGGGCAACACATAATTATGTTAAACCAAACAATGAGATATCAACAAAACAATTAGAAGTTAGGTCTAGAGTAAATAGTGTCCATGGCACAATATAAATATCAGGATTTAAATATATTAGGTGTAAAGGAGAAATTTAACGTTCTCCCAGAGTTAAACAATTATGACGCGATCATATGAGTGAAATTATTAAAGAAAATCAATGGAATAATTAATATTGGACAGAACGCGTTAGAATTTGCGACAGGCATAGTACCTCTGAAATTCGACGATAAATTTCTGAACCACATTAATATAGAAAGTAGTGAGAATAAATATAAAGTTATGTTAAAAGAAACTCTCAGGCAATATCAAGGAATAATTACACCTCAACCCAATTACCTACCATTCAACACCAAAGTTGAATGTGACATACCCACGTCACATAATGACGCTATATGGAGCAAACTATATCCATACCCGCAAAGCGCAAACACTTTTATTAATTCTGAAATCAAAACACTACTAGAAAACGGTGTAATTCGTCCTATTAGGAGTTCATATAATAATCCAATATGGGTGGTGGACAAGAAAGGAATTAATCCAGACGGATCAAAAAAATTCCGTTTAGTTATAGATTTTAAGAAACTAAACTCTGCAACAAAAACAATTAAATATCCTATGGCAGAAACATCCATTTTACTAAATAACCTCGACAGAGGAAAATACTTTACAACAATCGATCTTCAGAGCGGATTTCATCAAATAAAGATGAAAAAGGAAGATATTAAAAGACCGCATTTTCTGTGAATAATGGAAAATATGAATACCTCCGAATGCCATTTGGGCTCAGAAATGCCCCTGCTATTTTTCATGCAGCAATGGATGACGTACTAAGACCATATGTTAGTAAATTTTGCCATGTCTATATTGATGATGTTATAATATTCTCAGAACCACCTGAAGAACATTTAACACACATCGAGACAATCATCAAGGCACTAAGAGCGCCACATGATACGACCATAAGTAATAAAAAATCCATTTATTTTAAGGAAGAGGTTAAATTTCTGAGCTATGTTATCAGCCATAATTGTATTAAAACTGACCCAGACAAGGTCAAAACAATCAACGAATATCCTGAACCGACTATAATTCGACAGCTGAGAAGTTTCTTGGGCATGTCAGGTTACTACAGGAAATTCATAGAGAACTATGCACATATTGCAAAACCGCTCACACTATTCCTCAGAGGTATAGAAAATAATAAACGTAAAACTATAAACATAGAATTTACATCATGAGCAAAGAAGGCCTTTGAAAATATTAAAAAGAAGCTAGTAGAACAAGTTTTGCTAAACCAACCAGGTTTTAGCAAAGGATTCGAACTCACTACAGACGCAATTAACTCAGCCACAGGCGCAGTACTAAGTCAAGAGGGGAAACCAGTAACATTAATAAGCAGAACATTAAGAGAAACTGAATAATGTTACGCCACCAACGAAAAAGAACTTTTGGCCATAGTTTGGGCATTGAGCGATCTTAGAAATTACCTGTACGGATACGCTGGAATTAAGATCAGCCGCTTACATTTTCGATAGGTAATAAGAATCCAAACGCCAAAACTAAACGTTGGAGGGCCTTTATAGAAGAATTCTTTCCCGAAATAATCTATAGGCCGGGAAGGAAAATGTAGTTGCCGACACCTTAAGTCGTCAGAACTTAAATCATTTACCGAACTCAGGCATAGGTACCTGTCATAGTGCAGAATCCAGTCAAGCCATAGATATCCCAAGAGTAAACAAGAAATTAAATCAATTTAAGAATCAAATTCATTTTTTGGAATCCAATATAAATATTATTAAGTCAACACAAATACACGATAAGTTTTTGAGGCACCGAGTAGAATTCAAAGACGCAAATATAGTAAAAGATATGAAGGAAATAATCCACTCAAGTGTGAATGCTATTTATTGTTCAGAGGAAACATTATTTAAAATTGAGAAAGATCTACTAACAGAATTTCCAAATAGCAAATTTATACAAACCAGTATATTAGTTAAGGATATCGAGGAGAAGGAAGAACAGATTAAGCTTATAAAAGAAACACATAGTAGAGCCCATATGGAAGCATTTGAAAACTACAAACAAATAACTAGAGATTATTTTTGGCCGTTAATATTACCACAAATTTGAGAATATGTGAAATAATGTGAAAATTGCAAACTAAACAAATATGACCGTCATCCCAAGAAACAGGATATTGGTGAGACACCAATACCACGGCGTGGGGGAGAACGCGTCCACGCTGACATCTACTATACACACAACAAAATGTTTCTTACAGCGGTAGATAGTTTTTCAAAGTATTTAATTGCACTCGAAGTAGAAAACAAAATTCACGCAAAGGAAACACTGATAAACATCCTTCCTATTTTTGGTGCAGTTGACAGTGTTGTCACAGATAACGAAAAAACTTTTTGCTCAGAAGAAACCAAATTAGATCTCACACGATTAGGGATAAAACTATACAGCACACCTGTTAACCATAGTACTACTAACGGTATGATAGATAAAGTACACAGTACAATTACAGAACTGATAAGACTGGATACTTACGATAACCCACACCAGACGATAGAACAGCTCATGCCTCACGCAGTAAAACATTTCATTTTCATTTCATTTATTTATTTCGTAAGCATGATTAACAGTATACAACAAAATTTAAATCTTTTATAGTATTTAGAGGCTTGAATTACCATCAATTTTAATAAAAAAAAATTACAATGAAAATCATTTATAAACAAAAAATATAATTATTAAATTCTTAATATTAAAAGTAAAATGTCAATTATTTACAATTAAACAAAAAACAACAATTTAATTTTTAAATTTATAAGCAGAAAAGAAGCACAATATCTAAATTTGAGTTGAGTAGTAATAATAATAATAATAATAATAATATATTTTATTTTTTCAAAAATTGGATACAAAAACAATAAAATAATCATGATGATAATAAATCTTAATTAATTGTTTTTAAAATTTATATTGATTTTATATAATAAAACAAATACTATATATAATTTACAAAATAATATGACATTAACAATATTGTTGTCTGTCTGATTGGCAAATGCGATTTAAAAATTTGTTGATACATCATCAACAACACCTTTAAATTCATTATCATTGGTACTTTAGTCATGCTAGACTATTTATGCACAATAAGCACTTTGTGCATTAATGTATTATTATTATTGTTTGGTTACGAGTGCACCTGTGCTTCTAACCTATTAATTTGCAATAACTGCAGATTTGCAGTATTTTGATTTCCTGATAATTTCAATTATTTATTATGAAATTATTATGAAATCATTAATTTAGTGCCCTAGTTATGTAGGTAGTTTGTAAGAATATTTTGTATAAATACCAATAAGAAAGAAATAAAAATTCCCTATATCACTGCAATTGTACCAAGCCATTCTTTTACCCTGATGTGAGGCTGCATCAGGCAATTGTATATATAGTTAAAAAGTCTGTTTAAGATATTCATGGTCCTTCGATCCAACGCAGGATCGCACCTACTAGTTAAAATAAAGTTAACTTGGGTCCCAAAACTCCACAACTAAGGCAGCCAGTCAATAGTACACAGCTGCAAAGATGATCTAACCAGTGCAACAACTGAGAAAAATCGTGCGAAGTTCACTACAGGGACCACAGAATTCCAGAGCAATAACGGGTTTTTGGAAAAGCAGCGCAACACTAATCCACAGCATGAATATTTTTCCAAAAAATATTTTGAACAATTCGAAACCAAATACCTTGAAATCAGGGATACCTTTAGAGAGAAAAGTCGAGCACTCAAAGACAAATCTCAAACAACTATCCCACAACTTGAAACACAAACAACGCAGCAGTTACTACAAGGACCACCAAGGATTCAACAAAAGGCACAACTAATTGCCCTATACAAGACACATCCCAAGGATGAGGACTAGTCCTAAATCAGCAACCAAAGGAGAATTCATCAATCACAGAAGGAGATGACCATCGCAAAAACCTCAACAATACAATAAGTTTCAAAAGGTTGAACCTAATCAAAACCAATTTCAGGCGAATAACGAGAAACCTAGACTCAAATCAAAATGCAGTCTATTTGTAATTTAAACTTGATCAAATTCAAGAATGTTGGAGAAAGCTGGTGGCGATTGATGACGAGATCATGTCGGCTTAAGAAGAAAGTAATTTAGATCAGGAGTACGTCTCCAACAACGAATTCATCGAGTTGGAGCAAATATATCAACACCCATACATCCAAATCAAAGAAGCGGAACAGCTTCAACATAACCCGGAGCCAGTGACTCCACCCTCAACGAAATAAAACTTCCAACCATAAACATACCTTCATTTACAGGAAAATATGAAGACTGGACATCTTTTTGGGAATTGTTTGATCGAATGATTCATCAAAACAGATTATTTATTAACGTTGAACGGATGCAGTACTTAAAAAGCAACCTGAAGGGGGAAGCAGCTCGGATTATTAGCCACTTGTCACCTACAGCAAACAACTATACAACCGCCATAGAATTGCTAACGAAGAGATTTCAAAATCCAGCAGCTTTGGTCAACAATTACATCCAAAAACTGCTTACCTTGAAATCAGTGCGAAATGAAAATGCGTTCGACTTGAAAACAATCCTGGATACATCGAGAGAAATTTTGTACGGGATAAATAATTTAGGAGTTGACGTGAACTCTTGGGATCCACTCGTGATTCAATTAGTATGCCCAAAACTTGATCCTGAATCCCGGAAATTATATCAACAATCAAGGGGAACTTCAACAGAAATTCCAAAACTAAGTGAATTTTTTGACATCATCGAAGGCAGATTCCGGGGCTTGGAAAGCTGTCGTGATATCAATCGCGAACATCATTCTCAAAGGTAGCACCAATATCTAAAAACCATTTGACCACAATCACAAGGTCAACGTGTGTTGTTTGCAGTGAGACTCATCATTTATTCACTTGCAACAAGTTCTTGAGCATGAGTCCGAAAACCCGGCTCAATGTAGTGCAAACATCAAGGCTGTGCATCAACTGCATGGGAGAACGACACACAACAAGAGAATGTTTGACGAAGGGAGGTTGCAAAATATGCGCACGACAACATAACACCTTACTTCATTTCCCCCGAGGAGAGAAACCCCAAGTTTCAGCAATGGGTGCAACATCAAAAGAAGAAGCATCTACATCCACTAAAATCGCTACCACCTGTCACAGCAATAGGATGGTATTATTAGACACAGCTATGGTCAACATATGTGTTGGAGGAAAAACTAAATTGGTAAGAGCACTAATAGATCAAGGGTCTCAAACTTGCTTCGTTACCAAGAAATAAGCCACTCAATTAAAGGTTCCAATGATCAATTATGAGTCAAAGATTAAGGGAATCAGTGGTCATACTACAGAAATCATCGCAGCATGCCGTTTTAACATTCAGTCGATTCACGATGAAAAAGTAAACTTAGACGTTGAAGCTCTCGTAATGCCAGTTATTACATCGAGATTGCCAACACATCTAATAACAACAAACTACTGGGCTCACATTCAATGTTTAAAATTAGCAGACCCATGGTTCGAACAGCCAAAAGAAATTGAATTACTCATTGGATCAGATGTTTTCCCACAATTCCTGACTCAAGGACTAATTAAAGGACCACTGATTACTCCAATGGCACAGAACACAAGATTTGGTTCGATATTATCAGGACCAGTACTGGGGCCAAACTATGTAACTCGATTCTACAATTAAAATATTCGAATTCACAAAATCCTTTAAAAATAAACGATTTAACTGTTTTTAACTAATCAATAATACATTTTCAACGTAAGGACTCACTTAAAAGTGCGAACACAAAAGCTTCTCAATTCAATGTTCTTGGCCAACACAATGACGAAACACACCGATTTTTACAAAACAAAAAATCAAGGATCAACACATAAATTCATCTTCTAAAAGCGCTATTTTAATTGCAAAACTGAAAATAAAACATTTCACTCTGTAATCGCTTTAATATATGTACCTGCATTTTTAATAATTCTTTTTGTGATAAGCACTGTTACACTTTTTCACCGGGTAAGGGGGAAGGTTAATAAATGTTTAATTTATTTTCTTATTACAATAAATTAACCCACGAAACTATTTTACCGCGAATTATGGAGTAAACCCGACTTCCAAATAAACAAACCAACTAATATAATTTGCGCCGACATGACCGAATAATTTTATTAACTGATTTGACAGATGGTCCAAAACAGAAGATAACGACGAATAGGTAGGTACACGAAAGAGACCACCAAAAGTGCAACAAGTAACACGTTAATAATGTTACCTTCCCGTCTAGCTCAGCAGGTCGTAGGTTCTTTGGAAGAATTTTAATTTCTAATTGTAAACAAATGAGAAAGAGTTATAATTATTGATTATCGACCGAATCAAAAATTATTTGATATTTAAACACAGGGCCGTGTCCAAAAAGGGATTTGGGCGCCAGAAATTCTTTATAGGTAAAATTTCAAACCTGGGTACGATGTATTTAAAATATTTGAGCGAAACGAAATAACCGAATAAAATAACAAAACAACAATTTTATATTCTCAAGTTGAGATTTTAAAATGTTTTATTAAGGAAACCTTGGATAACCCAGGATAAAAACCTTAAATTTTTTTCAAATAAATTATTGACAGTAAATAAAGATAAAAAGGTACCAAACAGTAAATCTGCCTTTTTGCAGTTTGAATTAAATGAAATTTTACGGGGCTCACGGAGAACCGTAAAGCCGAAGAATAGAACGTTACCGGAATTAAAAAGGGCAAACAATTAAACAAATTAAACCACGTATATTATCGAATTAAAAGGTCTACCGCGACAATTTAAACCAAAATGGACACACACTTGAGACAAACCACAACACTCTTTTATCTTTTTTTTTTCTTTCTCCTTCACTCTCCTTCAATCTCCAACTTTAATTTCCACTACTTTATCTTCAAAAATTTCTATTTTTCTATTGAATCTCCTTCTCGATTTTTTTTTCCTTTTTTACTTTTCTCGACTCTTTTTTTAATTTGATCAACCTCTCGTTAATCTAGCTCAACCAGAAGTGATCTTTTTCACCAACATCAATCTATTCGTCCTCCCTCGGCCTTCTCATTCACTCACACATACATACAACCATCCAATCTTTTTCGTGGAATTCGGTCACGGGTATAGCGGTAGCGTGGAAGCTTCTCTTACTTTCCAGCCCCACCGTTGTTGAATTCCTAACGAAACTTTACTCTCGCTTCACATTCACGGAATTCACCAAGTTGTTGGAGTTGTCCCAAAACTTGACGAATTCTGCAAGGCCGAGTTCGGACATCACACCCAATTAACAATTTTTTCGAGAAAAATTAAAAAGAACAAAACTCAAGAAAAAGATTCTTGCTGGGCATTCTCCCAGTTAATTTATTATCTACTCGTGATTCGAAACGCGAAACAATCTTTTTCATCAAACAATTTTTGAGAAGAGTGAAGAAGGCATAATTTTAAAAACTCGAACTCTACTCTAATAATCCCGATAGACCTTTTAAACCACAAGTTAAAATTACGGTAAAAAACGTTAACGTTCCATTCTTCCAAAACATTAATATAATAATAATATTTTTAGGAAGGGCTCATGGCCGTCAAGATATCTTTCTTGACAAAAACGTCGCACTCGTTAGCCTTAAGTATAGGCATTCACTTTTATCCAAGAATTGTAAGTGAATTTCTACAGCTCATCCGCTGGCACGCCTTTCACTCTCGTTACTTCCAATTATATATATCGCCTGTAATAAATTGTCACTTTTGCAAAACGCTGGTTGAGTACACCTATGGTTGATGGTACCATGGCTGCCCTTTACTTAACCAGAATCTTGCAGCCACAACGAAAAGAAAAGGTTAAATAATTAAAGGTCGAAGACCGGCTTTTGTTGCGGTAAATTTTACCGTAACAAATTCCACCCTTACCTCCCAGGAAATGTGTTTAATTTTCCAAAGAAACTTAAACCATTTCCTAAGGAAAAACAACACAACACGAAGATTTCCATCAAGGCCAAAATGCCTCCAAATACTTTACAAAAATTACAAAAAAAAATTGGCACGACTTCATAAAAAATACAATTAAAAAAAAATGAAAATAAATTTTACAATCAAAGTTACTCTTAGGGACTTCAATCTCAAATATTAACAGCCGTATCAACAAATGGCTTTAAATCTTTAACGTGCCATGTACCCCGCTCCTTTACTTGATCATCAATTAGTACGTACGTCCAAGGAGACAAACGTTTACTAATGCGATAAGGCCCCACAAATTTTGTAGCCAGTTTCGCTGCGTAAAAATTCGCTGCATCGGACAGCGCGAAATTTCGTCGCCACACGAGATCGCCAAGTTGATACTGCGTGTCTCTCCGTCGTAAATTATACATTTTGGCGGACTTATTGGATGCCGCAGATAGCTTTCTAGCTATGTCCTCGCGTAATTTTTGAAACTGTGTTTCGATCTCCTGTTGTCCTTGACTCCTCTCGCTGTTTCTAAGACCTACCTCACACCCACTCGTCACCATGTTTCGACCGAAATTCGCGAATATGGCGAAACGCCAAACACCTCATGCTGCGAAGTTCGAATTGCACAGGCCACCTTTGCCAGTTGTGAATCCCAACTCCGATGATTCTCCGAGACATAAGCTCGAAGAGTCGTTTTAATGATTTGGTTTATGCGCTCCGCAGGGTTTGCCTGTGGGTGGTAGTGCGCAGTAAACCAAAGAGTTGATCCATACGCTTCGCCAAGCGCCTTTAGTTCTTTACTACGGAACTGAGGACCATTATCGCAGACAATATATTGGGGTACGCCGAAGAGAAGAAAGACGTTGTCTTCCAACTCTTTGCACACCGCCTTGGCGGTTGCAGAACGAAGAGGAAACAAAAGAGGAAATTTTGTGAAATAATCCACCACAGTTAAGATATAAATAAAACCCCTAGATGACTTCGGCAATGGACCAACCAAGTCCACGCAGACCATTTCCCATGGTTTTGAAGTCCCTACTCTCTCCGTAATAAGACCAGCTGGTTTATCGTTAACAGGTTTCACTTGTTGGCAAATTCTACAGCTCCTAACATATTTTGTAACATCTACTCTCATTTTGGGCCAATAATATTTATTTGCTATCCTAGCAAAAGTTTTCTTTACTCCCATGTGTCCTGCTAATGGACTATCATGGCACTCACTCAAAATTCTAACTCTATCACTTTTCCCCACAACTAACTTCCAAAACTCGTTCTCTTCATGAACCACTACATGATTCACCTTAACATATTTATAGAGCCGCCCATCTTCTACTCTCCAGGATGGCGATGCTAAAGGGCTCTTTTCTAACAAGGATTTCATTTTAATCACCCAAGGGTCCAAATCCGCATCAGAGATTCCAGCCACTACTGGAACTCCTCGCGATAACATGTCGGGAATGACATGTTCTTTTCCCTTATGATGGATGATCTTGTAATCGAGTTGTTGGAGCCGAATGGCCCAACGAGCTAACCTACCCTGCGGATCCTTGAGGTTACTTAACCAGACCAATGAGTAATGATCCGTCACGACGGTAAATCGAACACCTTCGAGATACGGCCGTAACTTTTCAATAGCCCACAAAACTGCCAAGCATTCCTTTTCGGTCGTAGAGTAGTTTCTTTCACTCCTATTCAATGACCGACTTATATAACAAATTGCTTTTTCTCCATCTTCAAATTCTTGAGAAAGTACGGCTCCGATTCCATAGTCTGACGCGTCTGTTTGGACAACAAACGGTCGAGAAAAATCCGGACATGTCAGAATCGGTGCCGTAACCAAACACTCTTTGGCTTTCCTAAAACTATATTCACACTTTTGTGACCACTCAAATTTCTTACCTTTCATTAAGAGATCGATAAGAGGGCTAACTAAAATTGCAAAATTTGGCACGAATCGTCGATACCAAGAAATAGTCCCTACAAAACTTCTAATTTCTTTCACATTTTTGGGGGCTGGAATTCTCAACATGCTTTCTACTTTTTCAGGGTCGACGTGAAGTCCATTCCTATCCACTACAAACCCAAGAAATTTCAAAGAAGGCCTACAAAAATGACATTTGTCTCTACCTACTTTAAGCCCCGCTTCACCTAAACGTTTAAAAACTTCTTTAAGAATTTCAATGTGTTTTTCGAAAGAATCGGTGACGATGATAATGTCATCCAAGTACACAAAAACGAAAGGTTCCAAGTCAGGACCCAGAACATCGTCTATGAACCTTTGCCATGTCGCAGGAGAATTATGTAAGCCGAATGGCATTCTCTTGAACTGAAAAAGTCCTCTGCCTGGCACTGTAAAGGCTGTGTACTTGCGCGATTCTTCCTCCATGGGTATCTGCCAGTATGCAGACTTGATATCAAGCGATGTCAAAAACTTCGCGTTTCGAAGTTTATCCAAAATCGTTGAAATGAAGGGAAGTGGATAAGCGTCCCTGTCAGTAACTTCATTTAGTCTTCTATAATCAATGCAGAACCAAAAACTACCATCCTTCTTCTTTACTAAAAGAATTGGGGATGCCCAAGGACTCTTTGATTTTTCGATCACTCCAGCTTAAAACATCTCTTGGAGTTCTTGATCGATATGTTTTTGGATTGCCGGTGAAACCGGATAATAACGCTGCTTGATTGGTTCTGCGGACGTTCTAATCTTGTGCTCAACTAAATTGGTGCACCCTAAACCTTCGGTCAAAAGCTCTTCTAAAACAAAATCTAATTTGCTATTCTCACTACTATCTAAATCTGATTTTTCCCTAATAGCTACCCTGTCTGTGATCAAAGCCAAATGACTCAAAAATCCCACATTCCTGATCGTAAGTCTGGGACTATGCCCGAGAGTGCCCAAAAATCAGCACCCAAAATCAGAAGGTGTGGTAGACTAGGTATTACTAGGCATTCTATCAACAAGGATTTGTTCTGAACCTCCATCGGCTAACGCTACTGACCCAATACTACTCTTATCTAATTTAAGTGTCAACTCTTTTAAAATTTTCCACCCATCCCCTCCTATTATTGTGCGTGTAGCACCAGAATCCAAAAGTCCTAAAAATTTAATACCGTAAATGTTGACACTTAAATATGGCCTGCTATCTCTACCATTTGCCGCTAATGTGAAAATCAGTTGTACACGATCTACCAGTTGGTCGCCAGCAGGCGACCTAACTAACACTGACGGTTTTCTCGGCCTGCTGTCCCGAGAGACCGTTGCCCATTTCCCGAACAATGACGACAATCTCTACGATTGACGCCCACTGCACCGCAACCAAAACACCGTCTCGGAACTGTACAGTTATTGGCTAAATGCCCTTCCCTGTTACAGTTGAAACACCTAAACACTCTACCGACCTGACGAAAAGGATTTTCTCGAACTGGACTGACAACTTCCACCCGATGTTGTCTTGACGTGTTTGGTTGGTAACCACACTCTGGTTCCAACAGATTTCTATTTTTAGAAGGAGGAGTAAATGAATCGATATTAACCTTTAAACTATCTAGCTCTCTACCTAAAACTGCCAACTCCTTAACCGTTTTAGGTTTGGCACTAGCGATTTAAATTTGAAAGAAGGGGTCTACATTTTTCCTTAAAATTGAAAGCATCCTTCCCTCTGACAATGGTTCCGATAATCTTCGAAACAATGTCCTCATGGTGGCCAAGTAAGTGCCGAAAGATTCATCCTTCCCCTGTGAACGTCGGTTGATCTCTTCTAATAAAAGATCATCGTAGTTTGCAGGTAGGAATTGTGCCTTGAGTTCTTGCATCAACTCTTGCCAATCGCGAAAATCTTCCCTGACCGTCCTAAACCAGATAAGCGCCTTCCCAGTTAAAAGTTCCGAAGCTGATTTAAAGAGATGGGTTTCTGGAACATCATTGGCCAACCGAAGTTCCTCAACCCGTTCTAAGAATGAATTTACTGACGCTCCTTCCGAGTCACCAGTAAACTTTACTCCCCACTTTCCCACTCTTTCTGTGCATTTTGTTTGCACCTCCACTCGTTCAGGTATTACCTTATCAACTATTTCAACCCTGCTGGCAACCCGTGTTGGTTCAGCTAGTGTTACTAATACAGGTTCAGCAGAATGCCTTTCTACTGAAGGACTTGATTGAAAGAGGGAACCAACGTTGACCGATCGATCTATCGGCATCTTCAGCTGATTTCCAGTTGTTGCTGGAGTCTTTTTCCCGGGCAATTCTTCTTCATCATCACTACTCTCACATTCACCAGTTAAATCACCCAACAACAACAAAACATCATTTCTCACACCACTTATTTCATCCTCTTCTTCTTCACCATCACACGGAGTTCTAGATAACCTACCTAAACACCATTCAATTTTTGTTGTTATTTTCAAATACTCCAAGGACTTCGGATTTTTAGGAACATTTACTAAAAGGGCCCTAATCTCTTCTATTTTTGCCTTTACGGCATCTACATCATCATCAAAGCTAAAGGGATAAACTTTGCCAATACCTAAAGAATCTTGTCTGACTAAACGTGAAGCTCTCAAGCTCTCCCGCATAACATCCACCGTATCCACTTTTAAACCCCTAACCTTCATCTCGTACGCCAACTCATCCTGCGCTAACCTTCCAATATTAATTTTGGGAAAAAAAAAAAATAATTATATAAACAACCAAATAAAGAAAAATTATTTAAAAAAAAATAGTGTTGGCAACAATGTAATTTAACTAAAAATTTGATTCTTTAGACTAAAATTTTTAATCCTAAATTTTTCAGTTAAAAAAAAATCTATTAAAAAAAAATTTCCCTATTTCAAAAAATATTTTTTTTTTCCAAAATTTTCTGCACTACACTGTAATATTATGAGTTTTAATAATCCTCATTCGATTTATGGAGAAAAAGAGAAAAAACTATCACGCGAGAATATATCACGACACTTATACTCAAGTAAATAAAAGAGAATTAAATCAAAATGCCGCCGGCAAAGAAAATAAATAATAACATAAATTTATTATAAAAAGAAATATGCTACGAAATGATATGTAAAAAAAAATGATATTAAAAATATAAAAAGGAATTAATCAAAATAAATAAAATATATATAGCGGTCGAAAATGAAAATAATTAAATTAAAACAATACTTGCGAACTTCCTTAGTAGGTATCGATTCCAACGTAAATGTATAAGGGTATATACTCCTCACTCCTTCACGAACTATATATTTTTTTTAACACGATCACTTCTTTAATGTCAGTCAATCAATTTTATAAAATAATTAGGTACCTGCATACAAAAAAAAGAAACAAACCGAATAAATTGTTCTAATAAAATTAATTTTTTATAAAAAAAAACAGAACGCAACTATGTGGGTATATTAGATAAAACAACGGAATAAAAATTCTCCACGATAACACGAATTCTTCCAAAAATTAAGGCCACACACGTTGGGCGACACTTTGTTACACTTTTTCACCGGGTAAGGGGGTTTAATTTATTTTCTTATTACAATAAATTAACCCACGAAACTATTTTACCGCGAATTATGGAGTAAACCCGACTTCCAAATAAACAAAACAACTAATATAATTTGCGCCGACACGACCGAATAATTTTATCAACTGATTTGACAGATGGTCCAAAACAGAAGATAACGACGAATAGGTAGGTACACGAAAGAGACCACCAAAAGTGCAACAAGTAACACGTTAATAATGTTACCTTCCCGTCTAGCTCAGCAGGTCGTAGGTTCTTTGGAAGAATTTTAATTTCTAATTGTAAACAAATGAGAAAGAGTTATAATTATTGATTATCGACCGAATCAAAAATTATTTGATATTTGAACACAGGGCCGTGTCCAAAAAGGGATTTGGGCGCCAGAAATTCTTTATAGGTAAAATTTCAAACCTGGGTACGATGTATTTAAAATATTTGAGCGAAACGAAATAACCGAATAAAATAACAAAACAACAATTTTATATTCTCAAGTTGAGATTTAAAAATGTTTTATTAAGGAAACCTTGGATAACCCAGGAAAAAAACCTTAAATTTTTTTCAAATAAATTATTGACAGTAAATAAAGATAAAAAGGTACCAAACAGTAAATCTGGATAACCCAGGAAAAAAACCTTAAATTTTTTTCAAATAAATTATTGACAGTAAATAAAGATAAAAAGGTACCAAACAGTAAATCTGCCTTTTTGCAGTTTGAATTAAATGAAATTTTACGGGGCTCACGGAGAACCGTAAAGCCGAAGAATAGAACGTTACCGGAATTAAAAAGGGCAAACAATTAAACAAATTAAACCACGTATATTATCGAATTAAAAGGTCTACCGCGAAAATTTAAACCAAAATGGCCACACACTTGGGACAAACCACAACACTCTACACTCTACTTATCTTTTATCTTTTTTTTTCTTTCTCCTTCACTCTCCTTCAATCTCCAACTTTAATTTCCGCTACTTTATCTTCAAAAATTTCTATTTTTCTATTGAATCTCCTTCTCGATTTTTGTTTTCTTTTTTTACTTTTCTCGACTCTTTTTTTGTTTTGATCAACCTCTCGTTAATCTAGCTCAACCAGAAGTGATCTTTTTCACCAACATCAATCTATTCGTCCTCCCTCGGCCTTCTAATTCACTCACACATACATACAACCATCCAATCTTTTTCGTGGAATTCGGTCACGGGTATAGCGGTAGCGTGGAAGCTTCTCTTACTTTCCAGCCCCACCGTTGTTGAATTCCTAACGAAACTTTACTCTCGCTTCACATTCACGGAATTCACCAAGTTGTTGGAGTTGTCCCAAAACTTGACGAATTCTGCAAGGCCAAGTTCGGACATCACACCCAATTAACAATTTTTTCGAGAAAAATTAAAAAGAACAAAACTCAAGAAAAAGATTCTTGCTGGGCATTCTCCCAGTTAATTAATTATCTACTCGTGATTCGAAACGCGAAACAATCTTTTTCATCAAACAATTTTTGAGAAGAGTAAAGAAGGCATAATTTTAATAACTCGAACTCTACTCTAATAATCCCGATAGACCTTTTAAACCACAAGTTAAAATTACGGTAAAAAACGTTAACGTTCCATTCTTCCAAAACATTAATATAATAATAATATTTTTAGGAAGGGCTCATGGCCGTCAAGATATCTTTCTTGACAAAAACGTCGCACTCGTTAGCCTTAAGTATAGGCATTCACTTTTATCCAAGAATTGTAAGTGAATTTCTACAGCTCATCCGCTGGCACGCCTTTCACTCTCGTTACTTCCAATTATATATATCGCCTGTAATAAATTGTCACTTTTGCAATACGCTGGTTGAGTACACCTATGGCTGATGGTACCATGGCTGCCCTTTACTTAACCAGAATCTTGCAGCCGCAACGAAAAAAAAAGGTTAAATAATTAAAGGTCGAAGACCGGCTTTTGTTGCGGTAAATTTTACCGTAACAGCACCATTATACCTACCTCCGTGTTTTGTGCAAAGTACAATGTATTGCATTTACATCGTTTTTTCTTCTTCCAATTTTCTTCCCATTGGAAAAATCTGATAAAACTCAACACTTAAAGTTAATATTTTCATTCAAAAACTTGATTTAATTTAAATTGTTTCACAAAAAAAAAAAAATTTTATTGACTCCTTTTTCAATTCATCTGTCAAATAGAATGCGAGACTCGTTTGAAAATCGGAAATATTGTGGGATATTTTTGGGACTTATTTTATTCGATTCTCATTTCATACATAGTGCCAGTTGAAAGTAGAATCGGAAATGATTTGCGAATAGAATCAAAAGTAGAATCGAGTTGCATAGTTGGGCCCCTGACTACTTCAAACACAGCACCACCACTAAACTTACAGTGGTATTTGACGCATCCGCAATAACTACAACTGGAGTAGGACAGGCCCTATGCTACAAAAGGATTAGTTTTCAGTTCTACTTAAATGGAGATCGTATAAAATCGTTTTCACAGCAGACGTTGAAAATATGTATCGTCAGATTTTAGTGAATCGTGAAGATCAAAATTTACAACGCATTTTATGGAGAGAAAGTATCAAGGATCCAATTAAGGAATACATTCTTAAAACCGTAACATACGGCACATCATCCGCTCCGTATTTGGCAATTAAAACCTTATGTAAGCTACCTGAAGATGAAAATCATAAATATCCACGCGCAAGCAAATTATTGCTGGAAGGATTCTATGTAGATGACTGTCTAGGAGGTGCAAACTCTCTACAAGAATGCCGATATCTTCAACAAGAACTAATGCCACTACTTCAACAGGGTGGATTCAACTTACGAAAATGGACGTCAAATAATGCAGCCTTGATAAAATCGTTACCAAAGGAACTTATCGAAATGGAGCCAGAACACGATTTTACCAATGACAAAACGTTTAAAATTTTGGGACTAAAATGGTGCCCAACTACTGATGAATTTCAATTTAAGGTCAACTTTGAATCATTCAACACAAAAGGAACCAAACGAGCAATATTGAGTGATGCCGGAAAAATCTTTGATCCGTTTGGATGGTTGTCGCCAATCACTATCAAAGCAAAGATTCATATACAAAACTTATGGCTCACTGGAATCACATGGGATGAGAAGGTTTCAATTAAAATTGAAAATGAATGGAACGAATTCAAGACAAGATTATCAACCATAGAAAAAGTAAGAATTCCACGATGGACACAACAAACAGAGGGTTTACAAATGGAGTTACATGGGTTTGCAGATGCATCAGAGTCAGCCTATGCAGCGGCGGTGTATCTGAAGGTTATGGATGGCAGCTCAACTTCAGTAAACCTCATAACATCTAAGACAAAGGTGGCGCCGGTCAAGCAAGTTTCTTTGGCAAGACTAGAACTTTGCGCAGCAGCATTACTTACGAAGCTAATGAAATACATTAGAAATGAAACAAATACGAAATACACTCAAATTTATGCATGGTCAGATTCGACCATAGTATTAAACTGGTTAAAACAGCATCCAGTGAAATGGAACACATTTGTTGCAAACCGGGTTTCGTATATACAGGAACATTTTGATGGCAAATGGAGGTTTGTGCCCGGAAAGGAGAGTCCTGCGGATATTTCATCGAGAGGAGCATTTGGAGATACTCTAGCTGAAAATTGTACATATTGGCATGGTCCAGAATGGCTGAAGGAAGAGAAACAAAGCAAAGGAAGAGAAAGCAAAGCGCACAACAAGGTTTTGCTGAGAACTGGCAATCATTAAGCAAAATCTCATCACTTAACCCACTTATGGACGCCAATGGAATATTGCGAGTGGGAGGTCGATTGAAACACGCTAATTTGTCAATCAATCAAAAACATCCTATGATTTTGTCATCAGCGCATCCGCTGACAAAACTTATCATACAAAAGACACATAGCGACACACTTCATGGTGGAATAAAGATGACTCTAAATCACATTCGGAGGAAATTTTGGATCATCCGAGGAACAAATACGGTTAAGGCCATACTAAATCAATGCATCAGATGTTTCCGTTTCAAAGCCAAAGAATCATCTAAACTTATGGGACAGCTCCCAGAAGAAAGAGTTAGGTTTTCGAGACCATTTACACATTGTGGCATAGATTACGCAGGCCCAATCAACATACGCTGCTCCCAAATGCGAGGCATTAAGTCGCACAAGGCTTACATAGCATTGTTTGTGTGCATGGCAACAAAGGCAGTATACATTGAACTGACGTCAGATCTAACTACTGATGGATTCATGGCAGCGTTGCGGTGGATGATTAGTCGAAGAGGATCCATACATTACCTCTACAGCGACAATGGAACAAATTTTGTTGGAGCAAAGAACATCATTGATTCCGTACAATCCAATCTGTCTGAAAACGCAATACATTGGCATTTCATCCCACCAGGATCCTACATTTTGGCGGACTCTGGGATTTCAACCTGGCTCACTACGAACAAGCGTTAAAATCCCAATCATAGACATCTTACGTGACCAAGTTAACGTCAATGAAACAAAGGATCAGTTTGCTCAATTATGCAACAGGGCAAAATCAGTTACAAAAGATAGCCAATGTAGCGAATCGCGTCACCGTATGGAGGAGGAATGGAGGAACTTACTCTCAATTTTCAATAGACTTCAAGTAAAACAATTGCGAAGACAAAGAAGAGGAATACTGGGAACTGTACTTACCTCAATATTTGGGGTTAATGATGAAGTGTATCACGACATTGAGAACTTGGACAACAATCAGAAGGCCCTCATAAGAAGCAGCAATTCCAATACCAAGATTATGTTAACGACAATCGTTGCTGTTAACGAAACTGAAGGCAGGATCAACAATAAGATCAACAATTTTACAAAAAAACTGAATGCTGGACTATAAGAAATTAATAAAATGGAATCGTGGTTTCGCATGGTCGACGAAAACAAGGTAAATATTCATGTGACCAACGCCTATTTGATTGGACTAGGCTACTTGCGGGAAATCGAAACAAAATATAATAAAATGTTGAATGCGTATCCTAAACGCAGCCACCTTTTTGAATTTCTGTCGCATAAAAGTATAGAAAACATTATCGCTAAGAGCATGAACAAACTCGGCAGAAAATTAGAGATATTACCAGATCCAACGGACAGACTAGAGATGTCAACAACTTCAGAGGAGGTTTTAGTAACAGGATATTTCATGATAAGTGACACCAGTCATTACGAGTTAATCAAAACTACTACAGTTCCAAAAAGGATAGATGAGCAGACTTTTCAAGATGTGCAGTTGCAGAATTCAGTGTTTGGCGTCAATTAAAATCTACAGAGATACTTCGAAGTTCCACTGGAAGGTATAGGCGAGACACCAGCACTCAACGACACAACGTTCATCCTACAGCCATCCATATTTCATAGTATAGAGGAAAGTAAGGATTTTATTATTCAACAACTGTAAATTTCATTTAAACGATGTCCAACAAGAACCCTAAAGTTAACAAACACGGTGTGGAAAGAATTATATACGCCCAACACATGGATGTTTGTTGCTCCTGAGGAAACTACGGTATTTGTAAATTGGGCACTAACTAGAGAAGAAGTGGTGCTAAAAAATACAGGCATTATTAACGTCACCCCAGATTGCATTAATCAATCGAAATTCATACGATTGAAAACAAAACTGGTCACGGAAACAAAGGTGATGATGCACTACAGCAAATCGATTGCCATCTTAGACACATCTCTATCCACTTAAGTCCCACTTTTGTTCACAAATGAAACCGTCATACCTCTCAACAAAGATATGATAGATTTTTCCAATTCAAACATCAGAGACGCAACAGAGGAATTAAACCGTCTACATGACCGTAATTGGAAGACAATCAAAAAACACCAATATTGGACATTTGGATTGTGCTCAATACTGGCAGCTGGAATTATCATCATCTGTTTGTTGGCAGTAATTCTTAAATATGGAAAAAGACCAACTGCAAGGATGAACTCTACTAATATCGAGTTGACAGACCACAGAAGCACACCAGGACATGGATTTAAAATCAACTGGGAACCTTAGTTGGAGGAGGGAAAATGTTGACATCATCAACAACTTTAAATTCATTATCATTGGTACTTTAGTCATGCTAGACTATTTGTGCACAATAAGCACCTTGTGCATTAATTTATTATTATTATTGTTTGGTCTTGTTTGGTTACGAGTGCACCTGTGCTTGTAATTTGCAATAACTGCAGATTTGCAGTATTTGGATTTCCTGATAATTTCAATTATTTATTATGAAATTATTATGAAATCATTAATTTAGTGCCCTAGTTATGTAGGTAGTTTGTAAGAATATTTTGTATAAATACCAATAAGAAAGAAATAAAAATTCTTTATATCAATGCAATTGTACAAAGCCATTCTTTTACCCTGATGTGAGGCTGCATCAGGCAATTGTATATATAGTTAAAAAGTCTGTTTAAGATTTTCAAATGACAATGACTTTTTTTTCTATATTTTTTTTTCTTTATTTAACATAATATTTCAATTCGTTTTGTTTTTTTAAAGTATTCATTAATAATTAAATTTCTGTATTTCAAAACTTCTTCAAGATATAAATAAAGATTCGTGTAGTTTTGGCCATTCATTTGTAGGTAAAATTCTTCTTTCGTTAAATTTTCCTTTCCAAAGTAGAAAATTCTAATTCTTTTATAAATTGGACAAATCGCCACAAGGTGGAAAGTATTTTCAGCTTGGTCCAAGTTACATATTGTGCAAATTCCATTCGTATTTTCTTTAAATGCACGAGCGTTAATATTAAGAAGCCCGCCTCTTGCTTTAAAAACCAATGATATGACTTCAGCTCGCATTTCGTCAATAAAATAGAGAGATTTTTTCGAATATTCAAGCCGGCAATATTCATCGTGAAACTGTGACATTCGTGCCATTTCTACATTTTTTTCCCATGATATATTTGTTAATGTTTCAATAACGTTTTTATGTTTAAGACTCCAGTCAGTATTTTGCGAATAAAAGTTCAATTCTATTCCAGTATCCCCAAACACTTTAACCAAATCATTAACCCAGAATGTTGACTTTTGAATTGTTTCCTCTGCTAATATTTTTGGAAGACGGTTTCTTGGATAACTAAAAACTTTACGTATATACTCAAAATGTAAGTTGAGAGTAAATATAAACATTTTATTGATCCCAGTTTCAAGATGTAACATATAGTTGGGAGTGTTTTTCGGTAGAAATAGCACTTTTTTTTAGGAAAAAACGTAAAAGTTTTTCAACCTCTTCATGTTCACACTGACCCCAGATAGGCCTTTTTTTTTTTTTTCATTTTTAATTCATTTTTATTTTTTCATTTCCTTATATCTATCTTAATGCTAGACAAAAAATCTTAAACAACTAGCTTACGATATTAACTTAACTAACTTACTGGCCTCATGCGGGCGCTCTAAATTAAACTATGACTATACTTAAACAATGCCTTTCGACGTAAAATATATATATTTATATTTAAAATTCGTGATTACTTAAAACTAACGAGAAAATTATTAAAAAAAACTCATTATCCATATCTTTTTTTTAATTTTTTATAAAACTTAAAGCTACCCTTTACCTAATTAAAACTAATTAAAACTACCTTTAAGCTACTAAATAAAACTAACTTAAACTACATTATATCTAATTAAAACTACTTAAAATAACTTAAAAACTAGAACAGCCACCAGCATTTTTTTTTTTTTATTTTTTATTTTTTCTTGTGCATACGCATATGCACACTCGCGTACGCCCATAATATGTATATATGTACATATACATATATACATATATATTCGCAACAGCAAGTACCCACATACAAATACATTTACTTATGTACTTTTTTATTTTTTTTTTTTTTGGTGCCACCGTCACTGTTCTACCTACTCTACCTTTATTTACCTTAGAACTATGTAAGTCGGCCAAAGCAACAATATGGTCAACTTTCAATATCAAGGTGGTCACCCAACCACCAGAATTTTTTGACTTGCTTAACTAAGTCCTTTCTGTCCCGAAGGGGCACAGCTCTACTGAACCGCAGACGCTCTGCTCCGTTCCCTGAGCCGACGTCCCGATCGTAAAGAAGTCGCCGATCCACAGTCCTACGGCTGACGTGGTAGATTAACGGAACCGCCAATCTATCCTGTATCAGTCCACGACTGTCTAAAAAGAGGAATGTCTCGGGCGGGATGAAACCGTTAAGACGCACACTTTCACTATACTCATCATTGGGGTAGTAAGCCCCAAAAATAAGTCCATTGGTCGAGGTCATCGCTCTTGCAATTTGACCCCGAATCAGCTTGATTAAAAAGTTATCTATCCTGTTTATATTGGCCCTATTGTATAGAACATACACCCGAATCTTTTCCATTTGAGATGGGGCAACGTTGAACCACACAGGGCACCCATAGGCAATCATTGGCCGGATAAGGGCCATGTAGCAAATCACCTTTACTCTGCTGCCGAGGCGGCTGCTATAGAACAACCGTCTTGTCAACCCAAAGGCTCCCCTAGCTCTGGTCAGAGCAGCATCTACATGTCGATTGAAATATAGATTCTGATCTAGCCAGATGCCAAAGTACTTTACCACATCTTTACTTGCCAGTGGAAGTCCACTTGGTCCAACGATCACTAGATTTCTCCAGTTCTTTCTTGTATCCCTAGAAGCCCTAGACAACGGGGTTCTAAACAGGATAGTTTCTGACTTCTGGAAGTTAATTTTTAACTTCCAGTCATCACAATATCGCTGAATCTTGTAGAAGTCACGCTGCAAGAGAATTTTGATGACTTCAACTTTTGGACCGGTCCTGTACGCTACAAGGTCATCGGCATACGCAATTGCATGAGTGAGACTACCTATCAGATCGCTGGTGTAAATACTAAAAAGAATCGGCGAGTTCACAGCTCCTTGCTGTAGACCGTTTTTAATATCAAATGTTGTGGTAGAAGTTACATTGCCACTTTTGACAACAAACTTTCTACCATTGAGCATGTCATGAAGCATATATAACAGTGGTTTACTTAAGCCAAATCTAGTTAGCTTCAGATAAAGACCCTCTAACCATACGGTGTCGAAAGCTTTCTCTAAATCAACCAGAACGGCACCCGTGCATTGATTTTTCGTTTTGTTCCATTGAACATCAGAAACTAACTTAGACGCGGCATGAATAGTGTCATGTCCCGCCTTAAAGCCAAACTGATTATCTGGAATAATATTTTTGTCCTCAGCCCACTTGAACAGAGCTCTATTGATAATCTTCTCGAATACCTTACTGATACTTGGAAGAAGACTTATCGACCGAAGATTTGCCGGATTGGAGCTGTCCTTTCCCTTTTTGGGGAGAGGAGGGACCACAGCTGTCTTCCAACTCACTGGATAACATGCATTATTCAATGCGTTGTTGAACAGTGTGGTATAAATGTCTACTGCTTCCTGAATGAGATGTCGAAAAACAATGTTGGGTATACCATCGACCCCCGCAGATTTCTTTTTCTTTAATGTTTGAAAAATTAACTGAAGTTCTACCTTCGAAATTAACAATGAACTTTGTCCATTTCGCTCGGCGATGGTGGCGTTTGCCAAGTTTTCGTCATTGAACCCGGTGAAACCAGTATTCTCAGATCGCCATTGCGTTATGTTATTTCCAAGGTAGAAGTTGTGTAGTAAGGCTCTGTTCTCCAGGTCATGATTCGGACGAATGCTAGCATTCACCTTATACACTTGCTGGAAAGCAGCCCCTACAGCTTCTACCTTTTCTTGAGGATCTTCTATTATAAAAAAGTTATCATCGAAAACGGCACCCTCCGGATCTATTCCCGCAATCGTAAGTACGTCTTCGTTATCTATTGTCCTCTGAAGTTTAAGACATGGAAGTTCGTTTTGATCATTTCTTCTAAATATCTTATTTATTTGGGGAAACATACTAGGGTCGCTGGAATTAACGGCCCGAATTCTGTTATCCCAATATAAATTAATAGACAATCTATAATTTTGTTTAATCAGAACATTAATGTTTTTGATCGACGACTTCAATGTCCTAATCTCCAGATCACGTGTGTCCGTGAAACGTCTGTAAAGAAGTTTCAACCTAGTCAGCAGTCCACTTTTTTGTCGGTGTAGTGCGTCGATTGTCGCGTTCTTGTATAAACCAGTAGGGTCTTGTTCCTTATATTTTGGGTTTGTTCTGTCCATTTTTTCGGTGTTTACAATGCGCGGAAAGGTTTTTGTTAAACGTCACTCGAATGATAACGCAGTCGAAGTAAATAACATCGACAAACTATATGATATTGCCAGCCTCCAAAGATGATTTCAACTTTACTCCTTCATCAGCAATCAGTTGTTCTCAAACTGTTTATATTTTTCTTTTATTTTTTATTCTTTATAAATTATATTATTTTTTTTTTTATTATTACTATTGTTTTTCCATTTATAACTTCTAAAGTAACATTTTAAATATTTGTTCATTGTTTCTGAATTTTAATTTCAGTAAATTGTTTATTTATTTTATTAGTTTTTGATATTTATATAGAGATTTTAAGGTATAGTCATTATATTGTTCATACATACCCCTCTATTTGTTAATTTTGTTTTCCTTTTGATTTTGTTCTTCACTCTGTTTTATTTTTTTTTCTTTTGTATCTTTTAAATTTCTTCTATAGTTTAATTAGCCGATATGTTTGGGAAAGTAGCCTATACTTTGATCTTTTCGTTGCCGTTTAACTCTTTCTTCATGTCGTTCCCATTGTTTTTATTAATTTACAGCATATATGCAATCGAATTATGATCTTGCAAATTCCATGGCAGGTAGATTTAATGAAATTTCGCGATTAATGATTAATGTTTTGGGTAACCAAATGAATGGTTTGCGGGTGTGTCATTTAAATACGCAAAGTCTGTTACCGAAATTAGATGAGTTCAGAGATATTTTTGAAGGCTCTGTGGTGGACGTCATTTGTGTTTCAGAATCATGGTTTCGTAATAATGTGAAAGATGAGATATATAAAGTAAATGGATACAAAATTTTTCGCGGTGATAGAATAGGAAGAGTGGGTGGAGGTGCTGCGATATACGTTAAGCAAGGTTTGAGTTGTTCTTTAAAGTGCAAGTCTATGACGGGAAGTGAAATCGATTACGTTTTTGTTGATGTAAAATCTTCATCTGGTAATCTACTTATTGGGTCTATCTATAGACCAAACAAACACATTGATCCAACTCCAATTTTCACGATTTTGGAATCTATCTCATCAAATTATCTAAAAATAATTGTATGTGGCGATTTAAATAGTAACCTTTTGGTAGAAGTAAACATGATCGATGGTATGAGTTCTCTCGATTTGTTCCCAGTGAACACAAGTAGCGCAACTCATTTTGCTGAGGATTCGAGTACTCTTTTGGATGTCTTTTTTGTCAATAACCTAAACAGTGTTCTATTGTACAATCAGTTGTCAGCCTCTGCTTTTTCAAAGCATGACCTCATTTTTATGATCTTTGATTTTTCTGTGAGCAGTCCTATCTTAAATTATGAATACCGAGATTTTCTTAATATCGACTATAATCAGTTAGAGTCTGAGGCTAGAACTATTGAGTGGGACCATGTGGTTTTTATGACTTCGGTAAATGATCAAGTTGAATTTATTAATAAAAACATTTGTGTCCTTTTTGATACTCACGTACCAATAAAAGTAGGCCGAGTGAAACATGGTTCTTGTCCCTGGTTCTATGCTGAAATTTGTCACAATATCGCAGAACGTAACCAAGCCTATCATGACTGGAAGCGCTATAGGCTTGATGTCCATTTTCAAGTTTATCGTTCCTTGCGCAATCTAGTGGTAAATAAAATAAGGTTGGCTTAAAAGAAATATTACGAAAATAAAATTAATCCAATGATACAGGGCAGGCAGCTTTGGCGTAACCTGAAAGAGCTTGGAATCGGCAAAACCAGGCAGAATATTGAGACTAGCCTGGACCTCAATGTATTAAATACAAGTTTTGTTACTTCTTCTTCTCCTGTTTTGAATGCACAAAATTTACATCCATCTGAAGTACACGAGCGACCCTTAACAGGTGGCTCCTTTGAATTTTCTTGTATAGATAGCTCCGAAATTATAGAGTGTTTATTATCTGTTAAGTCGAATGCTTGTAGCTTTGATGGAATTCATCCGAAGTTCGTCAAAATAATTCTTCCCGTTATTCTTCCAGCATTATTACATGTTTTTAATAGCGTTCTAACAACAGGTATTTATCCTCATCAATGGAAAAAATCCAAGATAATACCTATTAAAAAAAGTCTTTCCAGCATGGAATATAGACCTATCTCTATTCTACCTTTCTTGTCAAAGGTGTTTGAAAAAGTACTTCAAAAACAAATCAACATTTTTATTAACGATAATAATTTGCTTTCTCCGTTACAATCAGGGTTTAGGAAACACCATAGTTGTATTTCTACAGTTATTAATGTCGTAGACAATATCAGAGAATCTTTAGATGAAGACAAAATAACATTCTTAGTGTTGTTGGACTTCTCTAAGGCCTTCGACACAGTTGATCACACCAATCTTTGTAATAAACTTTTAACATTATATGGTTTCTCTATTTCAGCAGTAAAACTTATGTCTTCTTATTTATCTTCCAGAATGCAAGCTGTTTCTTTAGGCAATAAATCGTCAAATTTTCTCCACAATGGTAGGGGAGTTCCACAAGGTTATATTCTCGGAGCACTCTTGTTTTCACTATATGTTAATGAAATCCCGTCTATAGTTTCGTCTTCTATTCATATGTATGCCGATGACGTTCAGTTGTATAAAAGTTGCTCACTTGGAATGCTAAGAAGACTGTGCAGATGCGGTCAACAAGGACTTAGACAAAATATCTAGTTGGTCTGAAAAGAATGGGCTCTGCTTAAACCCTTTAAAAACAAAATGCATCGTTGTTGGTAGAAAACATTTTGATCTTTCCTATTTTCCTGACATTATGCTTCGGGGCTCTAAAATTGAATACGTCGAAACCACGAGAAACCTGGGTATTGTATTCAATAGGACGCTTTCCTGGAACAATCACATAAACACAGCGGTTGGAAAAGTCTATGGAATGCTACGCCAGCTCTGGTTGTCTCATCATTATACGCCCCTAAAAACACGTATGTTAATTGCAAAGACGCTCATCATTCCTAATCTTAATTATGGTTGTGAACTTTTTAACAATTGCGATTCATCCAGCAAGAGAAAATTAAACGTCGCTTTTAACAACATTGCACGTTACGTTTTCAATGTAAAACGTTTTGAAAGAATTTCTCATTTTTCCAAATTGCTTTACAATATGTCATATGATCATCTTATACGTTATAGATCACTTCTTTTGCTCTCTAATGTGATTCAAACTACGCAACCTAGATATCTGTTTAACAAGCTACGTTTTGGTACCTCAAGAAGATCTCTTCAACTCATACATCCCCGTTACTGCTGCCTTATTTCTGAAAGGCAGTTTTTTGTTAATTCTATCCGCTCATGGAATTCTTTACCAAGGCATGTTCGGGAGTTTGGTGGCACTGAAAGGTTTCGGTCTGAGCTACGGTTCTTTTTAACTCAAAACGGCTAACTTATAAATATTTATTTATTTTTTTTTTTTTGTTCTATATATTTAATCTTCTTTTTGTTTTTTTTTTATTTTATAGAGAGGTGTGTATCCCATATGCTTTTTTCTTGCTTTTTTTTCTTGGTTTTGTTTCTTCTATAAATTTGTTTTAATATAGCTATTCTTTTTGTTATAATATTGTAAGCTCAATTTAATTTTACTTTTATGAATAATTGTAAATCATTAACTTCACTTTAAAACTTCACTTCTTAAAAGAATATTGTTTTCTTAATGTGAAAGTATACCAAATCAATAAAATAAAATAAATAAATAAAATTGTTCGTTTTATAGTCGTATCCATTTGAGTCAGGTACCCGTCGATCTCGACGTTCGTCAGGTTCCTGTCATTTGGTGGAGAAATGTCATCGGAACGTATTTCTCTTGACCCCAGATAGGTGCCGTGTAGCACATGATAGATCTCGAGGCTGCTTCAAAAATTTTCAACTTATTGCTTTGAGATATATTCTGGTTACTAATAAAAGAAGATCACGTGGAATTAATTGCATTTTTTGAGCTTGTTAGTTTTTGTTCAAGATGTTTCTTGTATTTGAGATTGTAAGTAATCAGTATCCCGAGGTATTGGTATTCATTCACGACATCAATTTCAGAACCATTAAGGTACCATTTTTGTTCAAGCGGACGACGTACACCTCTTCGGAAAACCATGCATTTCGATTTTGATAGATTAATAATTAACTTCCAAAGTTCGCAATACTCTGCAAGTATATTAATCACGCTTTGTAGTTCTTGAGGGGTTTCCGCTAATAGAACCAAATCATCAGCATAAAGTAACACTTTTAATCTAATACCACATATTTCAACACCCCCAGGCAGTTCAATACTCAGATTGTTTAAATAAATAGCGAACAAAGTTGGGCTCAGCTTACACCCTTGCTTTACACCTTGATGGACATTAAAAAAATTAGAACACGAGTTCCATCCCATACTACTGACTCAGTATCACTATATAGAATTTTCAAAAGTTTTATAATTTTATTTGACATACCAATTGATCTTAGTTTAAAGAAAAGAGCATTTCTTGGAATCGTGTCAAAGGCCGATTTAAAATCAACAAAAAGAGTGAAAATCTTCTTATTTTGTTGAAATTTTAAGTGCCTGATACTCATTAAGCACATTATTTTCTTCCAGCCAACCATTGATGCGATTAAGTAGCAAGCTAGTTAATAACTTGTAAAGAGTATCCGATAAAGATAAACATCGATAATTTCCTACTTCGTTTATGTCGCTTTTTTAAAAAAATGGGAACAATAACCGATTGACGAAACGAAGTTGGAATCTGTTCAGATTTAAAAATATTATTAAAAAATAGTAAAATCTCATTTACAAAATTAAAGGGTGCGTTTTTATAAAACTCAAAAGGTATTCGGTCTAAACCTGGAGCTTTGTGGTCTTTCAGATCGGATAACACAATACACAATTTTGTTAATGAAATTTTTGAATCAAGAGCTGCATTTATGATCACGCCAGGAAGTTGTGGCATGTGGTGCAAATCTGCATTGTTTTCCGATGACAAAAGACTACAAAAGTAATCTTTGAAACAATCAACCGATAAGTTATTACCAACAATAATTTTTTTTTTTTAAGTGAATTAGCTAAAGCTCACCAATCCTTAGAGTTTCTTATACTTTTAAGATTATTAAGCACAGTATTTTGATATACAAGTTTTTTTTTCCTTTCAAAGTCTTTTATAATGTTTCGCACTTTCATTCTATCTTAACCTTAACGATTCAATTTTGTATTTCTGGTACACTCTTAAGCAACTAAACATTTTCCGCCTAGCGTTTGAGCACTGTGCGTCAAACCATTCGTTTTTTGGATCATATTGCTTACATGTGCTTCTAAAACTAATGGAGCTCAAAACTTTATGTTTTATATTGTCAGTTTGAATATCTTTATTTGTAAAACAATTACATTCATTCAAATTGACAAGTTGGTCCAATTTAATTTGATACTCATGAAACATGCTTGGATGCCAGAATAGCTGATTTGACAAAATTACATTTCTTACAGCGCTTATTTTCTCTACGGAGATGACAATGCTAAGCGGCATATGATCAGAGTATGGTTTGAGTAAGACAGAGAACTTTTTTATACATCTAAGAAAGTCCACCGAACAACAACAATAATCATTTACTGACTTACCCATAGAACCCAAAAAGGTAAATTTACCATTTTCATCTCCCACCGTTCTACCGTTTAAAATTACTAAACCGTAGTCATCAAGCAATTCAAGAAATTTTTTCCCATTACCATCAACATATTTATCACTAGAATTACGCGTAGTTGCAATATCGGGATAAGTCCTCAAAATCTTTTCATCCAAAACTTGCAATGTTCCAGTTCTGGCATTCAAATCACCCAAAATGCAAAAGTCAACATTCTTTGTATTTACGTATACCATAACGTTCCTTAACTCATTAAAGTCAGATAACCAACTCGTGCAGTTTAGACACCTTGGAATAAAAAATACACTTTTACTATCAAATTGACCTTTTAGTATAATGAGTGACAATCACTCAAATTAACAAAATTTAGCTGAAATTTAGTTTCAATAGATTTCTTGTAACCAAAAATACATCCACCCTTAGCTCGACCATAGTTAGAAGTTTTGATTGCATCTATCCATCTTACAACATAATCTTTAAAATAAATACCAAAACTACTACGCTTATCATGCAATAAATGAGTTTCATACAAAAATATAATATCAAATTCATTTATGAAATTATAATAATTACCAAAAACTCCTTTGTTTCCTAAATTAGCTACATTATAAGAAATAATCTGACAGACATCTAATTGTTATTGTTGGGAAGAGTTGCATTGATTCTGTTGCTGCTGCTGCTTCTCTTGTCGAGATTTCTTCACAAGCACAGTGTAGTTGTTGTTGGACTCCCGGAACAGGTTATCGAGTTGTTGTTTGCCTTCTTCAGAGCTTGCAATGATTGCAGAATCAGTCCATTTGAAAAAGGTGTTGTTGACATAAAGTGTAGTGTCTTTGAACATACATTTGGCTTGTGCATTATATTTTTTAATTATTTTTTTTATTTGTCGCAGATGAAATCGCTGAAATCGAGTTGAGTAGTGTATAAAAAGTTTTCTCTTAAAAGCTGCGGTTGCGGTGGTTTGTTGCAATTCCAGTGGAAGTCTATTCCACGAACAAATTACAGATACATAAAATGAACGTTCAGCAATACTGTGTGTGAATCGCGGCCGTATTAATTTCAATCCTTTGTTCGATTGGGCAAATAACAATTATTCGCTTAGATAACTAGGACACCTGTTGTGAATGATATTATGGAGGTACAGAACCAAAACAATATAACGAAACAATACATTCAATAACGAACGAAAAACCAAATGAAATTTTTCACAACAAATGTCCAATTTATAACAGCACGGTTATTATAGGGAAATTCTTAATAATATAGATACCAAGCACAGTACTCAAAAGTTAAAATTCAAACATTAATATGCACTCAAGTTAGTAAACCAACTCTCCATATCACGTAGAAAAAGAGGGATTAATGAAATAGGGAAGGTTTGGAAGTGGATATCTGGGTCACCAGACCGCAATGATCGTGTTAACGTAGAAACAAAACTGATAAAATTAATAAATTCAAATAATAAACAGTATGAAGTTAACTCACAGATATTTAGGGTCATTAGGGAGCTTGCTAAGACTAAACATAACAACAAAGAGGAACGTAGCTACTTGTTGATCGAGCATATAATCATAGTACAAATCAGAAGGGAAACTTATTATTCAAAGTGAAATAACACTCTTTAATAACATCTATAGTACATATAATTGTACACAAGAATTGATTATACAAATATGCAAACAAGATCTTAAACTTAATTGTTTAACAGAAATTTTAACTAAAGGTACATCTTAATGTGAAATTATCTTAGAAAAGAATCCCAAAATAAGTTATGTAAACCATAATCACATTGTAACTACAGGAGAAGTAATTATAAATGATAATGTACATCATGGTACACAATTAATACAGGTTTCTGAGACTGTAATTATTAATGATAAGGAATTTAAGAATTTTGATGTAAAATTAAATAGACATATTAAGACAAACAAGGAGTCGAAAATTAAAGTTATTAAATATCTAGAATCAAGCGATGAATTATTGAAATTCACAAATACCGATTATTTACAACCATACGTCAAAAATGTAAAAGATCATCCAATAGTTTGGGGACTTTCAATAAACATAATATTTATACTTGTATCTTTTTCTATATATAAATTAATCACCTTCAAAATAAACAACAGAAAGAATAATCAGATTGACACAAGAAAGCGTTCGAAAGAACTTAGAGGAGCTCAAACTTGAACGTTCGGGACAAACGTCTACTGGCGGAGAGAGGAGTTAATTCCAATCAAATTGGGAATTTTCCATAGAAAATGTCACACGCTCAGATAAAAAGAGCAAGCGAACAATGACATCTGGAAGACATAAAAACCCTAAAACAGCCACACTAAAAGATAACCGTACAAAGAAGATAAGATTGAAACAATTGACGATGAAGAATAAAACCTTTACAATTTGTTCACTTAATGCCTTAGTACCAAAGAACACAAAATTCTTGATTGGAAAAAAGATCAATAACTGTAAAATTAAAGCATAGCAGCCTTCTTTTAAAATAAAAAGACGAGGCATTACCACACGGAACAAGTTTAACGGCTTGTAAATTCATGCAAATAATTTTAATAGTTTTGTTTTGTCCGCTTATTTTTATCTTCTTCTTTTTGATGTCTAGACAGGTCTTTATCGAGAATCTGTTTCGAATTTTCATTTTGCATAACCGTTTAACGTTCCTCGGATTAGTTTCCGGATTCAAAGCTTTAGATACACTGGTCTTCTTTGGGTTTGAAAAACCCAATGTTGAATTCATAGTTAAATACTATTTCGTAAACATGTTGCTTCGCAAATGGAAGCCCATCTGTAACGCAAGTTTATTTGTACATTCTGTACATTAAACTGATGTTCAAGCCTCCATCAATATACTCTCGTTTTGTCTGTTGCTTCAAATAATGAGAATCAATTTGTCACGGTAAAATCTACCGCAACAAGTTTCTCCAGCCTATTCCTTACCACGCATTAATTCTAATTCATTTTGCTTTTTGCTGCTGCTCCAAAATGCTTGCAAGTTTAAAGAGACTGGTCCATCAGCCAGATGCCTTGCTCTCAAGTTCTTTGGAAAAGCATTATAATTTCAGCTTCACGTCGTCAAAAGCTGCGTTGTGTAAACCAGGAGGTTTGCACTTATAAAACCATCGTTTTAACTCTTAATATCAACTTTAACAAGAATTTCGACGGAAAGTCATTTTAAATTCATTGCGTGTGAGTCGGACAGTCCACACAAGAACACACTGAGCTATATACTAGCGACATTAAATTTTATTTAAAACTATATTGGAAACTGGCGTGTCCAGGCGTCGAAATGTTGATTTTATTTTGAATCCTAAGTGTCTTCAACACAAAATGAAAATG
Organism: Baccha elongata; assembly: GCA_951217065.1. Taxonomy (NCBI): domain Eukaryota; kingdom Metazoa; phylum Arthropoda; class Insecta; order Diptera; family Syrphidae; genus Baccha; species Baccha elongata. The sequence continues at coordinate 206,469 of CATNUY010000043.1, forward strand.
ATTTTGCTTGGTGTTTCCTTTCCCTTAAATTCTGCGCGAAGGTCTACTAGTTCTTAGTATTTAAATTTTTTCGCGAGCCGTAGAATCCTTTTTCACCATTTTGTTTATAAAAATGGTTGATACCTGTCTGACACAACAGTTTTTCTTTTCATTTATTAAGTCTGGGTCAGAATGGGACAGGGGACTTTATCGTGTGGTGAATAGTTTTTCGTTTTACTATTCATTTAACGGAATTGACGGTAAGGGACTGAACTCGTCCATTTAACCATGTCGTCTCTGAGCGGATCGTGGCTTGGGTTCAACAACGGTGAAATCCTCTACCAATGTGTGGGATTTAGTGAATACACCATAGTTGAATACCACCACCAAGTGATACCGAAAGAGACGACAAAATGGTTAGTGATGATGTTCGAGATGAAGTCCGCCATTAAGGCACTTCTTGGAAGACTTTCAAGAACCTTAGTTGGAATTTTGAAAGAAAAACGAAAAACTATTGCGACTTCGTATTATTTATTAAATTAATTTTGAGATAAATTGGTAGTTGGCAAATTGTTGTTTTGCCTGTGTTTTTGATCTTTATTGAGTGGTAAAATTGAAAGGAAGACTTTTGTGCAGGACAAAATATAATTCGGAAAGAATTATCGGAGAAAGGATTCGGTAGTATACAGATAAGTACCAGGTTTTATTTAATATAGTTATTTACTTTGATTGTTATTTTTTTAATTTTGCGTGTGATTTATTTTGGTTGCCAATCGGAAAAATTTAATTCGTGTAGGCCTTCGCTTCCGTACTTTGTTTCCTCGGCATTGCGAGACGCGCGTCCTTTTAGTTCTCAACTTTGAATTCGGAGACTATCCGAAGTCATATTCATTTCTGTGTATTTTGTGGCACAGAAATTTTAATTGTATTTTCATCTTGTTTAAAAGTTATTTTATCTTTCGATATAAAATTGGCCTTCCGCCATTTTATATTAACTTGTACACTTTGTTTTATTTGTTATTCGAAAAGATTCTAGGTTTTATACCTATACCTATAAAGGTTTCCTAGACAATTTGTTTAAATAAATTTTTAAAATCCCAATTTGGGAATTTAATACTTTTGTTTTTTTTCTGTTATTAGTTGGTTTGGTATTTCCATTCCTTTAAAAAAAAATACCTGGCGCCCTTTTTAAAAGTAAGTACCTACGTCCCTGTGGGCATTTATTTTTTTTACATTCTTTTCATTCGATTAATTCTTTAAGAATTAGTCGAACGCTTTTTTTTATACTTCTTTTTTTTATAATTCGCGAACTCAGCCCAGCTGAGCAGCCGGTGATTGGCAGCATTCAACAGGCTGCATAGTTACACTTCTTATCGCCCACTTAGCTTTGACATTTGTCAAAAAGTCCGATTTGTTTTTCTCGCGTGCACACGGTAGCGCAGATTAAATTTACTTGATTTTATTTGTTTCTTTTATCTTTTTTTTTTGTTTATTTCTAGTTATTTGAGATTCGGTAATCTCATCGTGGTAATTTATTAATTATAATAATAATATTCGGGCGCGATTAAAAGTGTAACAAATTGGCGCCCAACGTGGGGCATCTTTGTATAATAAAAGTGCAATAAAAAATTAAATACCTACCTAGTTACATACATTGTGTACAAGTGTTTTTTTTATTATTTTATCTATTTGTGAGAAAGAATTTTGCTGTACATTGCGTTTATCATTTAGGAAAGTGTCTTTTATTATTTTTTTTTAAATAAAAAAAATAAGTTACTTGGTGTTGTTTTTTTTTATCCCCCAGGTTAAATTATTTTGAGTGGTGGATTTGCATAATTTATGTAACAAAACGGATAGTTTTTGTTGAAGAATCTGGAGCAATTTAAAAGGAGATTTCTGTAAGAAAATTCGTATAAAACTGTGAGTAAGGTGTTTTATTTTTCTTTTCTATTATTTTTCTTGCATTTTTACTTGGAATTTGTTTTCATACATTTTATTTATTTGGCTTATTTAGAAAGTAAATTGATTTTTGAGAGTAGCGAAGTTTGAGAGTTGAGAATATTATTTCCTGGTTACAGTGTTGCCACTTTTTGCAAATAGTTTTTTTTTTGAAAATTAATATTATTTTAATTACAGGGTTGCCAATTTTCTATAATTGTTTGTTTTAGTAAGTATTTTTTTAAATAGGTACTTTTTATTAATAGTTTTTCTTATACTTTTTTTAAATTATTTTTATTTCATTTTTATTAATTTCTAGAATTGTTTTAGTGTTTTAATAGAAACTTTTAAATCATATTTTATTTGTTTTTAATAGTGTTTTTTCTCTTTATTAGTGTATATTTCGTGCTATTTTATTTTGTTTCTTGTTACTTTGTTTGAAAATGGAGATTAATAGGTTGTCTCAAGAGGAGTTAGTGTACGAAGTACAGATCAGGGGCTTAGAAGTAGGGACAGTGGATGAAATGCGTAAATCGCTTAGTTGAGCTAGGATTTTAGAACGTAGAAATTCATATGTGCCTCCCGCTTATCCATTCTCTTTTGAAGAGGATCGGTTAGCGGTTGAGAAGAAGTTAGCAGAATTAGAAAAATTGTTAGAAAATCCACCTAGATTAAAATCCTCAACAGAGTATATTAAGATAGTTACAAAGATTGAATGGGGTCTAAGAAGAATGGATAGGTCGGTTCCAGAAAGTGATTCGGATGAGAAAATGAAGCAGGTTTTAAAAAATATTCACTTCTCGATGAAATTAGGCGTCGCACACAAGGCAAAGATGAATCCATCGGCGTCTATGTGGCGACAATGCAAAATTTGTTTGGTAGGCTTACCGAACAAATATCAGAAGATAGGAAGTTGTCAATGATCCAAAGGAACTTGACACCTTTCTATCAAACGCAACTCGGTTTGGCTAGACCAAAATGCGTTTCTGATTTGGTAGCATTAGGGCGCAATTTAGAAGCAGTTAGGGCAAACGTGGAATCTTATGTTCCACCTCCTAATGTTAGGTCGAATAGGAATTCGCTAGAACCGGATCTAGCTTATGTAGGCGTTGAAACTCCAACAGTTTCAATTGTTGCGGAAAGCAACCAAACTGTTCGTCAGGCACACCCTTAAATCCTCAGAGGCAAGTTAGATGTTTTAATTGCAATGGGTCAGGCCATTATGCAAATAGGTGTTCTGCTCCTAGGCGTTGTTACGGTTGTGGTGCTGAAGGGGTCAGCAGCCAAAACTGTCGTAGATGTTCGGGAAACGAACATCGGTCTCTTGCACCAGCAGGGCGAGAGTACCGCAGACGTTAGTCAGGTTGCCTGCTGGTAACCAGCTGGCTAATGTTATTCATTTAGATTTCACCTTGGAGGCAAACGGTAGGGGTAGTAGGCCATTTTTAACAGTTAGTATCTATGGTACTAAATTTTTAGGTCTTTTAGATTCAGGAGCAAATAGAACCATATAAGGTAGGGACGGATGGAAGATTTTGCAGGAGTTAGGGCTTTCTTTTAAAAAAAATACTGTTCCTTTCGTTCGTTTAGCGGATGGAGCAGGTGTAGCAGTTTTAGGGACCCTTTCTTTACCCATAGTAGTAGAAAATAAGGTAGTGTTGATTGACTGTCTTGTCATACAAACTCTGCCACATACGATGATCCTTGGTGCAGATTTTTGGGCACTGTCGGGTATCGTCCCGGATTTGCGATCACGTATGTGGAATTTTTCGGACCAGGATAGGATGTTTTCGATTTGTTCAATTACTGAACGATCAGAGTTGAGTGTTAGTGAAGTTCAAAAATTAGAAAAATTAGTAGAAGAATCTTTCAGAAAGATGCCAGAGGGCTTAGGGTGTACCACTATTGTGGCACACAAAATTAGAACGTCGGCGGAACCGATAAAACAAAGGTATTATCCGGTTTCTTCAGCGATGCAGGTACATAAAGATAGAGAATTAAATGAAATGTTAGATGCAGGAGTTGTTGAGAGATCGACTAGCGCGTGGTCATCTCCAATACTATTAGTTAAAAAGAAAGATGGCTCCTTTAGATTCTGCGTTGACTATAGGAAGCTAAATAAAAACACAGATAGAGATGCCTATCCACTTCCTTATATTAGTTCAATTTTAGACAGACTTCGTGGTGCGAGGTTCTTGTTTTCGTTAGACATCAAATCCGCGTATTGGCAGATTCCTATGGAGGAGGAATCAAAACCTTTTACTGCATTTACAGTACCTGGAAGGGGACTTTTCCAATTTCGGAGAATGCCTTTCGGTCTTCATAACTCACCTGCGACTTGGCAGAGGTTTATCGACACAGTTTTGGGTGCCGACCTGGAGCCATTCGTATTCGTTTATTTAGACGACATCATCATCATTACAGAAAATTTCGAACAACATCTAGAAATTCTGAATGAGGTGATGGAAAGGCTGAGTGAAGCAGGTCTGAAAGTCGGTAAAGAGAAGTGCAATTTTTGCATGCCATCGATGAAGTTTTTAGGTTACATAGTGGATCGAAACGGGCTTCATGTAGACCCAGAAAAAGTGGAAGGCATGGTTAGGATTCCAGCACCGGGGAATGTTAAAGAAGTTAGAAGTTTTATAGGCACAGTTTCATGGTACCATTGTTTCGTACCGAATTTCGCAGAGTTACTTAGACCATTGACAGATTTATTAAAGAAAAGTAGAAAGTTTATTTGGAATGAAGAATGTGAGAATAGTTTTAGAAATGCACAGGAGTGTTTGGTGACAGCACCAATACTTACATGCCCAGATTTTAAGCGACCATTTGTCGTGCAAACAGACGCTTCAGATTACGGTATCGGTGCAGTTCTTTCACAGAACTTTGATGAGGGAGAAAAGGTTGTCTGTTACCTTAGTAGGTCACTTAATAGAAGTGAAAGAAATTATAGCACTACTGAAAAAGAATGTTTAGCTGTACTGTGGGTTATTGAGAAGTTGCGTCCGTACCTCGAAGGCATTCGATTTACGGTCGTGACTGATCACTATTCCTTGGTATGGTTAAATAATCTTAAAGATCCACAAGGCAGGTTAGCTCGATGGGCAGTCAGACTGCAGCAATTCGAATTTGAAATCATTCATCGTAGGGGCAAAGGTCATTTAATACCTGACATGCTCTCTCGGGGACTACCGCGGTTAGCTGGTATCTCAGACGAGGATTTGGACCCTTGGGTGACAAAAATGATTTCTTCTGTGAATTCGAATCCTTTAGCTTCTCCAGCCTGGAGAGTTGAACAAGGTAAATTGTTTAAACTGGTGAAGGCAAAACATGTTGTTGTGCATGAGTACAACCAAGAATGGAAAAGAGTGTTAGGTAAATCAGAAAGATTAGATATTTTACGTGAGTACCATGATGGCCCTTTAGCAGGTCACATGGGTGTTAGAAAAACTTTTGCCAGGATTGGGGCAAATTTCTATTGGCCTAAGATGAGAGGCGATATAACTAAATATGTTAGAAGTTGTAGAGTTTGCCAACAGGTGAAGCCGGTGAATGACAAACCAGCTGGGTTGATGATAGAGAGGGTTGGGATTAGGTCACCGTGGGAAATGATATGTATAGATCTCGTAGGTCCGCTTCCAAAATCGAGTAGGGGTTTTATTTATATTTTGACGGTAGTGGATTACTTTACCAAGTTTCAACTACTTTTCGCTTTGAGGTCGGCTACTGCAAAGGCAGTTATTAGAGAGTTAGAAGATAACGTTTTTCTTTTATTTGGCATCCCTAAGGTGATCGTATGTGACAACGGTCCCCAGTTCCGGTCTAAGGAACTGAAAACGCTTTGCCAGGCGTACGGGTCACAATTAAAATTTACAGCCCATTATCATCCGCAGGCGAATCCTGCGGAAAGGATCAACCAGATCCTTAAGACGACGTTGCGGGCTTACGTCGCTGAAAACCATCGTATATGGAATTCACAACTTTCTAAGGTGGCGTGCGCTATCCGCACGTCACAACATGACGTTTTAGGTGTTTTGCCTTATTATGCCAATTTTGGCAGAGAAATGGTAACTTCGGGTCACGAAGCACCATCGGTAGAGGAGAGTTCGGAAAACAATCAAGATCCACTTGAGATCGAGAGACGTTTTCGCGAACTAAGGTTAGATATAAGTAAAAAATTGCAAGCAGCATCTCAGAGGTCTGCTAAAGCCTACAATCTTAGGCGGCGTGATATTCAATATCATCCCGGCGAGATTGTTTGGCGAAAAAAAATTTCGTTGTCAGATGCCGCGAATTATTATGCAGCCAAATTAGCACCGAAGTTTGTCGGTCCGTTTATTGTTAAGAAGCGTGTGTCACCTTCGACATACGTCTTAGAAGATAATAATGGTAAAGAACGCGGAACATGGCTTGTTAAAGATTTGAAACCGTTTACCGATGCATCCGACGAAAATTAGTTTTGTTAAAGTTAAAGTTGTTTGTTTTTCTATTTTTTTTTTTTTTGTTTGATTTTATTTTTTCCTCAATTTGAGATGGTTAATTTTCTGATGGAAAATCATTTTCGTTTCATTTTCATCTGGTAAGCCTTAGGAAATGGTTTACAGTTCTTCGAAATGTAAGCACATTTCCTGGGAGGTAAGGGTGGGATTTGTCACGGTAAAATTTACCGCAACAAGTTTCTCCAGCCTATTCCTTACCACGCATTAATTCTTATTCATTTTTCTTTTTGCTGCTGCTCCAAAATGCTTGCAAGTTTAAAGAGACTGGTCCATCAGCCAGATGCCTTGGTCTCAAGTACTTTGGAAAAGCATTATAATTTCAGATTCACGTCGTCAAAAGCTGCGTTGTGTAAACCAGGAGGTTTGCACTTATAAAATCATCGTTTTAACTTTTAATATCAACTTTAACAAGAATTTCGACGGAAAGTCATTTTAAATTCATTGCGTGTGAGTCGGACAGTCCACACAAGAATACACTGAGCTATATGCTAGCGACATTAAATTTTATTTAAAACTATATTGGAAACTGGCGTGTCCAGGCGTCGAAATGTTGATTTTATTTTGAATCCTAAGTGTCTTCAACACAAAATGAAAATGATTTTGCTTGGTGTTTCCTTTCCCTTAAATTCTGCGCGAAGGTCTACGAGTTCTTAGTATTTAAATTTTGTCGCGAGCCGTCGAATCCTTTTTCACCATTTTGTTTATAAAAATGGTTAATACCTGTCTGACACAACAGTTTTTCTTTTCATTTATTAAGTCTGGGTCGGAATGGGACAGGGGACTTTATCGTGTGGTGAATAGTTTTTCGTTTTACTATTCATTTAACGGAATTGACGGCAAGGGACTGAACTCGTCAATTTAATAGTCGTCTCTGAGCGGATCGTGGCTTGGGTTCAACAACGGTGAAATAATTTAGCATTCTATTAGTTATAGCCATCACTGTATAAATTGCTCACAGTATAATTGTTGCTCTCTTTACAAATGTACGGTATAATTTATAAGACAAGATTCAAAAGCATTTATGCTAAGAAAATAAAGTCAAAGTTAGTTCACAACAATAACTCGAACAAGCTGTTTTATTTCTAACAGGTTATGGGCCCAGTCTCGCAAAAATTATACGGTTATTAGATAAAGCACATAACAGATCATTTTTAGTATTTCTTTTCACTGGTTCATAGTCTTTTTTGTCTTCCGTTTTTTTTTCGACAACTATTGTCATTGCTTGCTAATTTTTCATTTAAAAAAAAAGGTTAAAACTATCTGCCACCATGGACAGTGAACTTATTAAAATAGAAAAACTTCAAAATTTAGAGCATTGGCAATTGTGGAAATTTCAAATGAAAATTCTCATGAGTTCTAGTAAGATTTGGGACGTGGTCACTGGCGTCTCAAAACCGCCCACAGATCAAGTTCAGTTGGATGCATGGACGGGACGTGATCATAAAGCCCAGAAGATGATTGTTACAGCAATCGGACAGGAGCCAATGCTTCACATAATGAATTATGATACTTCAGCGGATATGTGGGCTAAACTCGAAAGTGTATACGAGCAAAAATCGGAAACTAGTATACATTTGTTGCAGCAACAGTTTTTCAACTACACCAAAGGTGCTGAGGATTCCATTGCTGTTCATATTTCCAAGCTCCAGAAACTGTCATAGCAATTGAAAGATTTGGGTGAGGAAATATCTGAAAATATGTTAATTACGAAGATTCTTATGACATTACCAGACTGCTTTGGACATTTCTTTACGTCATGGGAGTCTACATCTAAAGATGAACGTAATTTAAAGAATTTAACAGCGAGGTTGTGCATGGAGGAATCTAGACTTGGAGTTCCTAGTGATATATCAGGTGCCTTTTTTGCTAAGAAGTCAGTAGGTAGAAATTTGTATGGTAACAAAAAACGTGGAAAATGTTTCATTTGCAAACAAACGGGACATTGGAAGAACGAGTGTCCACGAAAACGGGAAAGGCAGAGGGATAACAGGACTGGAGATGCTTTTGTGGGTCAAACGGTGGTTTTCAATGCAACCGAAAGAGACAATTGGTTTCTGGACTCGGGTGCAAGTGACCACATGTGTTTTAGACTGGATTGGTTTCACGATTTTCAGAGCTTTAAGGAACCTACGTTAATCAGAGTTGGTAATGGGGATGTTATCAAGGCTTTGGGAAAGGGCAGCGTAGAAGTGGAAGCTTTTGATGGTAAATTGTGGTCACTAAAACAAATAACAAATGTTCTTTATGTTCCAGACATCAAACTTAACCTATTTTCTGCGAACTCCACGCTAGACAAGGGGTTCCACATGACGGCTGATACATATAAATGTGAATTGCGACTGATGGATAAAGTGATTGCGATTGCGCGTAGAGAATTAAACAAACTTTTTAAGTTGATGTTTCGTGTGATTTGTTCATCAGTAAGTGGCGAGGCGAATGCAGTTCTTTCATTGGAAACATGGCATCAACGAATGTGTCATCAGAATGTAAGTCATACAAAAATCGTGTTAAACGATCATGCGATAAAATACGTCGAAAAAGAAGATTTTTTTTGTGAAGCATGTGTTCTTGCTAAACACCACAGAATGCCATTTAGCGCCAGCTCAAGCAGGGCCACAGCTCAAGGGGAATTAATCCACATAGACCTATGTGGACCAATGCAAGAGATGTCTTATGGTGGTGCTAGGTACATGCTACTCTTCCGCGATGACTACTCCAACTATCGAAGAGTTTATTGTTTGAAGTCGAAGTCAGATGTTTCTGATTACATTGTTCGATTTCTTGATCAGGTGCGCATTGACACGGGTCTGCAGGTGAAGACTTTGAGGCCGATAATGGACTTGAATATGTCAACAAAGAAGTGCAGGATATATTACGATCACGTGCAATTCGTCATCAAAAAAGTGTGCCATATACACCGGAGCACAATGGAAGGGCCGAGCGTGACATGCGTACAATAATCGAGTCTGCTAGATCGATGCTTCATTCAAAAGCATTAAGCTACAAGTTTTGGGGCGAGGCGGTTACCAATGCAGTCTACACCATTAATCGCACTGGGCGATGTCCTGAAAAAGGTAAGACCCCTTATGAGCTATGGTTTAAACAAATCCCTGATATAACACATTTAAAAATTTTCGGTGTTGATGCGTATGTTCACATACCAAAAGAAAAGAGGCGCAAGCTTGAAGTAAAGGCTACAAAAGGTATTTTCGTTGGCTACGAGGAGGACTGCAAAGGTTTTCGAATATGGCTTCCTACATGTAAGAAGGTTGAAGTGTCAAGAGATATTATTTTTAAGGGAACCTCAGCTGGTGAAATGGTGATAAGACTCAAAGATGAGGACGTACTCAGTTCTCATCATATGGAAAAGGAGCATGCAAAAATCGAGGAACCAGGTAAAAAACCGATTGTGCCCAACAATGAAGTGAAGGAAGAGGTAGAAACCGAGGAGGTGCCTGAACCAGCTCCAAATGTTCGTGAGCTACGATCAAGAACGATTACATTGGCGGCATTATGTGAAGGTTATGCATATTTAGCAAGTCATGATGAGCCGCGCTCTTTTGAAGAAGCTGAAAAATCAATTTTTCAAAAGCAGTGGAAGTTTGCGATGGATGACGAAATCAAGTCATTGGATAAAAATTGTACGTGGGATCTGGTAAAGTTGCCCCCTAACAAAAAGGCGATAACAAACAAGTGGGTCTACAAGGTTAAGCGGACAGCTGAAGGTAATGTTGAAAGATTCAAGGCACGTTTGGTTGTGAGAGGTTTCACTCAACAATATGGAATTGACTACGAGGAAACCTTTAGCCCTGTCGTTAAATTTACGTCGATTCGAATGATAATTGCTCTATGTGCAGCTGAAGGTTTGAAGCTAAGACAATTTTATGTAAAAACTGCGTTTCTCTATGGAAATTTATCTGAAGATATATACATGTGTCAGCCTAAAGGGTACGAGGATGGCAGTGAGAACGTTTGCAAGTTAAAGAAAAGCCTTTACGGCTTAAAACAAGCATCAAGATGCTGGAACGAGCGTTTTTCAATTTTTCTAAAAAGTTTTTCTTTTCAAGTCAGTGAAGCAGATTCATGTGTATTCGTTGGGAAGCGAAACGATCGAAAAATTATTCTCGCATTGTATATTGATGACGGATTGGTAGCTGCAAACGATGAAAAGGATCTTGATGAACTTATTTATCAGCTTCAACAGGAATTCGAGGTCAAGTTTCAGACGGCTAATTTTTATATCGGACTTGAAATCAAAGCACTCGCAGATGGAAGCATGCAGCTCAAACAAACATCGTATGCTGGTAGTATTCTGGATAAATTTGGTTTCGGTCAGTCAAAGTCAGTAACAACACCCATTGAAAAAGGGAATACAACTTCTGAGTTGGTTGAAACTACATCGAAGTTTCCATATAGGGAGGCAGTTGGATGCTTAATGTATTTGTGCGTCGGAACGAGGCATCGCATATGCAGTTAGTTTTGTGAGCAGATATCTGGACAATCCAAAGGAAGCTCACATTGTTGCTGTTAAAAGATTTTCAAATATATTCGAGGAACTTTAGATTATGGTTTAACATATTACAGAACTAATCCATATATTTCGTGTTTTACAGACGCTGATTTTGCTGGTGATACTGATTCAAGAGCCTCAACAAGTGGTTATGTGTTAATGATGTGCAATGCTCCTATATTGTGGTGTTCACAACGGCAGAAATGTAGTGCTCTTTCGACGACTAAGTCGGAATATGTTGCTGCTGCGGAAGAAGTAAAAGAACTAATTTGGGTGCAAAGGCTGTTCAAGGAACTTGTTTTGAAGAGTCTATCCGACCATCGCTCAATATGGACAACCAAAGTGCGCTCAAACTTGTTAAGAATCCGGAATTCCACAAGCGGACAAAACACATTGATGTTAAATACCATTTCATACGACAGAAATTTGAGGAAGGCTTTTTTACACTACAATATGTGCGAAGTGAAGAACAACTTGCAGACGTTTTGACTAAATCATTGCTTAAAAGTAATTTTGAATTTTTGAGAGAAAAGATGAGCATTTGCAAATAATTATTTGTTACTTTGTATAAACCTATAACTTTTTATAGAATAATAAAAGTGGAAGTGTTGAATTATATAATTTATCATTCTATTAGTTATAGCCATCACTGTATAAATTGCTCACAGTATAATTATTGCAAATGTACGGTATAATTTATAAGACAAGATTCAAAAGCATTTATGCTAAGCAAATAAAGTCAAAGTTAGTTCACAACAATAACTCGAACAAGCTGTTTTATTTCTAACAAAATCCTCTACCAATGTGTGGGGTTTAGTGAATACACCATAGTTGAATACCACCACCAAGTGATACCGAAAGAGACGACAATATGGTTAGTGATGATGTTCGAGATGAAGTCCGCCATTAAGGCACTTCTTGGAAGACTTTCAAGAACCTAAGTTGGAATTTTGAAAGAAAAACGAAAAACTATTGCGACTTCGTATTAGCTATTTATTAAATTAATTTTGAGATAAATTGGTAGTTGGCAAATTGTTGTTTTGCCTGTGTTTTTGATCTTTATTGAGTGGTAAAATTGAAAGTAAGACTTTTGTGCAGGACAAAATATAATTCGGAAAGATTTATCGGAGAAAGGATTCGGTAGTGTACAGATAAGTACCAGGTTTTATTTAATATAGTTATTTATTTTGATTGTTATTTTTTTAATTTTGCGTGTGATTTATTTTGGTTGTCAATTGGCGAAAATTTAATTCGTGTAGGCCTTCGCTTCCGTACTTTGTTTCCTCGGCATTGCGAGACGCGCGTCCTTTTAGTTCTCAACTTTGAATTTTCGGAGACTATCCGGAAGTCATTTTCATTTCTGTGTATTTTGTGGCACAGAAATTTTAATTGTATAATTTTCATCTTATTTAAAAGTTATTTTATCTTTCGATATAAAATTGGCCTTCCGCCATTTTATATTAACTTGTACACTTTGTTTTATTTGTTATTCGAAAAGATTCTAGGTTTTATACCTATACCTGTAAAGGTTTCCTAGACAATTTGTTTAAATAAATTTTTAAAATCCCAATTAGGGAATTTAATACTTTTGTTTTTTTTCCTGTTATAAGTTGGTTTGTTATTTCCATTCCTTTAAAAAAATACCTGGCGCCCTTTTTAAAAGGTAGGCATTTTTTTTTACATTATTTTTATTCGATTAATTCTTTAAGAATTAGTCGAACGCTTTTTTTTATACTTCTTTTTTTATAATTCGCGAACTCAGCCCAGCTGAGCAGCCGGTGATTGGCAGCATTCAACAGGCTGCATAGTTACACTTTTTATGGCCCACACCCACCCACTTAGCTTTGACAGTTGTCAAAAAGTCCGATTTGTTTTTCTCGCGTGCACACGGTAGCGCAGATTAAATTTACTTGATTTTATTTGTTTCTTTTATCTTTTTTTTTGTTTATTTCGAGTTATTTGAGATTCGGTAATCTCATCGTGGTAATTTATTAATTATAATAATTATATTCGGGCGCTATTAAAAGTGTAACAAATTCTTTGAAAGCTGTTGATATGGTTTTTAATAACATTTTTATTGTGATTCGGAATCGAACTATGATTGTTATGCTGACCTCTTAGATCAGTTTGAATGACGTTTTCAACAAATATACGTTGAGCTGTCTCAACCACTTTGAAGGAAATATTTAAAGTTTTAAAGTTGTGGTAAAAAACTTTTTGCATACGCGCACAAGAGCTTCATCTTTGAAAAAGTAAAAGGAACTGCTTTTTTTCGGTTTTAACCGAAATACATGGACTTTGGGTTAACTTCTTTGATGCTGTTACATATAAATTCTCTCTGTTTGAAAAGTTGTGGTAAAAACACTTTTTGCATACACGCACAAAAGCGTCATCTCTAAAAAAGTAAAAGAAACATTTAATTTTTCGGTTTGAACCGTCTCTGGCATACATGTACTTTGGGTTAACTTCTTCGATGCTGTTCCATATAAAATCTCTCTGCTTTGGAATGTCACCATATTTCTTATACTTACTAAATAAGTTTTGTCGTTAGCTGTCCAAGAAGTTTAACAAGTGAATCAATTAAATGAACATTTTTGATCACATCCCGCTTGCACCGACCTTGCTCAAAGAACCATTTTAGTTTATGATATTTTAGTTGATTATGACTTTCACCTGAATTTCTTTTGGCCTTACTAATGTTTTTGCTACAATTTTGTTGATTTCGACCACGTTTTCTTTTACAGATCTATTGAGCAATTATTTTAAAATACAATATTACAAAAATAAACCCTTATAGCTCACTTCTTCCGTTGCTGTTTAAGAAGTTCTACTGTCAGTTACATCCCGATCGATTTGCCTATTTATAGAATTCTCGATCGTTTCATTAATACAAGAAGCAAAGGTGCTCTAATCATACAAAAAAAAGTTTAACTAAACAATTTAAAGAACTTTCTACCATTTCATCAGGAGAATAGTGTTACTAACTGCATGTTGGTGAAACATCCCAACCTACAATATTCTCCCTTACAGCTCTTTACGAGTACGAAAGGTTCATCCAAAACACATACAATCTCAAACCCTTGGTAGTTGGAGGTACTTTTCCATATTTGAGAGGAAACTATGAAAAAACATTTGGAAAAGCTTCCCCCCAATACTCCAATACTGAGAATCACCAACCGCCACCATATTAAGTACATAGAAGCTGTGAAAATATAAAATAAAGGGAAAGATTTAAAATAAAGAAAAAGCCTATATCTGAAAAAGTATATTAAGCAAGCGGAAAAGTTTAAAAAAATATTTATACAGTGAAAATTAACCCTAAGGGAAACGAGTGCAAAAGACCGGAATTAAAAAAAAAATAATTGTGAAAGATAAACCAACAAGGTGAGGTATATATTATGTAGCTTACTTACATGCATTTTTTTTTATTTTAGGAAATTATCCTAATTAAACTCAAAGCTACGACCTCCACAGAGTGGATATATATCTGTGTTGTGTTCTAAATATCTAGAAGCATTAAAAGGTTTTTTTTTTAAAGGACCGAGTATATGTATATAATAAGTAAACAACTTAAAAGTTCTTATAAAAAAAAACAGGCACAACGAGATCCAGAAGTGTATTGTTGGGTTTTATCTAGGTTCGTTTTATTAAATAAAACTTATTTCCGTTTTAATACAACTCACTTTAAGTCTTTTTACTTTTAATTCCACTTAATATTTCAAAACACTCTTTCTTTCCTTTTTACTTTCTTTATTTTAAATTCAAACTTTATCACTTTCAAATTACCGACTTGTACACGACAGACTTCAAATTTAAACTGACTGTCGGTCCGCATCCGCTTCCTCTTTTATACAGAAATGATTGGCTCATGGAAGAATCTTGAACTTGCGAGAACAATATCGGGTAGTCAATGTAGTAGATGTAGAAATTTAGTAGATGTACCGAACAGGTAGATGGCGTTTACCTCAAGAGATGAAAACATTCAGCACCCTTTAATTATTTGTGTAACACGTTACATTGCCCTCCTCCTAAGATTGTTCGCCCCGAACAATTTCTTCACCATCTTCTCCACTGTAGCGGTATAGCCGGTCAATGTGAACAACTTTTGGCTTGCCTCTTAGGCCTCGCTGAATTCGATAAACCACATCATTGATCCTTGTAACAACAGGGTAAGGTCCTACCCAGTTTTGTTGAAGTTTTGGTGACAGTCCCTTTTGTCGATGAGGACTATGCAGCCACACTAGATCTCCCTCATGGAAAGGTTTCGTTGTGATGTTTGCATCATAGCGTGTTTTCTTTCGGTCACTAGCTTGCTTTATTTTAGTCCTTGTCCTGTCATGGATGTCAGTGAGTTTTTCCTTTAGGCAATCCACGTATACCTCTTCATTTCGTTTTTCGCCCGTTGGGCATCCGAATTTTATTTCGCTAGGCAACCGGATATTTGTACCGAATACAATTTCTGATGGAGTGTGACCAGTTGTGCTGTGCACCGCATTTCGGTATGCCATTAAAAATAGAGGAATGTGTTGGTCCTAGTCTCGTTGGAAGTCACCTACTACTTTGGAAAGGTGTTCTTTGAGAGTCCTGTTGAAACGTTCAACCATTCCGTCAGACTGCGGATGAAGTGGTGTTTTTCTCGTCTTCTTGATGCCAAGGAGCGAACAGACCTCTTGAAAGATTTTGGATTCGAAGTTTCTTCCTTGGTCAGAATGGAGCTCCATAGGAACACCAAACCTGCTGACCCAATTGTACTCAATCTGATCCACAACTGTCTTCGCTTCTTGGTTTGGAATGGCAAACGCCTCAGGCCACTTGCTGAAGTAATCCATAACAAGAAGAATGAATCGGTTTCCACTGATAGACTCAGGAAATGGGCCTGCAATATCGATGGCAATTCTTTCAAAAGGTGCTCCAACGTTGTACTGTTGCATTTTACTCTGTAGTTTTCTGCCTGGTCCCTTGGTGGCTGCACAAGTGACGCATTTTCTGCACCATTTTTCTACATAATTTTTTGCATGCAGCAAGTAGAAACGTTCTCGAATTTTCTCCAGAGTTTTGTTGATACCCAAATGGCCTCCAGAAGATCCATCATGCATCTCAAGCATGGTACAACAAGCTGCACCACATAGGTTTTGCCATCTGAGGATTCCCATCTTCGTTTGAGCAAACCTTCCTGCACATGAAGGGAATTCCATTGTGCCCAATAGGCTTTGAGGGTAGGACTTCTATCAGAAATGTCTCCCCATTCTGGTTTCTCTTCATGTTCTTTCCATGCAAGAATGGGTTCGATGTCCAAATCTTCTTGCTGCGCATTCCTGATTTCCTCGTTACTCCAGCCGCCGATGGGTTTAACTCTTGTTCGTCGTATGGCAATAGATTTCTTTTCTTCCTGGCGAGTGCAATGCTTGCAGTCTTGGTTACATGGCCGACGAGATAGGGCATCTGCATTCGAGTGTAGTTTTCCTTTTCGATGTTCGATTTCATAGTCATATGTCTGAAGTCTCTCGATCCACCTGGCTACTTGACCTTCTGGATTTTTAAAATTCAAAAGCCATCTTAGCGCTACATGGTCCGTCCGTAAAAGGAACCTCTGTCCATAGATGTATTTATGAAAGTGTTTTGTGGCCAAAACCAAAGCAAGAAGTTCTCTTCTGGTTACGCAGTAATTTCTCTCTGTCTTTGAGATCACCTTGCTGAAGTATGCTACAACTTTTTCTTGACCGTCATGAACCTGGGAGAGAATGGCTCCTATTCCGACATTGGTTGCATCTGCATCGATTATAAACTGTTTTCCAGGAGCTGGATAGGTTAACACTGGAGCATCACACAAGCGTCTTTTAAGTTCCTTAAAGCTTTTCTCGCACTCATTTGACCACTTGAATTGTTTTCCTTTTTCTGTGAGTTGGTGGAAGCTTTTGGCGATTCCGGCAAAATCCTTCACAAATCGTCGGTTATATGTAGCTAGCCCAAGAAAACTTCTAAGTTGATGCTTGTCTTGTGGATTTGGTCAGTTCTTCACAGCTTCCACTTTCTCGGGATCAGTTCTTACCCCTTGAGACGAAATGATACCCAACTAACAATTTTACTTGTGTAAGGTACAATTTCAAAAAATTAGTAAGCTATTATTTCTTTAGTGTTGTCATAAGGCTTATTTAAAGATGTTAACTGTTTTTCATTTAAATTTTTAAATAATAGCTTTCTTAAAGCATTTGGCAGAAAATACTCGCAAGCCATACGGAGGGACGATACAATCGCTTTTCATAAGGTCGCTGTAAGGTTTGTCAAAGTTAGTCAGACAAAATCTAAATGTAAAGGCTTGTATAAAGCTTTATACTCGAAATCAATGAAAAGGCTTGTTAATCGAAGCAATTCGAACAGTCAAAATAATTTCTTCCAAATTAAAAACGTGTGATTTAGAATTTTATTTATTCAAGGTCATCATTGTTTTATAAAATGTAACTATTAGTTATATACAATAATAAATTTTAAAACGTTTTATTGTAAGATAATGTTGATACGTCGTATTTATTATATATAAATTTACGATAACCCATATAACTTCTATAGAGTTATCACAAGACTTCTTTAAGGTTGCTAAACATTTAATGCGGCTATATGCAGTCGTTGTCACATTCCCCGCGCCAGGTAGTAGTTTTTTTTATATTGGTTTTAGGTTTCGTCAAAATGTCATGTGTACAGACACGTTTAGTTTTCACGATTTACTAAATTTTAATATTAAAAGATACACAATAACACAATAACACAACACTTTATTTTGCACAAAATTTCCGAACGATAGCTATTGTTGGCATAAAAGTACATAGATACACGTTGAAATGTGCCTACATTGATTTGTTTCTTCATAAAAGCTATTGCTCACATAAACAAAGTATCTCATCTCTTAGTATTAATAACAAACTAAAGAAAACTATAGTTCCCTTAAGAAAGCTATTGCTCGCGTACATAATTATACCACATGGAAAATATGACAGGTGGTTTGTTTTGTTAATGACAGCTATAGCTCACATAAGAAAAGTATCTCTTCTTTTAGTAGTTAACAACAAACTAAAGAAAACTATAGTTCCCTTAAGAAAGCTATTGCAATACCACTTGGAAAATATGCCACTTGGTGTGTTTGTTATAGCTCACATAAAAAAATTATCTCTTCGCTTAGTTGTTGATGACAAACTAAAGAAAACTAATTTCCTTATGAACACACAACTGCTCGAATAAAAATATTATCAAAGGGATATTTTGCGCCAAATAGGCTTTCTATTATATTTTACCAACAGGCAGTTAATATAATAATTATAAATTGAAAAAACTGCTTATGCTGAATTTTAAATCGAACTGTATAGCTACATATCTGTTACTGTAGTACAAAGTAGGTACCTACATGGTATCAACTGGTTATACCATGTATCGATCTTCGTTCTGTATACATAACATTGGCCTGGTGGATGAATGTTTGACTGGGGTGCGTTGGGTTGCAAGTTCGATCCCTGGTTGAGGCAAGTAAGCTTTTTCAATAATAATTAAATTAAATATCTAGTTTTCAGAAAAGGCATTGAAGAAACTGAGCACTTGAACGAAGAAAATATGGTCTCAGAAAAAATTAATCGAAATAAAAGATAAAGAAAAAAATTTAAGAAAAAAGGCGTTAAAAAAATTAATTTAAATTTTATTTGAATTTTTTTATTTCGGTAAGATTTCCGTAATGACTTTTGTTAGTCCTTAGCGAAACACTTAAAAAGAAACTATTGCCTTCTTAAGGAAGTCTTGTGACAACTATTTAGCGAAACAAAAAGCCTTTCGTAGCAAAGTATTGTTTCCATTGCAAAGCCTTCACCAGGCCTTATCCAAACTGTTTGTGAAGAGTTATAACTTCGCTTATGTGCGCCAAATAGGTTTCTAAAAGATTGATTACAGTTGTTATAGAAATAAGAAAATAGCTTCTATTGGCCTTTATAAAAATTAAATTGTTACTTGGGTATGCCCCAAATACTTCACTTCAGACTTCAACAGCGTACATTTTTCTGGATTGAGCTTGAGATGAGCATTTCGCAATCTCTGGAATACCCTTTTTAAGTTTTCACAATGCTCGTCAAATGTTTTCCCAAACACGATGACATCATCAAAATAGACTAGACAGGCTTTCCAAGTAACGCATTCCATTAAACGCTCAAATGTTGCAGGAGCGTTACACAGGCCAAAAGGCATTACTTTAAACTGCCATAAACCGTTACCTGTCGAGAATGCAGTTTTCTCCCGATCTTCTGGGTGAATTTCAACCTGCCAGAAACCACTCTTCAGGTCCAATGTTGAAAACCATTGAGCTCCAGCCATCGCATCCTGAGTATCGCTTATCCTTGGCAGAGGATAACTGTCCTTCTTGGTGACATCGTTCAACCTTCGGTAGTCCACACAGAATCGAGTACTTCGGTCCTTCTTTTTGACTAATAAGGGTGATACCCAAGGACTTTTTGAATTCTCGATTAAACCATCTGTCTGCATTGTCGATATTATTTTAGTAACTTCGTCTTGTTTGGCTAAAGGTAGGCGCCTTGCTGGTTGACGGATCGGCCTTGCATCAGCAGTATCGATTCGATGCTGTACAAGTTGTGCTCGTCCATATTGCCCGTCCTGTGAAGCGAAAACATCAGCGAACTCTTGTAGAAGGTTTCCAGCAACTCTTAGCTGTTGTTGATCGAGATTACAGCAGTTAAACATTTTTCTCTTCAAAGCAATGACTTTATCTGGATTCACTGATTTTTGGGCATCCATGAAATATGAATTCAAAAATAGCAATTGAAAAATAGTTGAATTTAATCTAAGATGAAAAGTAAGTATAAAGTATTATTATTTGAAAGGCATATATACAGGATACGTAAATATAACGATAAGTAAATTTATTTTATAGGCAAAAGGCAAAGTTTAACTACTGGGCGACTTACTTCCTAATTTTGGGTTCGAAGTGTGGGCACTCTCACTCTTCCATCTGCACCGGGGTGAGCATTTATACCGCGCCCTAAGCGCCAATCTGTTGAAGGCAAGTTTTCGTTTCTTATTACGACCAAGTCGTTCAATTTTATATCTTCTTGTGGCAATTGCCATTTGTTTCTTTGATGAAGTTCTTTAAGATACTCATCCTTCCATCGATAGCAGAATTGTTGTTGACGACATTTAACTTTTTCCCAACGATTGATTAAGGACAAATTGGCATCAGCCAGGTACGGTTCTGAAAATGTGATGAGTGGGCCTCCACGTAAAAAATGCATGGGGGTTAAGGCCAAGAGATCAGAGGGATCATTGGAAATTGATGAAAGTGGGCGTGAATTCAAACACGCTTCAATGCGAGCTAAAACAGTAGAAAATTCTTCGAATGTAAGTTTGGTACTGGCCCCCAGCTTCTTAAAGTGACTTTTAAAACTTTTGACTCCGGCCTCCCATAGGCCACCCATATGCGGTGCACCCGGAGGAATAAAGTGCCATTTGTGTCCTTGAACGCCATATTTGGCATTAGTAACTTGAGGAATAGAGTTGTGGAATCTTTTGGTATTATAACCTAAGACCGGCTTTAACAGAAAAACTTAGAGAACTCAAAGATGTAGCAAGTACATCTCGCCCTCATCACGAGAGCACTTTATTGGAAACCACAATCGGAGGTTCTCCTTTAAAGCTACAGAAGGTTCCTCTCCCGACATTTTACGGCGATTATTCTCATTGGATATCGTTCTATGAGATATTCATTGCTATAGTGCATAAGAACGCATCTTTGAACAATATCACACGCTTTCACTATCTTCGTTAAAATGCATTCTGTCTATCGAAATTACAGATGCTAACTATGAAATAACTCTCAAAACGTTAGTCGATCGATATAATAAAAGACAGGTTATAGCACATGAACATCTCAAGCAGATATTTAACCTCCCCCAAGTATCAAAAAATTCCGGAATAGAGCTTAGGGAACTTTTGGATGATGTTAACATCCACATGAGTGCACTCGAATCACTTGACAGACCTACAGAATTCTGGGATGTTTTGATAATCTATATTGTTTCTTCAAAATTGGATATACTTTCGTTAGATAAATGGAACCATGATCGTCCTCAGAATAGATTTCCCACTTTAGAAGAATTTAAGAAATTTCTAGAAAAGCGATCATATAATCTAGAGAGCAAGGCTTACCTAGTTTCACCGTCTCATGGAAGCACTGTAGTAAAGTCTTCATTCAAACTATTTAAAAAGTATCCACAGCAACCTACTGCATTCACTGCAACCACCTTCGAAAAATACTGCAATTTCTGCTCAGGTACAAAGCACAACATATACCAATGTAGGCAATTCATACAGCTACTTCCGAATGATCGCTTGAAAACAGCCACTGAAATACAATTATGCATAAACTGTCTCAAAACGGGACATTTAACCGCATCTTGTACTGCTGAAAATTGTAAAACCTGCAACGAACCGCATCATTCTTTGCTGCATTCGCAGCTTGCATCGGAACTGCATTCGGAGCCTGCATTGGAAAACCCGCCAAACCCTTTTAGCTCTAAAAGCTCATTACATTCGGCATATAATGACGCTGTACATCAGCACTCAACAAATATCCTGGCTACTGCTGTTATTAAGATTATTAATAAATATGGTCAACCTCTCTTATGCAGAGCGCTTCTTGACTCAGGATCCCAACTGCACTTCACATCAGAATCCTGTGCCATACAGCTCGGCAACGTACGTAAGCATACTTATCTGCCTATAAATGGAATCGGAAGGTCAACATCAACAGTAGGTACGTCACACACTGACAACAAGGATCGAATCTCGGTGCAGCGATTTCTCTGCCAATGTTGAATTGCACATCCTACCACAGATTAGTGGCAATCACCCAGACACGGTAATTAATATGGAAGAGTGAAAATTTCTGAAAACAATCAGTTTAGCTGATCCCCGCTTCTTTCAGCCAAAAAGAATTGAAGTCCTGCTAGGCGTTGAGCTTCATTTCGCGTTACTCATACAGGAGATATACCGCCTCTCCGAAGAACTTCCCATTCTGCAAAATACTCAACTTGGTTGGGTAGTAACTGGTAGATTGCATACAGCATCACCAAAGCGCTTTCACTGCAATATTGCAGTTGCTCAACAACCAACCTTGTCAACGATAGAGAAAGTTGTAGCAAAATTTTGGGAACTTGAAGATTATAAGTCGCCTACGAAGGTACTAACAGATGAGGAAGAACGTTGTGAACAACACTTTCAAGAGAACTTTTCACGAACAAGCTCAGGGCGTTTTGTTGTGCGACTGCCTTTTAAACGCGATTCGTCAGCCTTAGGAACATTGCTCAATGCAGCAACTAGAAGATTTATGGCTCTCGAACGTAAATTAAACGCTAATACTCAGCTCAAACAGTCATACACATAAGGCTTTTATCAAGGACTATCAACACCTTGCTCATATGCACAGGTCATCCACTTCCAGCTCGTCCGTCCCCTCCCGTAAAAAAAATTTTTCACCGTGCTTTCCTATTTGTGAATACGTGTGAGTGGTGAGTTTTTTTGACTTATGTCAAAGGAAATATGCGTACAACCACAACGCAAATCAAGTCTCTTTAAATTCTTAAAACATTTAAGAACTAATAAAATTATTTATTTAGAAATATAAATTATCGCAAGATATTATGGAAAATTTCACATTAAGTTATTGTGAAGTTGTTCCGGATCTATCAGCCGAAGAAGGTTGGACTGAAATCACACTTAACACGCACCGGTACGAAATCTAGGCTTCCATTTTTGCATATCTGATTTCTTAAAATTATTTAAATCTAGGCGCTACCCAAAGTACCCTACAGGACATCAAAATTGCCGAAAAAGCAGGTGGTTTTTGCTACAAAAATGCATAATAATCACATTCGAAATCGTTTTATATATTGGTAAGAAAGATCATAAAATCTATATGGTTTCAAAGCTAGAGGACACGGTTGTAATCCTCGTTACCTCGTGGTTTGCATCGTATCAAGTTTTCACATCCCAATGTTTTAGCGGGAAAACACGAAATCTCCGACACACTATCATTTTCCATATTTCGTGATGCCAGCACTAATACAGCTCGAGATCCATCCACGTTTTATGTCATTGGAAAAAATACTTCATCAAGTAAGAAAACACGCTCATTAAAAAAGAGAACAAATAATTAACAAGTTTGTTCTAGCTAATCCAGTTCCACATGCTGCTGCAAGTTTTCTATCACCTAATGGTGAAGAAGCCTACTTTGCTCTTGCCTATCAAAATCAACTTACTCTGTATTTGATGAATTGCCACTCAGGTCAGACATTGGTCAATGTCCTTAAAGAACATAACATTATGCCAAGATTATTTTCCAACATATGTAAAAGGAGCTTTGATGAAAATTTATAACCAAACGTTTACTTATCATACATTTCCATTTTCCATTTTTTTTTCAGTGGTAAAACTAATTCATACGATTCTGAATATGCCAATTCTCTGGTTTTTACACACATCAATGGACACATCTTTCTGGCGGCTCTCTATCGTGATGATCAACTACGTTTGTGGTCGACAACTTCTTTACAAAACGTTTGTTCTGTTAGTTACATTCGCGAAGGAGCTGAGTCAAGAATGCAAGGACGTAAGTAAATCATTAGATTTAGAAAACAATTCTGATGTCGTTTTAATAATCATCCTTGCGATAATTCGACCACTTCCTTCAAGGAAACATAGATAGCTATTATTAATCTTGTTGATTTGGAGAGGAACTTAATGGCTTTACATACATTGTTAGTCTTAGGGATCGATTTGCCAAAGATATGGAATTTTTTTGAGAAAATTAAAAGTTAAAATGATCTTTCCTTTTCAGCGCAAACAAATGCCCTACGCAAAATCAACGATACAACTCTTTGTGCATTCCTATCCCTTTCAATGGGATCTGAATTTGTTTGCATAGAAATCAATTCTGATGGTGCGTCCAACTACTATCTGCACCACAATCTGATTTAGCTGACTACGATGCATCTGAATCAAGAATATGGTCCCTGTGTTGTAATGCAGAAGGTGAATTCAGCATTTAAAACTTCTGCCTTCAGCGTGGTACGGGTATAAATTGGGTAACGGCTGCCATGGAACCACCATCAGATCGCTACTGTATTGGTGTCGAACAGGGAATGGATCCCCGTGAAGCTTACTGTTCGTATATTTTCCGCAAGTTTGAAAGACCAGTCGTAACAAAGGCGCTTTTTGTAAGGCATTTTTTTTGTGTTGTTGAACTTGAAAAACATTTTATTATCTAGTAGTTGACAATCAGCACTTTGGACTTATGATGACAACAGAAGAAAGGTGGTAGTAAATAAATTGATAAAATATAATCCAAATCTGATGTATCTAAGTTAAAAAATTTTAATTACAAATATTGATGTTATGTATTTTTTTATTGATATGCTAGAAATAATAGACAAGGATTATCCTTGAAAATTTGTACAGGCACAAGTACTGCTTAGCTGTATTTTTTTTAGGATTATGAGAATAATGGTCTTTTGTATGGCAGTTAATTTAAATTAAATAAAAGAAATTTCTCATGAGGCGTATATGAACTGCGTTAAAATTTTATTCTTTGCTTTGTAAGACCTCTGAAATTTTCTTTTCATTGAAGTGTGTAAACGTTCTAATCCATGGCTCATACTTTAACATGCATTTACATCAATAAAAAAATACTAAGAGAATTGAGTTAAATAATTTATTCATTTACTTTTATTTGGTTTCTGCTTTCTATTTATCAACAAAATTATAGAACTAGCACATCTTGTGAAGGTACATATGTAGGTACGTATTATAATAAAATCGAATTTTTAGTGACCTTTGTATCGTAAGAGATATATAATTGTTATTTGTTGGCTATAGGTCGATTGTTATAAAAAGATGTTATTTATTCATTGCAACGTTTCGAGTATGTTTGTACTCTTCATCAGGCCTTTATTATAACAAAAGAACAAAATAATACATACATATATTAGTAAACAATTTTAAATTCATTTTTGAAAAATGTGACGTCAAAATTACTTACAACAATTATCAAGAAACAAAGAATATTAAATTGAATTTAAATGTAGTTAGACATCAATCAAACAGTAACTAAAAAAATCAAAAGTTAAATCAATAATTTGTATACTAATTATTTAAAAGAAAAATACTGACGACAGTTAAAATTTTCCATTCCACTGCACTACACAATCACCTACTTTTGAACCTACTTTTTGTTGCTGGCCTTTTTATAATTTGGCTATAGGCATTGATCAGATTGTCGCAATCTGACCTACGGTTGACGGCATTAGTGTTGTCTAAGATATGCAACATTTCTAGCAACATTCGTTTAGAATAATGTTGTTCCGTTTGAAGAATTTCAACATTCTCTAAGTCTGGTGTATGTTTCTCTTCTACGCGATGCTGAGTTAACGCCGTTTTATGAGAAGCTCCGCTATTTAAATCAGACCTATGTCCAGAGATACGATTTTTTAATTTTTGTTTCGAGGTTCCTATGTAAACAGACGAACATGTCGTCTCCTTCCCTCCTAAGCAATTAATCTTATAGACCACATCTGCTTTCTCCAAAGTCTCCATTCTTCCTTTGATATTGGTGAAAAGTTTGTTTCTCAGGGAAAAAGCAGACTTGAAGGCTATTTTTGCCTTTGTGTTGTCTTTTATTGGGGTTGTCATAATGCGGTTGGAGAGGTGAGGAATGTATAAAGCACTCTTATATACACACACTTGTTGGAGATCTTTAGCTTGGTTGACACTCTTCTGTTTGTCATGATTTTTAATGAGCTTTTGGACAATCGAAGCTGGAAAGGAATTGATGAACAGGGTGTCCTGAATAATTTTTATATATTTTTCATAAAAAGAATTGTCGCTTATGTCAAGAACTCTGTTGACAAAATTTTGTGCCGTATTGACAATCACATGTTTGGGTTGCTTTGAGTGGAAATTTATAACGCGTCCGGACGCAGTTACTTTTTTGTGCGAATCAAAAATTAATTTTCCATTTTGCCTTAAAACTTTCAGTCGAGATATGGGAGCTTACCATTAACTTCCACTTCTACCGTAAACTTAATTTTGTGATTGAAAGAATTTAATGCGTTCAATGTGTTCTGTACTTCTTCGGACTTAATCACAACGAATAGGTCATCTACATATTTGACGGTCACTTTAGGTTTTTCTGTAAGTTTAGCAAGTACATTTTCCAAAAGATTTTCCATAACAAGATCCGCTAAAATTGGCGAAGCTGGACTTCCCATGGGCATACCTTGTTTTTGTTGATAAATGTTACTGTCAAACTCCAAATAGTTGTTATCAATAATACAAAACCTAAGTAATTCGAAAAATTTTGTCTTTTTAATATTGGTGTGCTCTTTTATTCTATTCCAGTTGATCTTTATAATGTCTATAATCAGACCGATTGGGATGCTTGTGAACAAAAAAACAACATCAAATGAAGCCAAAATTTCACCGTTTTCCAATTTAATAGAAGCTACTTTATCGATAAAATCTTTGGAATTTTTGACATTAAATTAAGAATTGTGTGTCAAGTTTTGAAGAATTTTGACCATAAATTTTGACAGCTCATAGCAAGGTACATTCGTCGAAGCACATATAGGCCGCATTGGAGTATTTTCCTTATGAATCTTGTGTAATCCATAGATTTTCGGACTACTTGCGGTACAAGTTGTCATTCGCTTTTTTTCATATTGAGAGATGATACCTTCTTTTAACAATTCCTTTACAAAATCATTGTTCCGATTCTGCAACGTTGTTGTTGGACTGTTCCTCAGAACCCTGTAAACGTTTCTGTCTACCACGAGATTTTGCATTTTTTCCATATAATCTGTCTTGTATATAGCTACTGTGACACTGCCTTTATCAGCAGGGACAATAAAAACGTCTTTATGGTTTCGGAGGAACATTCTGGCTTCATTATAAATTTTATGCAAAAATTTATCAAATGGCGGTGTGTATGTAGATCGTAAATGACTTTGTAAAATTTCTGTAAAATTTGATCGGGCTATCTCCTGGTCACCCTGTTCCAAAGTTTTTACCAATTCTTCTCCATCTGCAATAATTTTGAAGAGAGGAAGTTCGCCTCTCTTAATTGGAAGAGAAAACCTTGGGCCTAGTGACAGAAGCCATTTAACGTCTGATGGAAACACAACAGAAGTTTTGTTTATAAACCATTTGTCTTCGAATTTTATGCCCATATCTTGTTTGAGGGTTATTTTCAGGCGTTCTAGTTTATTTAAATGTTTATTTTTTGTGTCTTCATTACTTGTGTTGTGTTTATTTTCTTGATTTTTGAAGAAATTTGAATATTCTTTCACCAACCATTTAAGGTGATAAAATTTTCCAGCTTTTCTATCCTCATTCTTTCTGTTTTCTTTTGTATTTGTTTGAGGGAGATAGCAATATTAAGTAATTTGTTGTGAAAGTGTTCGATGTGAAGCAGTAGTTTCGTCTCTAATTGTTGTTCCTTTTCATTATTAGAAAATTGGTATATATAGCGTAGGTTGTTAGTTGAATTGCTGATGAATTTAGGAAACAAACCGAATTCTATGCATTTAAAGAGGAAAATCAAAGTGTTGTTGGATTAAGTGTATGAAAGAGTTTCTTTACAAAAAAGTAACTGCGTCCGGACGCCTTATAAATTTCCACTCAAAGCAACCCAAACATGTGATTGTCAATACGGCACAAAATTTTGTCAACAGAGTTCTTGACATAAGTGACAATTCTTTTTATGAAAAATATATAAAAATTATTCAGGACACCCTGTTCATCAATTCCTTTCCAGCTTCGATTGTCCAAAAGCTCATTAAAAATCATGACAAACAGAAGAGTGTCAACCAAGCTAAAGATCTCCAACAAGTGTGTGTATATAAGAGTGCTTTATACATTCCTCACCTCTCCAACCGCATTATGACAGCCCCAATAAAAGGCAAAAATAACCTTCAAGTCTGCTTTTTCCCTGAGAAACAAACTTTTCACCAATATCAAAGGAAGAATGGAGACTTTGGAGAAAGCAGATGTGGTCTATAAGATTAATTGCTTAGGAGGGAAGGAGACGACATGTTCGTCTGTTTACATAGGAACCTCGAAACAAAAATTAAAAAATCGTATCTCTGGACATAGGTCTGATTTAAATAGCGGAGCTTCTCATAAAACGGCGTTAACTCAGCATTGCATAGAAGAGAAACATACACCAGACTTAGAGAATGTTGAAATTCTTCAAACGGAACAACATTATTCTAAACGAATGTTGCTAGAAATGTTGCTAGAAAATTTTTTCTTAGGCAACACTAATGCCGTCAACCGTAGGTCAGATTGCGACAATCTGATCAATCCCTATAGCCAAATTATAAAAAGGCCAGCAACAAAAACTAGATTCAAAAGTAGGTGATTGTGTAGTGCAGTGGAATGGAAAATTTTAACTGTCGTCAGTATTTTTCTTTTAAATAATTAGTATACAAATTATTGATTTAACTTTTGATTTTTTTAGTTACTGTTTGATTGATGTCTAACTACATTTAAATTCAATTTAATATTCTTTGTTTCTTTATAATTGTTGTAAGTAATTTTGACGTCATCATCATCATCGGCTCGACAACCGGGGTCCGGTCCTGGCCTCCTTCAACAAGTCTCTCCACCTATCCCGGTCTCGAGCCGACGCCATCCAGTTGCGCACCCCAAGGCTCCGGGCGTCCTGGTCTACGCCATCTCTCCAGCGCAAGCATGGTCTACCACGCTGTCGTCTGCCATAGAATGTACCACAAAGAACTTTCCGAGCAGGTTCCTCTTCGCTCATGCGAGCTAGGTGCCCTGCCCCCCGAAGTCTACCGAGCCTAATTTTTGTCACGATATCTGCTTCAAGGTAGATTGCGTACAATTCATGATTGTACCGTCTCCGGAATCGTCCTTCCCCACATATGGGGCCAACAATTTATCTTAAGACTTTTCTCTCGAACGCTGCTAGGAGGTCAGAGTGCCTTTTGCTAAGCACCCAAGTCTCGGATCAATATGTGAGTACTAACTTGCATTCATCATCAAACCAGTCGTTCCGATTTCTACGACTGCTGCCTAAGATGGAGTTGGCAGTACTAATGACAGTATTCTTAAGGCGTGTCCACTTCTCATCTACGCCCAGCATACTGGCTCCAGGACTTACTCTCCCTAAATCAAGTGATTCTAGGGCGAGTCCTAACGCATTACCAAAGGTGTTACTGGCATTTTCATTGCGCAGGGCGGCCGTGTTGATTCGAACCTGATCGGTGGATGCAATATGTCTTCGCAAGACAATTCGCCCTCGGAAGACCATACCAAAAAGATAGTGATCCGAGTCGATATTGGAGCCTCGGAACGTTCGGTACCGTCATCAAGTTTGAGTAGTGGCGACAGTCTATCAACACGTGGTCTATTTGGTTACGAGTGACTCCATCAGGTGGTACCCAGGTGGCCTTGTAGATATCTTTTCGCCGGAACCTGGTACTCGCAATGACCATGTTTTTCGATGCTGCCAATTCTAAGACTCGAAGTCCATTGTCATTAGTGTTCTCATGCAAACTATGGGTGCCTGCGTAATGCCTGAATACCGGTTCCCGACCTATTTTTGCGTTCAAATCCCCAAGGATGATTTTTACGTCATACCTTGGACAGGCATTGAGGGCCCTCTCGACTTGTTCGTAGTAAGTCTCTTTTTCTTCGTCTGAGGAATCCTCCGTGAACGTTAATGAAACTAATGTTCGTAAATTTGCCTCGCACGCGAAGCCTTTCGCTTATGGCGTTAAAGCCGATGATGGTAGACTTAATTTTTTCGCTGACTAGGAAGCCTACCCCGAGCACATGGTGTTTTGTATGACAGCTGTTGTATACGTCATATACTTTCTTCTGTACAACACCATTCCCTGTCCATCTGATTTCTTGAAGTGCTGTTATGTCAGCTCTTTATTTTGGCTAGCTGCTGAGCAGCTCGAGCTCTATAGAGCGATCGTACGTTCCATAAGAAAATTCGGAAATCGTTTTGCCGTTTTCGTTGCGTGGGTTGTCGTCGTGAGATCAGTCCGTTTCCGAGGCTTGTTGTCGGGTACGTAATTCGAAGTTTTAAGGAACATGGAATTAACCTGTTGCCAACTCGTTGCATTAGCATTTTTGCAATGATTATAATGGGGGCCAACCAACCTCATCATCATCATTATCGGCTCGACAACCGGGGTCCGGTCCTGGCCTCCTTCAACAAGTCTCTCCACCTATCCCGGTCTCGAGTGCCTTTTGCTAATCACACAAGTCTCGGATCCATATGTGAGTACTGGCAGGACCATGGTCCTGTACAACAGTAGTTTTGAAGTTATGGTGAGATTTCTGGATTTGAAGAGCTTTGACAGACTGTAGTAGGCTCTGTTGGATTTGAGAAGCCGCCCGCGTATTTCTTCTTCTATATTGTTATCGGCTGCTACTATTGACCCAAGGTATTTAAAGGATTGCACCACTTCACATTCGTGCTCCGCTACCTTGATTGTTTGACCAACTGTTCCTCTCGCATTCGACGCCACCATGTACTTTGTTTTACCTTCACTAATGTGCAGCCCCAGATTTTGTGCCACCTGCTCGATCTGGATGAAGGAATCGTGTACAGCTTGCTCGGTTCTTCCGATGATGTCGATGTCGTCTGCGTAAGCCAGTATCTGGCTGGACCTGTTGACGATGGTCCCTCTTGTTGCCGTGCCAGAGTCACGGATTGCTTTCTCCAACGCCAGGTTGAAGAGGAGGCAGGCCAAACCATCCCCTTGTCTGAGTCCATTAAGGATGTTGATTGGTCTGGATAGCAATCCGGCTATTTTTACTTGGCTTGTTACGTTGGTCATGGTCAACCTACATAGTCGTGTCAATTTATTCGGAATGTCGAATTCTCTCATGGCTTTGTAAAGTTCTACATTTTTCACATTTTTCAAGAATGAATTTAAAAATTGTATACTATTATATGTATGTATTATTTTGTTCTTTTGTTATAATAAAGGTACGTATGATAGTTAGTTTAGTTAATATTTATTATATTCGTATTCGTATTCTATTGTTATATACATATATACCTACTATGTTAGTGTTATGTATGCAAAATATAGAGTAGGTATGCTTATTATAAATTATCCTCATTTATGTTATTACCTATATATTTTGACTGTATATTTTTGTAAATTAAATGTATCGTCTATTTATATCTTATTTACGTATTATTATTTATTAATTTAGTCTATTTATGTCTAAGTTTGTCTTTATATAATTATACTAGTAGTTAGCTTCATTCTATAATAGACAATTCCTCTAGAAGTATATATAATCTGTTATTTTTATTTACCTTACTTTTAAACATGATTCATACCTGAACCTCGCTTTGATATTTTTAATAGCTACATGGTTCTATATTTATTTTTCTTATAAGCTATTAATTTATAGTAGAAGCGCCCTGTGATAATAATATTAAGATTTGCTACTCTAATTTATTTAAATTTTTTATGTATTCGTGTCGGTAGGTATGAAGTCATTAATTTATTTATTTATTACTGTTTCCTGCTCGAGTACTTTATTGTTCGTATGTTTATGTAGAAAAACAACTAAATAAAAACAATCAAGTAAGTAAATGTTTGAAGGATTGTGAAAAAGAACAAAACATTCACTACAAACCTATATGCACCTATATTTTGTCAACCAATTTCATCATAGATTCGTTAATCAACTGTAGGCTTCACAGATAAAACTCCTAAGTATGTACCTAGGTCGAGCCTATCAAATACCTAAGCTTCGCAGATTGTTTAGGTACTTCTATAATCGATTCTAAGGTAAGTGCTAGCGAATACCGAACGTAGTTCAGTAATTTTATTCGCTTCAGAACATTGTTCTAATCTATACGATACTGAAAATTTTCTTGCTATAGTACCTTGCTGAAAGTTTTTATAATAATAAGAAAATACCCCAGGTTAGTTTGTTACTAGTATTGATTTATGACGGACGGGAACGATATAATAATCGTACAAAACTATGAACGTGTATAGCCCGGCTAGGTTAGGGTGGGTTCTTCCCCACAGTTAGACTAAACGGCAGCCTTTTTACACCGATTCCGTCGTTTCCAAGGAAAACTTCCGAACTCGGAGTTTTGTATGACTTTTGCAGTTGGTTCTCTAGCTATATTCCATTTGACGATTGGAGGTAGCAGTAACACAATTCCATTGATTTGGATGAAGAAACCCAATTTTGTAAGTTTCCGAAATTTGTACCTTCAACAAGGATCTTGATAAAATCAATATATAATTGCAACGGAATAGCATTGGACTGTTTTTGATCGGTACTAAATTTAAAGTGCAAACATTGTTTCATCGTGAAATCGAATAATTCGAAAGCTTTTTCTGGATCATTATTTCTTTTGAAACATGATGTAATCATGACTAGAAAATGGGACATTTGAACTGATGTTTTAAAAATGTCTTCGCCATTTTTGCGCATTGATTCAACTAATTCTTCAGGACGAGGTATATCATCTGACGAGGATAAAAGCTCTAGAAATTTTAGTTTGATATCATTTGGATCGATTTTTTGACCTTTGTTCTTTTTAGCTAATTCTCGGGTTAATGGATTTTTGTTAGCTAATGCACTTGTGATGATTAATTTAATACATTTAGCATCGTCCTTACCACTTTTAATTGGAATTAAATATCTTATGACGGCCAAAAGAAAAATATTATTACTACCCTTGCTCTTGCAACGATTGGTTCAACTTTTCAATTCAACTAACAAACAGAAGCAAGAGATTAATGACAAAGGAATAAAAAGATTTTGACTGCTGCGCTGCTAGATAGGACCCTACAAGTGTATGGAGATGTGTACATTAATTGAAAAGCGAAACTTTTCGCTGATTAAACATTCTTGCTATATTCAAAAGTGGGTATCACCATTTTTGGAAGAAGCTCAGCTACAAAAGAGAACGTTTATAAATCCAACGAAAGTTGATTAATCCACAAGTTGGAACTTATTCCTTACAAGCTCCGACAGATATGATGCAAAAAAATATTAAAATCTTCATTTATTATGAAAAGAACAAAACACAATAACTTACGTGCATTCAATTTCATAAACTGTTTTGTAATGATTTTTAAATGTTTGTTATTATTTGACAGCTTCTTAACTGCCCACAGTAAAAAAAAGACTTAAGGGGGTGACTTGTGGTGAAACACTTTAAGCGATGGTGCGTTCACACTATGTGCAAATTTTTATTTATTTGTAGTTAGATAAATAAACATCTAAAATAGGTTCAAAAACAATTTCGTGATGTTTTACATCATTTCTTATTAAAATCGTAGTTAGAAAAATGATTTTAAGAAGAAAAATGATTATATCGAGTTTATTTCTCGCTTCAACGCATAGCAACGGATTATTTTGAAAATTTTATTTGAAAAATGCAACACAAAATGGAGCCTTTTTACTATTTCACCAATCGGCAGAATTGCATGTGTTTTCGGCTGAATAGCCTTGAATTTATTTATTTTAATTTAATTGGAAATCAAAAAGAAAACACAATATTATAAAAAAGACCAACTTTATTTTTCTTATGATTTATTACACCTTTTCTTGTATCTGTCACATGAAAAATCGTCTCATTCAGAGATAAGACATTTGAAGTATTGTCTATGGACTTCTTTCGATTGAATGAGCTCTTTCGTGAACTGTCATTTGGATTAGGGTTATTTCATCTTGACCTTTTCAGCTGGCTGTAACTTGAGTCGATTTTTAAACGTTTCAGAGTGCCTTGAACATTCTCCCCGGACGAAAGAAGAATCTGCTGAATCGTTATCTTTATGTACCAATTGGAAACACATCTTGTTTTTTTTTTTGGTTTGTCTTCATCTCGGTTTACATGAAAAGAAACAAACTTTATTAACACTTGACAAATAAACATGAACAATTGAAACATTATTTATGGTATTGATCGTAATTGCGAGTTTTTTTTTTTTTTTTTTGAGCAATCAATTTTTTAATTTTGAGCAATCAAGTCTTCGTAATGTAATGTTCGAGTGTGGTTTCCAGGAAGCGAGTTCAATTGCGTTTACTTAAATGAAACTATTTGCGTTTTCGAAGACAAAATGAGCAATTTAACGTGATGCATTTCAGTGACCATGATAGGTACGTGAATTTGAATGGTTTGCGTTTGCGTCTTTTTTTTGTGAAGTGAGCAAATATAAATAATTTTCTTTTCAAAAAGTATTTTGCGTATTTCGTAGAAATTAGTGAGAGCAAATATTTGTATGCCTTAGCAAAGATTTGTCACCATGATGCTTGTAGAGATGAATGTAAATAAGGTTGATGTCACTTGGTATGTGTATGTTTGTTCGTGTATATAAGTGTGTGTGTGTGTGTGTGTGTGTGTGTGTGTGTGTGTGTGTGTGTGTGTGTGTGTGTGTGTGTGTGTGTGAGTGTGTGTGTGTGTGTGTGTTCGTGTATATGATTTTTTTTTTAATTTGTATTAATTATATCGGTTGGAATAGTATTGATTGGAAGGGGGCATAACTTTGTTATAGGTCGTTTCAGATCTCCTTGTTGCGTTTTCAATTTAACAACTCTAGTTATATTATCCTTTCCTGGAAAAGTCTCCAAAACCCGTCCCAAGTTCCATTTTGTGGGGGGAAGTCTCTCATCTTTAATGAGAACAAGATCTCCGATCTGGATTTGAGGTTGCGGCTTCAACCATTTTGGTCGTTGTTGTAGGCCCGCCAAGTACTCAGTTTGCCAATGCTGCCAAAAATGTTGTAAATTGAACTGAATATTTTTCCATCGATCTACATAACTTGTTTTTCCTATTGTATAATCTGGTTACGGTACTACGTGCATCTCTGCTCCGATTAAAAAATGTGCTGGAGTTAGCGCTTGGAAATCATCTGGGTTTTCAGTTAAAGGACAGAGAGGTCTCGAATTTAAACACGCTTCGATTTGGGTCAGAAGCGTGGAGAGTTCCTCAAAAGTGAGCGTCCCATTCCCGACTATTCTTTTAAAGTGGTGCTTAACACTCTTTACTCCTGCTTCCCATAATCCTCCAAAGTGGGGAGAAGCAGGAGGAATGAAGTTCCACGTTGTTCCTTGTGATGATAAAGTTTCAGCAACATTTTTCCAGTAATGGGTGGCGTTGTTCAAAAGACGACACAGTTCAGCATCAGCTCCTTTGAAATTCGTACCGCAATCACTGTATATCTGGCTACAGATTCCTCGCCGCGAAGTGAAACGTCGAAACGCTGCTAGAAAAGCTTGAGTGGTTAAGTCGCTTACTGCTTCCAAGTGTATGGCCTTTGTTGCTAGGCAAATAAAAATAGCCAGGTAACCTTTGTAACACTTTGCTCCGCGTCCTTTCCATGCGCGGATATTGATTGGACCGGCATAATCAACACCCGTATTGGAGAATGGTCTTGAGATAGTCACTCTAGGCGTTGGTAGTTCTCCCATAAGCTGATGGGCTGTTTTCGCCCTGTGCCGATGACAGATAATGCATTTGCCAATGTGCTGTTTTACTGCTCTTTTGCATTGAAAAATCAAAATTTCTGTCGGAGATATCCCATCATGAATTGAAGGCCACCATGAAGTGTATTCTTATGTGCTTCATGAAGAACCAATTTGGTCAAATGATGATTTGTTTCCATGATGATAGGATGCTGTTGATCATAAGACAGTTTAGAGTTTTTCAGTCTTCCTCCAACACGAATAATACCAAAAGAATCAACAAATGCACTAAGAGATACTATGCCTCTGGACTCAATACTATTAGGAAACATTTCCAATTGAGCTAACTTCACTTATCTCTTGCCAGCCTCATCAAGTTCCTGTGGAGATATGGTACCTGTTTTCCAATCAGGTATGTACAGTTGCGAGTTGTTTACAAAACGTAGAATCAAAGCGACAATGCGGATTAATTTGTTTATTTCTGAAGATCGATACATCAGTTCGTTGATTGGAGATATACTCTGTTCGATGTGATGAACTTGTATGGTTGGAGATATAGTCTGATCAAAGTGATTAAGTTGTATGTTTGGCTGTGCAGGATATTGAAAATTCCATGATTCGCGTAAAAAATCAGGTCCATTCCACCATAACTTGTTATTTAACAAAATAGATGGTAAAACTCCTCTGGAAACCAAGTCTGCAGGATTTTGTTGAGTAGGCACATGTTTCCATATTTTGATTGGAGTCAATCGCTGAATTTCTCCGACTCTGTTCCGCACAAAGGTATCCCATCTGGTTGGCGAAGCTTGAATCCATGAAAGAGTGATTGCGGAATCAGTCCATGCAAATTTCTCGACCTTAGAGTTATTTAATACTTGAGCAACATGATCTAGAAGTTTGGCTAGCATAACAGCACCACAGAGTTCCAAGCGAGGGAGACTTACTGGCCTTACTGGGGCAACTTTAGATTTTGCAATAATAAGATGCATTGTTGCTTGGCCTTCATCGTCCTTAGCCCGTAAATATATT
The DNA here is from genome assembly GCA_951217065.1 of Baccha elongata. Lineage (NCBI taxonomy): Eukaryota > Metazoa > Arthropoda > Insecta > Diptera > Syrphidae > Baccha > Baccha elongata. Next base: position 242,952 of record CATNUY010000043.1, read on the forward strand.
GCTGCACCATATGCTTTCTCTGACCCAAGTAACAATTTAATTTTTATAAAGGCCAATAGAAGCTATTTTCTTATTTCTATAACAACTGTAATCAATCTTTTAGAAACCTATTTGGCGCACATAAGCGAAGTTATAACTCTTCATAAACAGTTTGGATAAGGCCTGGTAAAGGCTTTGCAATGGAAACAATACTTTGCTACGAAAGGCTGTTTGTTTCGCTAAATAGTTGTCACAAGACTTCCTTAAGAAGGCAATAGTTTCTTTTTAAGGACTTACAAAAGTCATTACGGAAATCTTACCGAAATAAAAAAATTCAAATAAAATTTAAATTAATTTTGTAACGCCTTTTTTCTTTTATTTTTTCTTTATCTTTTATTTTTTCGATTAATTTTTCTAATACCATTTTTCTTCGTTCGTGCTAAGTTGTTTCTTTCAATGCCTTTTCTGAAAACTAGATATTTAATTTAATTATTATTGAAAAAACTTATACTTGCCTCAACCAGGGATCGAACTTGCTACCCAACGCACCCCAGTCAAACAATCATCCACCAGGCCAATTTTATGTATACAAAACGAAGATCAAATTTTAACCAGTTGATACCATGTAGGTACCTACTTTGTACTACAGGAACAGATATGTAGCTATACAGTTCGATTTAAAATTCAGAATAAGCAGTTTTTTTTTAATTTATAATTATTATATTAACTGCCTCTTGGTAAAATATAATAATAATAATTTCTTATGCGAGCAACAGCTGTCATCAGAAAGCCTATTTGGCGCAAAATATCCCTTTGATAATATTATTATTCGAGCAGTTGTGTTCATAAGGAAATTAGTTTTCTTTAGTTTGTCATTAACAACTAAGCGAAGAGATAATTTTTTTATGCGAGCTATAACAAACACACCAAGTGGCATATTTTCCAAGTGGTATTGCGATAGCTTTCTTAAGGGAACTATAGTTTTCTTTAGTTTGTTGTTAAATACTAAAAGAAGAGATACTTTTCTTATGTGAGCTATAGCTGTCATTAACAAAACAAACCACCTGTCATATTTTCCATGTGGTATAATTATGTACGCGAGCAATAGCTTTCTTAAGGGAACTATAGTTTTCTTTAGTTTGTTATTAAAACTAAGAGATGAGATACTTTGTTTATGTGAGCAATAGCTTTTATTAAGAAACAAATCAATGTAAGCACATTTCAACGTGTATCTATGTACTTTTATGCGAACAATAGCTATCGTTAAAAAATTTTGTGCAAAATAAAGTGTTGTGTTATTGTGTTATTGTGTATCTTTTAATATTAAAATTTAGTAAATCGTGAAAACTAAACGTGTAATATAAAAAAAACTACTACCTGGCGCGGGGAATGTGACAACGACTGCATATAGCCGCATTAAATGTTTAGCAACCTTAAAGAAGTCTTGTGATAACTCTATAGAAGTTATATGGGTTATCGTAAATTTATATATAATAAATTCGACGTATCAACATTATCTTACAATAAAACGTTTTAAAATTTATTATTGTATATAACTAATAGTTACATTTTATAAAACAATGATGGACTTGAATAAATAAAATTCTAAATCACACGTTTTTAATTTGGAAGAAATTATTTTGACTGTTCGAATTGCTTCGATTAACAAGCCTTTTCATTGATTTCGAGTATAAAGCTTTATACAAGCCCTTACATTTAGATTTTGTCTGACTAACTTTGACAAACCTTACAGCGACCTTATGAAAAGCGATTGTATCGTCCCTCCGTATGGCTTGCGAGTATTTTCTGCCAAATGCTTTAAGAAAGCTATTATTTAAAAATTTAAATGAAAACCAGTTAACATCTTTAAATAAGCCTTATGACAACACTAAAGAAATAATAGCTTACTAATTTTTTGAAATTGTACCTTACACAAGTAAAATTGTTAGTTGGGGATGCATCACTGAAGCCATGTATTTCCACACGAGATATATCACCACCTGTGTGAACCCATCTTGGAAATTGAATCTTGTTGATGGATTGCAAGTCGTCGTAGAAAATTTTCCATTCCTCCAAAAGTTCTTCTTCAATTGGTTCATCCCACAATAGTTTTTTCATCCACAATTGCTGCATAAATATTTTCGCCTTAACGATACATGGAGCAATCCATCCCATGTGATCAAACAGACGGGCTATCGTTGATAGAATAAATCGTTTTGTCGGCCGTGGATTGGAAAGTGAAGTGTAGCAGAAAGAAAATTTATCAACGAAAGGAAGCCAATGAACACCGAGCATCTTAACTCGTTCCGAATCTGGTAATGGCATTGAAAATATTGATTCCCGATCTCCTGTCGGAATGTTCGATAATAACTCATCAGAATTTGAAGTCCATTTCCGTAAGTGCATTCCAGCTGTCTCTAATGTTGATTTAATCTGCATTATTTTTGCCTTAGCCTCTTCAATTGTATTTCCTCCGGATATCAAATCGTCCACATACATTTCCTTACGGATCATAACAGATGCAAATTGATTTTTTGAAGTATCTTCAGCCAACTTCTGCAACGTTCGAATCGCTAGGTACGGTGCAGCGGCTGTTCCGAAGGTAACCGTATTTAGTTTGTAAATTTTCAAAGGGTCTTTAGAAAATTTTCTCCATAGAATCAATTGATAATTTCTGTCCTGTTCCGATATCAAAATCTGACAATACATCTTTTCAATATCAGCTGTAAAAGTGTATCTATACAGCCTCCACCGCAGAATGATATCGCAAATATTTTGTTGAAGTGCTGGACCTACCATCATAACGTCGTTTAACGAAACTCCACTTGATGTTTTGGAAGATGCGTCAAATACAACCCTCAATCTTGTGGTTGAACTGCTTTCTTTGATGACAGCATGATGCGGCCTGAAATAGTGCTTATTTTGGGGCAAAAGATTCTTATCAACTTCGCTCATATGTCCCAGTTTGATATAATCTTCCATGCAATCAGAATATTGATCTCGGAGAGTTGCATTTGCTTCAAGACGACGTTCTAAACTTTGGAATCGACGTAAAGCACCTTGAAATGAGTCGCCAAAAACCGGAGGTACGTTTCCTTTGAATGGTAATGCTACTTGAAAGCGTCCATCAGTTGTACGTTCAATGTTTTTTATGAAGTGGTTCTCACACTCAATGTCTTCCGATTTTTGAAACGGCTTGAAGGGCGTCTCTTCCAATTCCCAAAATTTTCGAAGTTGGGTCTCGACATCTATAGTTTGCATGAAACTTCTTACTGGTTGAATTGATTGACAGATAATTGGAGCTTTTCCGAATTAGATCCATCCTAATGTTGTCTTCTGCATGATTGGCATCGATTTGTCTGTTGGCCGAATTAAATCTGGCAATAAAAGTTCAGCTAAGACATCACTGCCAAGTAACAAATCAATTTTAGATCTTTTAAAGAATTCAGGATCGGCTAAGATAAAACCGTTGAGATAAGTCCAATTATCAACGTGAAGGGTCCGGGCCGGCAAATGCCCAGATAGTGACTTTAAAATAAAAACCTCCGTTGTTGTCACAAAAGAGGAGTGATGCGAAGCAAAAACAATATCTGCGACTCTTAGACGTGTGCCACTTCTGACCAAACCCAACCCGGACACCTCCGTATGAGTTGGTTTAGAATTCAGTTTAAGTAATTGAGCGGCAAATTCTGTAATGAAAGAGGCTTCAGAACCAGAATCTAACAATGCTCGCAGCGTCAACCATTCCCCTAACGATGACTTGACTCTCACAATGGCAGTTGCCAATAAGACTTGTGAATCTTTTGTCGGAGAACAATAATGAGAGTGGTTAGAAGATACATTGTTAGAAACAGATGGTGATCTGTTGACAGCCTGGAAAGATAAAGCCTCAGCGTTTAAAGTTCTTTGCGAAGTTTGGTTGTTGTTCTGATGCTCCGTTTGATGGTTTTGATGACTGAAATTGCTAAGGTGTTGGTGCATTGGTTGGAAAGAGTTACGATTATGCTGCAAGCTTGAAGGTTGTTGTCTTGGCTGAAAAGGAATATTATTTGCATGTAATAAACTATGATGTGGCTGTTGGCAATAATAACACCTACGACCACTTGGACAGTTTTCTGTTGCATGGTTATATCCTAAACAATTTCGACATAAACCCAATTTATTGATAACCTGACAACGCTCAGTAATACTCATTTTTAAAAATTTATTACATCTTCTAACGGCATGTTTATTTTTCTGACAAATTTTACAGGTAAAATTCCCCTTTTCAGCTTGAGCGACAAACGACTGCTTGTGTGGGGGATTCCGTGATGTATTGGATGTAACATGAGTGTTCTGCTGATCAACGGCTTCCAATGTTCTGAATCGTGTCTCCAAGAAAGATGTAAATTCAGTAAAAGTCGGCAACTTCTTAGGATCGCTCCTGTCATTCAGCTTCTCCTCCCACATTTGCTGAGTTTTACCAGGCAACTTTCGCACAAGTACAAAAATTAAAATGGGATCTAAGTGTTGTACTTCTATTTTTAAATTGGCAAGGCTGTGTATAACTTGAGTCGACGTAAATAGCAAATCCTTGATCGACTCGGCTCACTCTTGTGTACACGATGGTAATTTGAATAAAGCGTTCAACTGTATGCTGACAAGAACGCGTGGGTGATCATACCGATCCTTCAGAATTGACCATGCCTTTGCGTAGTTGTGGCCTTGAATCTTCAAAGTTGAAAGTAGTTTCTCAGCATCACCTGTAAGACTCGTCTTAAGATAGTGCATCTTCTGGACATCAGAAATTGATGCTTTACTGCCCACAAGGGTTACGAAAAGATCGTGAAAGTTCGGCCATGATTCATAATTGCCGTCGAATGTAGGTATCTTGATTGTAGGTAAATGCATTTCCTCACACCTTAATTCACTTTCTTTGCCAGATACACTATTGGATTGTTGACTGCTGCTGCCACTAAAGTTGCCTAGAGAATCTAATAGTCTTGCTTGAAAATCGCAGTAATCGTCTCGTATGCTATCGTAAATAGTTTCTGCTTCTGGATGCTTTGAAGCAACACCATCATCTGCCTCCAAAAATTCTTCGTATATTTTTGACACACCTTTCCACAAATCTTCAAGCAATTTAAGTCGCGTTTGAACATAATTTTCATTTATTACTTTGCCTTTTTTATTAAAATTTTCAACATCCTTTTTCAAATGCTTTTGTAAAGCGGTTAGTTGTTTCGTTGCCATTTTAATGAAGTTATATGTATAGTAAATTTTTAATGTGTTTAAAAGTAAGAAGTTTACTTACTTACTTGATTATATATGAATTCGCAAATTTTTGTTCCACTGGTGAGGTTGCCGTGTAGGTTTTCCCACGTTGACACACAATTTTAATCAACACACACTGTAGTAATCCTTGGCTGGATTTTATTATTTATGTTTTTACTCGAAGGACCAATGTTTTCGGCTGAATAGCCTTGAATTTATTTATTTTAATTTAATTGGAAATCAAAAAGAAAACACAATATTATAAAAAAGACCAACTTTATTTTTCTTATGATTTATTACACCTTTTCTTGTATCTGTCACATGAAAAATCGTCTCATTCAGAGATAAGACATTTGAAGTATTGTCTATGGACTTCTTTCGATTGAATGAGCTCTTTCGTGAACTGTCATTTGGATTAGGGTTATTTCATCTTGACCTTTTCAGCTGGCTGTAACTTGAGTCGATTTTTAAACGTTTCAGAGTGCCTTGAACAGCATGAATGTAGTGGTAGGCCAAACTTGACAGTCCCATTTGAAACGCAAGGGCACACAGAAGTTTAATACTGCCGATTTGAAAGTTTGTAGGTAAAAGTGGGAGGAGCCTCCTGAGTTGATGTTCTATTTATTCATTATTCTATGGTCATATGGAAGAATCCCTAACTGTACTAAATTCGAACTATTTTCTACCGCACCATAGTATTCTCAAGCCAGATAGCTCTACCACAAAGCTACGCGTAGTATTTGATGGTTCAGCAAAAACTACATCGAGTTTGTCTCTAAACGATTTGCTAATGGGTGGACCAACTATTCAGTCCGACTTGTTTTCAATTCTTGTACGATTTAGTCTTCACACTTATGTATTCACTGACGATGTACGTCAAATGTTTCGGCAAAAGTATCAAATGATTGTATGGCGTGACGAACCCAATGATCAACTACGATATTTTAAACTCAATACAGTCACTTACGGCACATCTTCTACCCCTTTCTTGGCTACCAGATGTTTTTCCCAGTTAGCTGTCGACGAAGGAAAATATTTTCCTAAAACAGCTCAAGCTCTCTTAAACGATGTTTATGTTGATGATTGTATGACCGGAACCAACGATATTCTTGAGGCTGTAGAGCTAAAAAATAGTATCATCGCACTATTAGCAAAGGGAAAATTCAAGCTCAGGAAAATATAAAATAATGACGATTTGGCAACCTCACCAGGATGTTTTTAAGTTTAATTTTAATCCCGGTAACCATAAGCAGACAACTAAGCGAACAGTTTTATCTGACCTAGGCAAAACTTTTGATCCTCTCGGCCTTATCGGTCCAATTATAGTAAAGGGAAAACTCTTCATGCAACTTTTGTGGAAATCAAAACTAGCTTGAAATTCACCTCTAACGGAAGACTTAAATCTAAGCTGGGATCGCTTTATACAGCAACTACGACGAGTTAACATACTGTCTTGCTCGCGTCATATGTTCAGCAGGGGCGAATCAGTAAATATACAATTCCAAGCGTTTTCTGACAGCAGTGAGGCTGCATTTGAGACATGCTGCTACTTACGTTCAGTAAGTCGATTGGGCGATGTTATTTGTCAACTCATCTGCTGCAAATCACGTATAGCTCCTATTAAGGCAACAACCTTAATATTAGTTGAAAGACTTATGAAAGACACTTTACCAATAAAAATCAATGAAGTCTTTTACCACACCGACTCACAGGTCGTATTAGCATGGATCTCTCAGCCATCTTACACTTGGGCTACCTTTGTGGCAAATAGGGTTGCCAGAATTCAAGAGGTTTCCAGGAGAGAGCAGTGGAGGCACGTACCAGGAAAACAAAATCCAGCTGATTTGATCTCGAGAGGTTGTACTGTAGATGTACTTCAAGAACCATTCTGGTACAAGGTCCATTGTTTCGGAATTCTTAAGAAGAATCTTGGAAAAACCCACAATTAACCGTCCAACCCGAAAATATTCCGGAAAACAAAAATCATAGATAGATAGATAGATAAAACATTTTATTTTTTTAGTATTAGTTTACAGATTGCATCATAACATTAACATTAAAGACATGGTTTAAAACCGTCTGCCCAAGTTTGACAAAACTCTTTAAGTTAATAAAAACAAAGTTTTAAAAAGATTCTTCGATTATTGATTTTCTATATTTTAATGCTGATTTACAATACAAGTACAATTTATTCCAATCTGAGCCATTCAAGATATTCCTCATTTCGGATTCTTCCATAAGTCTTTTTCCATAAATTTGCAACCTGAACTCGTTTAAAATTGGACACCTGCCTAAAAAGTGATACATATTCTCCCTTTCTGATTGCATAACGAACAAGTTATAGGCAAATCTTCTATATGAGGGATAAAGTTAAGGTTTAATATCTCTCCTCTTGCTTTAAAAATTATTGATATTAATTTTGTTGTGTATCTTTCATCAAAATAGTTCTTTTCGTACAGTTTGTGATCTAAAATCGAATATATTTCACGGTGCAGTGAGCTGGATACTTTTTCAATACTATCAGACAGCAACTTTTCATCTACAGCAGAGATTAGTTTGTCGAATTCACCTCTGCAGTGACTAAAATTTTCTACATTTAATTGTAAGTCGTATCCACAAAACTCAGAAAGTTTTTGCCATTCCTCAAAAAACAATATTTTCGTTTCCACAACATACTTTAAAACGCGTTTACTGAGTCTTTCTTCCTCAAAAGACATGATTTTTGACACGTAATTTAAATGCAGTTTTAAAGTTTCCGTGAATAGTGGTGGTAGACCAGTTTCGACCATCAGCATCTTTTTAAAAAGAACCGGAGAAACTTTTCTACTGTGTCGTATAATTTGTAGCCCCATACTTGAGCTCCATAAAGCATAACTGACTTTGAAACAGCTTGAAAAATTTGATATTTTATTTTCAATGGTATTTGTTTATCATCTAAACAGTTTTTCCAAGCTGCACCAATTGCTGACTTAGCTACTGCCAGTTTCTCTTTCAAATGATGGTCCATGTTCAAATTGCTGCTTATGATCATTCCCAAATACCTGTATGTTTTGACCGATTCCAGTTATTGTCCGTCGAAAAACCACTTTTCATTTCTGGCATACCTTCCTCCACCTTTCCTAAATATCATTGTTTTGGACTTAGAAATAGTTTGACATTAAGCCTCCACTCCTGGCAATACCTTTGTAGCTGATTGATCATACGCTGTAAATTCTCCGGTGAGTCAGCCAATAACACTATATCATCTGCGTACAACAAAACTTTTATGTGAATCCCTCCAATTCTTATTCCACCAGATATATAATCTGTTATGTCATCAATGAACATGATGAATGCTTGAGGGCTAAAGTTGCATCCCTGTTTGACTCCTGTCATAGTTTCGAAAAAATCTCCAAATTGCTTCCCATTCCAAACAACTGATGATGTTCCTTCGTACAGTTTTTCGATAAAATTTCCAAACTTTTTAGAAAGGCCTTTGTTATATAGTTTGTAAAAAAGAGCACTCCTATCCACAGTGTCAAAAGCTGCCTTCAGATCAACAAAGAACACATATAGTTTTTCTTTAACCTGATAAAGTTCTGTGCTACAGTTGTTAAAACAAAAAATTGATCTACCGTGGAGAAATGTTCTCTAAAGCCTGCCTGGAAGTCACTTAGAAGTTTATTCTGTTCGGTTCACACTTGAAAACGCTTAGCTAAGATACCCATTAATATTTTTAGGGAAGAGTTTAAAAAAGCAATTCCTCGGTCGTTTTCGACCATGTTTGGGTCCCCTTTTTTGAAGATCGGGAAAATCACGCTCTGCTTGAAACTGTCTGGTACTTCTCTCGTTTCAAAAATTCTGTTGAATTCCTTTGTAAGCATCACAAGGAGCTCATTATTTGCATACTTATAAAATTCTACAGGAATGCCATCAGTTCCAGCGGCTTTTCGGTCCTTGCTCTTGTCCAGCCAGCTTTTGACTTCCTCTTCCGTTATGGGTCTGTACAGGTGCTCATTTGTTGAATTTGGCACTGCAAATTAGAATTCCGGTAGATTTATAGAGTTGGCGGGATTCAAAATACTTTTAAAATGGCTTTCCATACTCATAACATCGAGATTTAATCCAATCCTAAACCTGTCCCCATTTTTTCTTTTTAGCAGTTTCCACAAAGTCGCGGAGTCCTTGCGTTGAGATATTTCGATAGCTTATGTGGACTTGTATTCAGATTTCTTTTTTCGGCATATCTCTTTGAATTCACGTTTTACGATCAGGTACATAGTTTTGTAATTAGGCTCGTTAAACTTCCTATAAAGGTTCAACAGTGAAAATGATTGTCTTCGCTTTCTTTCACATTCAAGGTCGAACCATGGTTGCTTGTAGGTATGCTTTCGAGGTACAATTTTAACTGAATTTCTGATAGCTTGCGCTATTTCAAAAATGTTTCCTTCCGAATGCTTCGATCTGCCTACTTAGATTTTCACGATAGGTTTCCGTATTGTTTTGCTTCCATATTAATTTTGGTAATGTATTTATTTCAGTCATGAGCTCAGAGCCCGTTATATCTTGGCTGCCTATCTGAAAGGAAGTAACAATTGGCAGATGATCGGAAAAACTCTGTGCTTGCACCTCGAAATTCTGAATTAGGCGGTTCCCTTCTCCTCCACTCAAACTAAGATCGATGACTGAGCTTCCTTGAGCACCAACGTGAATTCGCCATTTGGATCTGCCTTAGAACATCCATTATGAATTTTTAGGTTATACTCGCTGCAGAAGTCCAAAAGCTGAATCCCTTTTCTATCCAGCACTAGGTCTTTCGAGTTGCGTGGGTCTATTACATCATCATCATAATCAATTAAAAAAGGTTGTCTGGTGCTGGTCCTCGCATTAAAATCACCAGTTAGGAGGATATTAGTTTGTTCCTGAAGATTGTTAACGACATCACTTAGAATTAAAGATCCGATCCCCATTGTAATCCTTTAAACCCATTTAGATAAACAGGAAGTATACAGTACTTGATACTTGAATCTGTAGTAGCTTGAAGATTGAAAAAACTATATCCTAATGATTGTTGAAAATCTATTGCAATTTCTTTTATGCTTCTTCTGTATCCATAGAAACATCCACCACTCGCGCGACCCCTGTTATTGTTTCTGATACCAGCTTTCCAGCATAACACATAATCCTCAAAATAATGTTCATAGTTTTTTCATTTAAATCTAATAGGTGTGTTTCAAAAAGACAAAATATTTCAAACTTATTCACATATTTAAAAAAATCAGTATATAATAACTTACTATACAAACCACTAATATTATAACTAAGTATTCTATAATTTCTATTTTTGACAATATTTTTACTTAAAAATTGAGGGCAGACGGAAATATCCTACAATAATCTATTTTGGTGTACAGTGGGATCACTGGATGTTGATTGTTGTAAAAGGTTTGAGTCTTGATGTTCTGTATTCACTTCTAGATGGCGCCGCTGTCGTTTGAGAAACATCACTTTGACCAGCTGATGAATTGACATATTCATTTGAGTTGTTTACAATTTCATCGAGCACTAAATTTCCGTCATATTTCCCACATTTTAAACCATGATTAAAACTCCAAGTAAAAACCTTTCCTTGAACCAAAAGACGATCATCTCTTAGAAAAACCTTTGTGCTTGGATTCTTTAGCTTTATAGTTTTCCTAACTTCGAGCAAATGTGATCTTTTTTGGCGAATCGAAAGTGGATATACAAAAAATCATACACAGCGCTCTTTGCAGCCAATCCTCAATTGAACTACATCATATCTACAGTCAAATATAATGGATCACTTCCAAAGCTGGAACGAATATTTTGCTACGTATATCGATTCATTATCAGGTCGCGTAAAATAAAAACAAATACATTAGAATCAACTCTACCAACAGTAGAAGAAAGTAGCCTAGGCTTGAATGGAATAATGCTTAACATTCAGATGATTGAATTCCAATCTGAATACATGCATTTAGAAAATAATTTAGAACTCGACAAAACAAGCCGCATACGTAAACTTGCACCATTCATTGCTAGGGATGAGCTTCTACGAGTTGGTGGGTGGCTCTCTAACGCAGACATTAGTTTTGAATCTAAACACCAAATTATTTTGCCTAAGAACAATGTTTTAACTAATTTGAATTTTTACATTTTATCATTTACCACAAACGCTTTTGGCCATAACTCGGCAAAGATACTGGACTGTGGACGAAAAAACACTAGCTCGCAAGGTTGTCAACAAGTGCTTCCGATGTTTTCACACCAAACCAAAACGCATAGAACAATTTATGGGTGATCTGCCAAAGGAACGCTTACAACCAGGAAGCCCATTTTTAACAACTGGGGTTGATTTTTGTGGGCCTTTTAAATTACGTCCTCAGCCTAAATCCCGAACGAACCTTAAAGGATATATCGCGGTGTTTATCTGTTTCACGACTAAAGCAGTTCATATGGAGGTTGTCGGCGATCTAACAACTGCCTCGTTCATAGCAGCTCTTCGACGTTTTATCGCCCGACGTGGCTTATGTCATACCATTTTTTGCGACAATGCAACGAATTTTATTGGTGCTCGGAACGAACTTAACGATTTGAAGAAATTATTTGATGCAGAAAATCAAGCAAAAATTCAAGAACTCTGTCGTGCTGACAGAATTGATTGGCACTTGATTCACCCTAGATCACCACACTTTGGCGGCCTTTGGGAGGCTGCAGTCAAAGCAGCAAAACATCATTTGGTACGAATGGCAGCATAGTCAACACTCACTTACGAAGAACGCAGCACACTCCCTGCTCAAATTGAGGCGATCTTGAATTCACGTCCACTGACCCCTATGTCGAAATCCCGTCATGACTTGGAAGCACTAACACCGGGTCATTTTTTAATTGGTCGTGAGCCCACAGCTATAGTTGAACCATCTCTGCTCGATGACAATACATCAAGGCTTACTAGATACAAACGACTACAGCCAATTCAGCAACAATTTTGGCTTCGCTGGTCTCGCAATTATATGTTAAGTCTTCAAGAGCGCAGCAAATGGACAATCAAATCACCATCACTTAAAAGGGTTACGATTGTTCTCCTACAAGATGACAACTTACCTCCATACAAATGGCTCATGGGCAGAATAACTAACACCTTTCCTGGATCCGATGGCATCGTGCGTGTGGCAGGGGTCAAAACACGAATTGGCACATACAAACTCTATGGAATAAAATGTGGGCGGCAATGGTACAATGGATGGAGTGCTTGCTTGTTAACCCAGAGGGTGCAGGTTCAATCCTCACTTGACTACAAAGCATTTTTTTCTTTTCAGCATACCTCCCAGCTTATGCTGGACGTCGCCCATGAGGTTATGCAATGAAAAATAAAAATCAACTAGCTCTCTATCCATTGTACCAAAACAATTCTTTCCTATCTTTCTATTCCTTCTAACTAGTGTCGTGCAACACCTGTTGCATTTTAAAAGGCAATGTGCCTTACAGACACATAGTTAAAATATTAAAAAAAATATTAAAAAAAAAAAAATTGAAGATACTTGGTATCTGCAAGGTGGCCGGTATGTTCAGTTCATCACTGAACCAACCTTAATTCATTGACAACTTGAACTATATTGACTGTTCAGTAGATTACTGAACCAACCTACTTTTTTTGTAATTTCAACCTGTCAATAAATTATTACAAACTGACATGCTTTTACCTACACTCGCTGTAAACAGAAGTTTTGATAAATATAATTATTGTGCTCAGTTAGAAACAAATTTGAGTTTTAAATTTATTTAGTTTCACACAACGGAGATCGTTCAATTTATGAACAGAGGGAAAGTTATCTTCTCCCAACTTACAAGGGGAAGGGTGATACGAATAACTGCGACAATTACCGATCAATCAAGCTGATGTCACATACCATGAAGATCGTTGAGCGGGTGTTGGAAAAATAGTACGGCTATCTGATGACCAGTGCGGGTTTGTCTCGGGCAAATCAACCACAGATGCAATCCAGAGTGTAAGAATCAGAATGGAAAAACATCGCGATTCCTCAAACGATTTCCATGCTGTGTTCGTTGATTTTGAAAAGGCGTTCGATCGACAACCACGGGATCTGATATGGATGGCCCTAAGGCTACCAAGAGTTCCAGAAATCTACGTGCAGATGATCGTGGATATGTACTATCAAGTCAAAACAAAGGTTCGATGCACTGCAGGAGTCACCGAAAATTTCCAAATCGAAGTTGGTGTACACCAAGGAAGCGTCTTGAGCCCATTGTTCTTTATAACAGTGCTTGATTATTTACTTAAAGATAAGGTGAGGTACCTGAGAGTGACTCAGCTATTTTTTGCTGACGATGAAGTCATCATAAGTCAAGCTCCTTCATCCTTGCAACGAGCACTGGACGTATGGGTAGACGTTCTGGAGGGAAATGGGTATCGCATAAGCGCCAAAAAGACCGAATACCTTTGCTGCCCATTTTCTGATCCACTCAGGCCTATTCCGAATATTTATTTGGACGGAACTGTGCTTCCCAAGTGCGAAAAGTTCAAATACCTTGGATCTATGATCAATAAGAAAGGAACTTGAATTACGAACGTGATTACGACGACAACCATCGCGTAAGCGTAGGGTGGATGAAGTGGCGTGAGAACTCTGCCATCTTCTGTGACCAAAAAATGCCCCCTAAGCTGAAAGGAAAGCTCTACACTGCAGTGGTAAGTCCAGCGCTTACATACGGTTGACAATGTTGGACTATGTAACAGTGGTATGAAAGCAAAATGACGGCAACTGAGATGAAGATGCTTAGCATGACAGCAGGAGTAACAAAACTTGACCGAATACGGAGTAAAAAGATCCGGAAAAGCCTCCACGTCAAAGAAACCATTGTTCAAAAAATACAGCACAACAAACTCAGCTGATACATCATGTACTGAGGAGAAACGCTGAGAACCCCGTCCAAAAAGCATTATCATACAACGTACAATCGCGGAAGAGAGGCAGGACCAAGAACTCCTGGGGAACACAAATGCTTGCCAACACTTTCTGAGGTCAACCCGACGAACCCCACAAGCAGATTAGTAGAGAAGCGGTGAAGTGGGAAAGTTGTGATCCCACTCGAGATCATAATATCGTCGGAAAAGAAGAAGAAGAAGAAGAAGAAGAAGAAGAGTTTGGCATCAAACTTCTTTATCGAAAATGCATGCTTTCGGTTTTGATGAATCTCTTCTTCGTTGGATTAGAAATTACCTTTCTGACCGTTCAATTCAAATAGCATTGGATGGTTTCAAGTCTGAAATTTTCAAAATAAATGCTGGTGTGCCCCAGGGCTCAGTTTTGTCTCCGACTCTCTTCCTTATTCTCATTAACGATCTTCTGTCTGAAACTTCTAATCCAATAAATTGTTTCGCTGATGACTTAGCTTTTCATTTTTTTTTTTTTTTTAATTCATTTTTATTTTCAATTTGACTTATAACTAACTTAAATGCTAGACAAAAACCTTTAAAACTAGCTTACAGAATAACTTAACTGACTTACTGGCCCCATACGGGCGCTCTAAATTATACTATAACTATATATTAAAAATGCCTTTGGGCGTAAAAACTAACTTAAACTAAAATTCAAAATTACTTAAAACTAAACGAGAAATTTTTTTAAAAACTCGTTTTCCAAGACATTTGTTTTATATAAGATCTTTAAACTACCCTTTATCTAAATAAAACATGGATGTCACATACCATGAAGATCGTTGAGCGGGTGTTGGAAAAATAGTACGGCTATCTGATGACCAGTGCGGGTTTGTCTCGGGCAAATCAACCACAGATGCAATCCAGAGTGTAAGAATCAGAATGGAAAAACATCGCGATTCCTCAAACGATTTCCATGCTGTGTTCGTTGATTTTGAAAAGGCGTTCGATCGACAACCACGGGATCTGATATGGATGGCCCTAAGGCTACCAAGAGTTCCAGAAATCTACGTGCAGATGATCGTGGATATGTACTATCAAGTCAAAACAAAGGTTCGATGCACTGCAGGAGTCACCGAAAATTTCCAAATCGAAGTTGGTGTACACCAAGGAAGCGTCTTGAGCCCATTGCTCTTTATAACAGTGCTTGATTATTTACTTAAAGATAAGGTGAGGTACCTGAGAGTGACTCAGCTATTTTTTGCTGACGATGAAGTCATCATAAGTCAAGCTCCTTCATCCTTGCAACGAGCACTGGACGTATGGGTAGACGTTCTGGAGGGAAATGGGTATCGCATAAGCGCCAAAAAGACCGAATACCTTTGCTGCCCATTTTCTGATCCACTCAGGCCTATTCCGAATATTTATTTGGACGGAACTGTGCTTCCCAAGTGCGAAAAGTTCAAATACCTTGGATCTATGATCAATAAGAAAGGAACTTGAATTACGAACGTGATTACGACGACAACCATCGCGTAAACGTAGGCTGGATGAAGTGGCGTGAGAACTCTGCCATCTTCTGTGACCAAAAAATGCCCCCTAAGCTGAAAGGAAAGCTCTACACTGCAGTGGTAAGTCCAGCGCTTACATACGGTTGACAATGTTGGACTATGTAACAGTGGTATGAAAGCAAAATGACGGCAACTGAGATGAAGATGCTTAGCATGACAGCAGGAGTAACAAAACTTGACCGAATACGGAGTAAAAAGATCCGGAAAAGCCTCCACGTCAAAGAAACCATTGTTCAAAAAATACAGCACGACAAACTCAGCTGATACATCATGTACTGAGGAGAAACGCTGAGGACCCCGTCCAAAAAGCATTATCATACAACGTACAATCGCGGAAGAGAGGCAGGACCAAGAACTCCTGGGGAACACAAATGCTTGCCAACACTTTCTGAGGTCAACCCGACGAACCCCACAAGCAGATTAGTAGAGAAGCGGTGAAGTGGGAAAGTTGTGATCCCACTCGAGATCATAATATCGTCGGAAAAGAAGAAGAAGAAGAAGAAGAAGAAGAGTTTGGCATCAAACTTTTTTATTGAAAATGCATGCTTTCGGTTTTGATGAATCTCTTCTTCGTTGGATTAGAAATTACCTTTCTGACCGTTCAATTCAAATAGCATTGGATGGTTTCAAGTCTGAAATTTTCAAAATAAATGCTGGTGTGCCCCAGGGCTCAGTTTTGTCTCCGACTCTCTTACTTATTCTCATTAACGATCTTCTGTCTGAAACTTCTAATCCAATAAATTGTTTCGCTGATGACTTAGCTTTTCATTTTTTTTTTTTTTAAATTCATTTTTATTTTCAATTTGACTTATAACTAACTTAAATGCTAGACAAAAACCTTTAAAACTAGCTTACAGAATAACTTAACTAACTTACTGGCCCCATACGGGCGCTCTAAATTATACTATAACTATATATTAAAAATGCCTTTGGGCGTAAAAACTAACTTAAACTAAAATTCAAAATTACTTAAAACTAAACGAGAAATTTTTTTAAAAACTCGTTTTCCAAGACATTTGTTTTATATAAGATCTTTAAACTACCCTTTATCTAAATAAAACATGGATGTCACATACCATGAAGATCGTTGAGCGGGTGTTGGAAAAATAGTACGGCTATCTGATGACCAGTGCGGGTTTGTCTCGGGCAAATCAACCACAGATGCAATCCAGAGTGTAAGAATCAGAATGGAAAAACATCGCGATTCCTCAAACGATTTCGATGCTGTGTTCGTTGATTTTGAAAAGGCGTTCGATCGACAACCACGGGATCTGATATGGATGGCCCTAAGGCTACCAAGAGTTCCAGAAATCTACGTGCAGATGATCGTGGATATGTACTATCAAGTCAAAACAAAGGTTCGATGCACTGCAGGAGTCACCGAAAATTTCCAAATCGAAGTTGGTGTACACCAAGGAAGCGTCTTGAGCCCATTGCTCTTTATAACAGTGCTTGATTATTTACTTAAAGATAAGGTGAGGTACCTGAGAGTGACTCAGCTATTTTTTGCTGACGATGAAGTCATCATAAGTCAAGCTCCTTCATCCTTGCAACGAGCACTGGACGTATGGGTAGACGTTCTGGAGGGAAATGGGTATCGCATAAGCGCCAAAAAGACCGAATACCTTTGCTGCCCATTTTCTGATCCACTCAGGCCTATTCCGAATATTTATTTGGACGGAACTGTGCTTCCCAAGTGCGAAAAGTTCAAATACCTTGGATCTATGATCAATAAGAAAGGAACTTGAATTACGAACGTGATTACGACGACAACCATCGCGTAAACGTAGGCTGGATGAAGTGGCGTGAGAACTCTGCCATCTTCTGTGACCAAAAAATGCCCCCTAAGCTGAAAGGAAAGCTCTACACTGCAGTGGTAAGTCCAGCGCTTACATACGGTTGACAATGTTGGACTATGTAACAGTGGTATGAAAGCAAAATGACGGCAACTGAGATGAAGATGCTTAGCATGACAGCAGGAGTAACAAAACTTGACCGAATACGGAGTAAAAAGATCCGGAAAAGCCTCCACGTCAAAGAAACCATTGTTCAAAAAATACAGCACGACAAACTCAGCTGATACATCATGTACTGAGGAGAAACGCTGAGGACCCCGTCCAAAAAGCATTATCATACAACGTACAATCGCGGAAGAGAGGCAGGACCAAGAACTCCTGGGGAACACAAATGCTTGCCAACACTTTCTGAGGTCAACCCGACGAACCCCACAAGCAGATTAGTAGAGAAGCGGTGAAGTGGGAAAGTTGTGATCCCACTCGAGATCATAATATCGTCGGAAAAGAAGAAGAAGAAGAAGAAGAAGAAGAGTTTGGCATCAAACTTTTTTATTGAAAATGCATGCTTTCGGTTTTGATGAATCTCTTCTTCGTTGGATTAGAAATTACCTTTCTGACCGTTCAATTCAAATAGCATTGGATGGTTTCAAGTCTGAAATTTTCAAAATAAATGCTGGTGTGCCCCAGGGCTCAGTTTTGTCTCCGACTCTCTTCCTTATTCTCATTAACGATCTTCTGTCTGAAACTTCTAATCCAATAAATTGTTTCGCTGATGACTTAGCTTTTCATTTTTTTTTTTTTTTTAATTCATTTTTATTTTCAATTTGACTTATAACTAACTTAAATGCTAGACAAAAACCTTTAAAACTAGCTTACAGAATAACTTAACTAACTTACTGGCCCCATACGGGCGCTCTAAATTATACTATAACTATATATTAAAAATGCCTTTGGGCGTAAAAACTAACTTAAACTAAAATTCAAAATTACTTAAAACTAAACGAGAAATTTTTTTAAAAACTCGTTTTCCAAGACATTTGTTTTATATAAGAACTTTAAACTACCCTTTATCTAAATAAAACTAAATTAAACTAAATAAAACTAAAATATACGTAAATATACAGCCACCAGCAGCATTTTTTTTTTTTTGTTTTTGGCGCAGCAGCCAATGCATATGCGCACACGCTTATAAATATATATATATGTCAACGGCCTTGGCTAACCATCAATATCAAGGTGAACACCCAACCACCAGAATTGTTTAATTTGCTTATCCATGTCCTTTCTGTCCGGAAGGGGCACAGCTCTACTGAACCGCAGACGCTCTGCTCCGTTCCCAGAGCCGACGTATCGACCATACAGGATTCGCCGATCCACGGCGGACGTGGTAGATTAACGGAACCGCCAATCTATCCTGTATCAGCCCCCGACTGTCTAAATAGAGGAATGTCTCGGCCGGGATAAAACCGTTAAGACAAACTCTCTCACTATATTCTTCATTGGGGTAATAAGCCCAGCAAATAAGTCCATTGGCTGAGGTCATTGCTCTTGCAATGTGACCCCGAATCAGCTTAATTAAAAAGTTATCTATCCTGTTTATATTGGCCCCGTTGTATAAGACCTCGTTGGCATAATATTGTTTGTACTCCGACTCTGGTGTTCTGTGTAGTCCAAGACTGGTCCTAAGACACTGCTTCTCAAACACCCGAATATTTTCCATTTAATATGGGGCAACGTTAAACCACACAGGGCACCCATAGGCAATCATCGGCCGGATGAGGGCCATGTAGCAAATCACCTTTACCCTGTTTTCAAGGCGGCTGCTATAAAACAACCGTCTTGTCAGAGCAAACGCTCCCCTAGCTCTGGCCAGAGCAGCATCTATATGTCGATTGAAATATAGATACTGATCTAGCCAGATACCAAGGTACTTTACTACATCTTTCCACTTGGTCCAACGATCATTAGATTTCTCAAGTTCTTTCTTGTATCCCTAGAAGCCTTAGACAAAGGGGTTCTAAACAGGATAGTTTCTGATTTCTGAAAGTTAATTTTTAACTTGTTGTTGTTGTTATATTGTACTATTTGTACTGTAGAATGTCAGTTTTTATTACTTGACCATTCTGTTAATTTTTCATTGAATGTGTTTGAACAACAACAACAACTTAAAGGCGCTACCACCAATTTTAAACGAATTTTATTTACTCGTTTACGAATATTATTATTCGTTTCTTTCTATCTTTGGCTGGAGATATAGCTATTTCAAGGATTGCCAATTCCTTTCATCAGTCTCCTTTTAGTGGTATTGAGCTTTAATCCAATTTTATTATGAAAAACTTTTTCACATGCACCTCGTGAGATTTGAACCCACGCCTTCAGATTTACTCAGTCTTCGAAGTCGTATGCACTACGCATTCCACCGCTTATGACCACTGACGACACAGGTCGAGATGTTATGTTTGTTTGTTTTTTCAAACGCATTTGGAGCTTCAATATTTTTCTAAGCGCCTCTAAGTATGTTGTTTTGTTCCGCCTCCATTTTCTCCTAACCTTATTTGATAGACTACAATTCGTAGCACATATCAAAGGGGGAGAGGTTGGAAGATTTGGTACGACCATACTATTTGAGTTGTTATTGTTGTTATATTGTACTATTTGTACTGTAGAATGTCAGTTTTTATTACTTGACCATTCTGTTAATTTTTCATTGAATGTGTTTGAACAACAACAACAACTTAAAGGCGCTACCACCAATTTTAAACGAATTTTATTTACTCGTTTACGAATATTATTATTCGTTTCTTTCTATCTTTGGCTGGAGATATAGCTATTTCAAGGATTGCCAATTCCTTTCATCAGTCTCCTTTTAGTGGTATTGAGCTTTAATCCAATTTTATTATGAAAAACTTTTTCACATGCACCTCGTGAGATTTGAACCCACGCCTTCAGATTTACTCAGTCTTCGAAGTCGTATGCACTACGCATTCCACCGCTTATGACCACTGACGACACAGGTCGAGATGTTATGTTTGTTTGTTTTTTCAAACGCATTTGGAGCTTCAATATTTTTCTAAGCGCCTCTAAGTATGTTGTTTTGTTCCGCCTCCATTTTCTCCTAACCTTATTTGATAGACTACAATTCGTAGCACATATCAAAGGGGGAGAGGTTGGAAGATTTGGTACGACCATACTATTTGAGTTGTTATTGTTGTTATATTGTACTATTTGTACTGTAGAATGTCAGTTTTTATTACTTGACCATTCTGTTAATTTTTCATTGAATGTGTTTGAACAACAACAACAACTTAAAGGCGCTACCACCAATTTTAAACGAATTTTATTTACTCGTTTACGAATATTATTATTCGTTTCTTTCTATCTTTGGCTGGAGATATAGCTATTTCAAGGATTGCCAATTCCTTTCATCAGTCTCCTTTTAGTGGTATTGAGCTTTAATCCAATTTTATTATGAAAAACTTTTTCACATGCACCTCGTGAGATTTGAACCCACGCCTTCAGATTTACTCAGTCTTCGAAGTCGTATGCACTACGCATTCCACCGCTTATGACCACTGACGACACAGGTCGAGATGTTATGTTTGTTTGTTTTTTCAAACGCATTTGGAGCTTCAATATTTTTCTAAGCGCCTCTAAGTATGTTGTTTTGTTCCGCCTCCATTTTCTCCTAACCTTATTTGATAGACTACAATTCGTAGCACATATCAAAGGGGGAGAGGTTGGAAGATTTGGTACGACCATACTATTTGAGTTGTTATTGTTGTTATATTGTACTATTTGTACTGTAGAATGTCAGTTTTTATTACTTGACCATTCTGTTAATTTTTCATTGAATGTGTTTGAACAACAACAACAACTTAAAGGCGCTACCACCAATTTTAAACGAATTTTATTTACTCGTTAACGAATATTATTATTCGTTTCTTTCTGTCTTTGGCTGGAGATATAGCTATTTCAAGGATTGCCAATTCCTTTCATCAGTCTCCTTTTAGTGGTATTGAGCTTTAATCCAATTTTATTATGAAAAACTTTTTCACATGCACCTCGTGAGATTTGAACCCACGCCTTCAGATTTACTCAGTCTTCGAAGTCGTATGCACTGATGAAAGGAATTGGCAATCCTTGAAATAGCTATATCTCCAGCCAAAGATAGAAAGAAACGAATAATAATATTCGTAAACGAGTAAATAAAATTCGTTTAAAATTGGTGGTAGCGCCTTTAAGTTGTTGTTGTTGTTCAAACACATTCAATGAAAAATTAACAGAATGGTCAAGTAATAAAAACTGACATTCTACAGTACAAATAGTACAATATAACAACAATAACAACTCAAATAGTATGGTCGTACCAAATCTTCCAACCTCTCCCCCTTTGATATGTGCTACGAATTGTAGTCTATCAAATAAGGTTAGGAGAAAATGGAGGCGGAACAAAACAACATACTTAGAGGCGCTTAGAAAAATATTGAAGCTCCAAATGCGTTTGAAAAAACAAACAAACATAACATCTCGACCTGTGTCGTCAGTGGTCATAAGCGGTGGAATGCGTAGTGCATACGACTTCGAAGACTGAGTAAATCTGAAGGCGTGGGTTCAAATCTCACGAGGTGCATGTGAAAAAGTTTTTCATAATAAAATTGGATTAAAGCTCAATACCACTAAAAGGAGACTGATGAAAGGAATTGGCAATCCTTGAAATAGCTATATCTCCAGCCAAAGATAGAAAGAAACGAATAATAATATTCGTAAACGAGTAAATAAAATTCGTTTAAAATTGGTGGTAGCGCCTTTAAGTTGTTGTTGTTGTTCAAACACATTCAATGAAAAATTAACAGAATGGTCAAGTAATAAAAACTGACATTCTACAGTACAAATAGTACAATATAACAACAATAACAACTCAAATAGTATGGTCGTACCAAATCTTCCAACCTCTCCCCCTTTGATATGTGCTACGAATTGTAGTCTATCAAATAAGGTTAGGAGAAAATGGAGGCGGAACAAAACAACATACTTAGAGGCGCTTAGAAAAATATTGAAGCTCCAAATGCGTTTGAAAAAACAAACAAACATAACATCTCGACCTGTGTCGTCAGTGGTCATAAGCGGTGGAATGCGTAGTGCATACGACTTCGAAGACTGAGTAAATCTGAAGGCGTGGGTTCAAATCTCACGAGGTGCATGTGAAAAAGTTTTTCATAATAAAATTGGATTAAAGCTCAATACCACTAAAAGGAGACTGATGAAAGGAATTGGCAATCCTTGAAATAGCTATATCTCCAGCCAAAGATAGAAAGAAACGAATAATAATATTCGTAAACGAGTAAATAAAATTCGTTTAAAATTGGTGGTAGCGCCTTTAAGTTGTTGTTGTTGTTCAAACACATTCAATGAAAAATTAACAGAATGGTCAAGTAATAAAAACTGACATTCTACAGTACAAATAGTACAATATAACAACAATAACAACTCAAATAGTATGGTCGTACCAAATCTTCCAACCTCTCCCCCTTTGATATGTGCTACGAATTGTAGTCTATCAAATAAGGTTAGGAGAAAATGGAGGCGGAACAAAACAACATACTTAGAGGCGCTTAGAAAAATATTGAAGCTCCAAATGCGTTTGAAAAAACAAACAAACATAACATCTCGACCTGTGTCGTCAGTGGTCATAAGCGGTGGAATGCGTAGTGCATACGACTTCGAAGACTGAGTAAATCTGAAGGCGTGGGTTCAAATCTCACGAGGTGCATGTGAAAAAGTTTTTCATAATAAAATTGGATTAAAGCTCAATACCACTAAAAGGAGACTGATGAAAGGAATTGGCAATCCTTGAAATAGCTATATCTCCAGCCAAAGATAGAAAGAAACGAATAATAATATTCGTAAACGAGTAAATAAAATTCGTTTAAAATTGGTGGTAGCGCCTTTAAGTTGTTGTTGTTGTTCAAACACATTCAGTTAATTTTTAACTTCCAGTCATCACAATATCGCTGAATCTTGTCGAAATCACGCTGCAAGAGAATTCTGATGACTTCAACTTTTGGACCCGTCCTGTACGCTACAAGGTCATCGGCATACGCAATCGCATGAGCGAGAATACCTATCAGATCGCTGGTGTATATACTAAAAAGAATCGGCGAGTTCACAGCTCCTTGCTGTAGACCGTTTTTAATGTCAAAAGTTTTGGTAGAAGTTACATTGCCACTTTTGACAACAAACTTTCTCCCATTAAGCATGTCATGATGCATATATAACAGTGGGTTACTTATGCCAAATCTAGTTAATTTCAGATAAAGACCCTCTAACCATACGGTTCGACACCGTATGGTTAGAGGGTCTTTATCTGAAGCCTTCTCTAAATCAACAAGAACGGCACCCGTGCATTGATTTTTCGCTTTGTTCCATTGAACTTCAGAAACTAACTTAGACGCGGCATGAATAGTGTCATGCCCCGCCTTAAAGCCAAACTGATTATCTGGAATAATATGTTTGTCCTCAGCCCACTTGAACAGAGCTCTATTGAGAACCTTATCGAATACTTTACTGATACTTGGAAGAAGACTTATCGACCGAAGATCCTTTCCCTTTTTGGGGAGAGGATGGACCACAGCTGTCTTCCAACTCACTGGATAATATGCATTATTCAATGCGTTGTTGAACAGTGTGGTATAAATGTCTATGGCTTCCTCAGGGAGATGTCGTAACACAATGTTGGGTATACCATCGACCCCCGCAGATTTCTTTTTCTTTAATGTTTAAAAAATTAACTGAAGTTCTACCTTCGAAATTAACAATGAACTGGGTCCATTTCGCTCGGCGATGGTGGCGTTTGCCAAGTTTTCGTCATTGAACCCAGTGAAACCAGTATTCTCAGATCGCCATTGCGTTATGTTATTTCCAACATATAAATTGTGCAGCAAGCCTCTGTTCTCCAGGTCATGATTCGGACGTATGCTAGCATTCACCTTATACACTTGCTGGAAAGCAGCCCCTACAGTTTCTACCTTTTCCTGAGGATCTTCTATCATATAAAAATTATCATCGAAAACGGCACCTTCCGGATCGATTCCCGCAATCGTTAGTACGTCTTCGTTATCTGTTGTCCTCTGGAGTTTAAGACATGGAAGATCGTTTTGATCATTTCTTCTTAATATCTTATTTATTTGGGGAAACACACTAGGGTCGCTAGAATTAACAGCCCGAATTCTGTTATCTCAATATAAATTAATAGATAATCTATAGTTTTGTCTAATCAGAACGTTAATGTTTTTGATCGACGACTTCAATGTCCTAATCTCCAGATCACGTGTGTCCGTGAAACGTCTGTACAGAAGTTTCAATCTAGTCAGCAGTCCACTTTTTTGTCGGTGTAGTGCGTCGATTGTCGCGTTCTTGTATAAACCAGTAGAGTCTTGTTCCTTATATTTTGGGATTGTTTTGTCCATTGTTCGTTTCATAGTCGTATCCATTTGAGTCAGGAACCCGGCGATCTCGACGTTCGTCAGGTTTCTGTCATTTGGTGGAGAAATGTCATCGGAACGTATTTCTCTTGCCAAGGCGTTGGAGAAGCGTCTTACTGAAATTGTAAGAGTGCACAGGCACATACTCATCCAACTCCACAAGTTCGCTCGGAAGCTGTATTACGGTGGCAAGTCCGCAGTGATCGCTGTCGTATTCAATTGTTCGTAAACAGTTTCTTGTCTGTTGATTTGTTGCGTCAGTTATAACAAGTCGTGAGTCAAGCAGTAAAAGATCCAGAAAGCCACTGCTCCTAGGAAACGAAGGTCTATCTGTCGCAAAAAGATCGATCCTACATTCAACACTGTGACGACCCATCCAATTAAATAAATGATACCCTCTTGGATTTTGAATTTGATTTCCCCAATCTACATGTTTGGCGTTCAAATCTCCTGCAATGAGATAATAATTTTCATCCAAGTGCAGTCTTAAGCATTCGAAAAGTTTTTCGAGTTCTGCGATAAAATTAGCAGGCTGAGGTGCTTCGGGTGCGTACGCCGCGATCACGTACATTCGTTTCCCCTGAAGGAGCGGAATGCAAATGATGCAGGTTTCTAGCAGCCCAAATCTTCGCACTTCACTATTATATATAACCTTATGTTTAATGCCCTTTCGTATGAAGATTGCGACCCCACCCCCTTGAGAGGAATTGGGCCGATCCCTTCTTACGATATTGTAATTTTTATTAGTCAGTTTGTGTTTCTGGTTTAGCTTAGTTTCGCTAGTCATAAACACATCAGGACTTTGGTCTTGCAGCAAATGAAAGAGGTTTGCTCTACGTTTGGTCCTAATCAGCGAAATTACATTCACAGCTATGATCTTAAAGGGTCGCTCAGGCAGCGCGCCTTTAACCATTTCGCGTTCCCGGCAGAATAGAGTAGAGGTAATCCACCCTAGCCGCTTGCTCCCTGATCTGTTTTTGCACGTCGGTTAACTGCAACACCTGCATCAGATCTGCCTCTGGCACAGGAGCCGTAGGCACTTGGACCTGTTTGGCTACCTGTGGTTGAGGCTGTACCGTGTTTCCCTTTCCAGACGCCATTTGGGCGTAAGAAATTGCGGGATTGACGGAAGTTGTTGTCTGGCGTACTTCAGGGCGTCTCACCTCAACTGTTTTCTTTTGGGCTTTGTTTTGCTTTATCTCTTGAAACTTCGGACATCCCCGATAGTTTGCGGGGTGCCCGGATCCTCGGCAGAGCGCACATTTTAACTGGGTCATATCTGTGACCCTATCTTGCCCGAGTTTACACTCCCCTGTTTTGTGGGTATCTCCACATTTAACGCAGACTGGGTCCATACCACAGTTAACTGCAACGTGTCCAAACCCTTGGCAGTTCATGCATTGAAGCATGTCTTTCTGCTTGTTTAATTTTTCCCATCGTACAACTTGGTAATCCAGGACTGTTATATTCCTTAGACCACTCAATTTGCTTTGGGGCGAGAGCTGAACTAGGAAGAATGGTAACTTCCGTTTCACCCGTCTGGCTTTGACTGTGGTAAACGGTCTGACCCCGATAAAATCAAGATCGTCGCTCGCCACTTGACGGAGATCTGCTAAGAGCGCCTGCGGATCCGTAGAGGATTCGATACCCTTCAGGAGGACTGTTTGAAGCTTGTCTTCCTTAGGGGTGAAACTATTAAATTCAGTTCTAGTTTGAGACAGAAGGTCTTTTACTTTTTTGTAGTGCTCCAAAGACGAACACTGAATTGAATGCCTATCTGAATTTAAGCGTTTAATAGTGAAGTTGTTGCCAACAACCGACCTACATATCTCTATGGTATCTTTAATTTCCATTTTAAAAGTATTAATGGGTGGCACCTTACCTCGCTTTGCTTGTGGCTGCTGCTATTGTTTCTGTTGTTGTGACTGCTGCTGTTGCTGCTGCTGTTGCGTCTGCTGCTGTTGTTGTTGTTGTTGTTGCTGCTGCTGCTTCTGTGTCTTCTGTTGTTGCTGTTGTCGTTGTTGTTGTGGTTGTTGTTGTTGTTTTTGCTTGTGGCTGTTGAGGCTGCTGAGGCTGATGCTGTGGCTGCTGAGGCGGCTGCTGTGTCTTCTGAGTCAAATGTTGCTGCTGCTGGACTGGGAGTGGTTGTTGTTGTTTAGGAGGCTGCTGCTGTTGCCTAGCTTCTAGTTGCTCTTGGAGCGCTTGTTGACGAGTGCGCTGCTCAAGAGCCGCCTGACGCTCCTTCTCCCTTCTTACCTCCTGCTTCTTCTTCAGTGCTTCCACTAACTCGATGAGCGAAGAAATCTGCTCGGTGAGTGTTTCGATCCGCTCGTTCTCTTCTTCGTCCGTCAGATCCACTATATCGCCAATGACATAGTGCCCTTCTCCTTCCTCTGACATGTAGGATATGTTTCCTTCGGCATCTACGTCAGCTGCGTTTACTTAGCTTGTTACACTTTTAATCGCGCCCGAATATTATTATTATATTAAATAAATTACCACGATGAGATTACCGAATCTCAAATAACTCGAAATAAACAAAAAAAGATAAAAGAAACAAATAAAATCAAGTAGATTTAATTTGCGCTACCGTGTGCACGCGAGAAAAACAAATCGGACTTTTTGACAACTGTCAAAGCTAAGTGGTTGGGAGTGGGTGATAAAAAAGTGTAACTATGCAGCCTGTTGAATGCTGCCAATCACCGGCTGCTCAGCTGGGTTGAGTTCGCGAATTTAAAAAAAAAAAAGAGTATAAAAAAAGCGTTCGATTAATTCTTAAAGAATTAATCGAATAAAAAGAATGTAAAAATAAATGCCTACAGGGACGTAGGTACTTACTTTTAAGAAAAGGGCGCCAGGTATTTTTTTTAAAGGAATGGAAATACCAAACCAACTAATAAAAGAAAAAAAAACAAAAGTATTAAATTCCCTAATAGGGATTTTAAAAATTTATTTAAACAAGTTGTCTAGGAAACCTTTACAGGTATAGGTATAAAACCTAGAATCTTTTCGAATAACAAATAAAACAAAGTGTACAAGTTTATATAAAATGGTGGAAGGCCAATTTTATATCGAAAGATAAAATAACTTTTAAACAAGATGAAAATTATACAATTAAAATTTCTGTGCCACAAAATACACAGAAATGAAAATGACTTCCGGATAGTCTACGAAAATTCAAAGTTGAGAACTAAAAGGACGCGCGTCTCGCAATGCCGAGAAAACAAAGTACGGAAGCGAAGGCCTACACAAATTAAATTTTTGCCAATTGGCAACCAAAATAAATCACACGAAAAATTAAAAATAACAATCAAAGTAAATCACTATATTAAATAAAACCTGGAACTTATCTGT
The DNA here is from genome assembly GCA_951217065.1 of Baccha elongata. NCBI lineage: Eukaryota > Metazoa > Arthropoda > Insecta > Diptera > Syrphidae > Baccha > Baccha elongata. Next base: position 271,285 of record CATNUY010000043.1, read on the forward strand.
ACACTACCGAATCCTTTCTCCGATAATTCTTTCCGAATTATATTTTGTCCTGCACAAAAGTCTTAATTTAAATTTCACCACTCAACAAAGATCAAAAACACAGGCAAAACAACAATTTGCCAACTTCCAATTTCTCTCAAAATGAATTTAATAAATAACACGGAGTCGCAATAGTTTTTCGTTTTTCTTTCAAAATTCTAACTTAGGTTCTTGAAAGTCTTCCAAGAAGTCCTTAATGGCGGACTTCATCTCCAACATCATCACTAACCATATTGTCGTCTCTTTCGGTATCACTTGTTGGTGGTATTCAACTATGGTGTATTCACTAAATCCCACACATTGGTAGAGGATTTCACCGTTGTTGAACCCAAAACACGATCCGCTCAGAGACGACATGGTTAAATGGACGAGTTCAGTCCCTTACCGTCAATTCCGTTAAATGAATAGTAAAACGAAAAACTATTCACCACACGATAAAGTCCCCTGTCCCATTCCGACCCAGACTTAATAAATGAAAAGAAAAACTGTTGTGTCAGACAGGTATTAACCATTTTTATAAACAAAATGGTGAAAAAGGATTCGACGGCTCGCGACAAAATTTAAATACTAAGAACTCGTAGACCTTCGCGCAGAATTTAAGGGAAAGGAAACACCAAGCAAAATCATTTTCATTTTGTGTTGAAGACACTTAGGATTCAAAATAAAATCAACATTTCGACGCCTGGACACGCCAGTTTCCGATATAGTTTTAAATAAAAATTAATGTCCCTAGCATATAGCTCAGTGTGTTCTTGTGTGGACTGTCCGACTCACACGCAATGAATTTAAAATGACTTTCCGTCGAAATTCTTGTTAAAGTTGATATTAAAAGTTAAAACGATGATTTTATAAGTGCAAACCTCCTGGTTTACACAACGCAGCTTTTGACGACGTGAAGCTGAAATTATAATGCTTTTCCAAAGTACTTGAGAGCAAGGCATCTGGCTGATGGACCAGTCTCTTTAAACTTGCAAGCATTTTGGAGCAGCAGCAAAAAGAAAAATGAATTAGAATTAATGCGTGGTAAGGAATAGGTTGGAGAAACTTGTTGCGGTAAATTTAACCGTGACAAATCCCACCCTTACCTCCCATTAACCATTTCCTAAGGCTTACCAGATGAAAATGAAACGAAAATGATTTTCCATCAGAAAATTAACCATCTCAAATTGACGAAAAAATAAAATCAAACAAACAAAAAAAAAATAAAAAAAAACAAACTACTTTAACTTTAACAAAACTAATTTTCGTCGGATGCATCGGTAAACAATTTCAAATCTTTAACATGCCATGTTCCGCGTTCTTTACCATTATTATCTTCTAAGACGTATGTCCAAGGTGACCCACGCTTCTTAACAATAAACGGACCGACAAACTTCGGTGCTAATTTGGCTGCATAATAATTCGCGGCATCCGACAACGAAAAATTTTTTTCGCCAAACAATCTCGCCGGGATGATATTGAATATCACGCCGCCTAAGATTGTAGGCTTTAGCAGACCTCTGAGATGCTGCTTGCAATTTTTTTCTTATATCTAACCTAAGTTCGCGAAAACGTCTCTCGATCTCAAGTGGATCTTGATTGTTTTCCGAACTCTCCTCTACCGATGGTGCTTCGTGACCCGAAGTTACCATTTCTCTGCCAAAATTGGCATAATAAGGCAAAACACCTAAAACGTCATTTTGTGACGTGCGGATAGCGCACGCCACCTTAGAAAGTTGTGAATCCCATATACGATGGTTTTCAGCGACGTAAGCCCGCAACGTCGTCTTAAGGATCTGGTTGATCCTTTCCGCAGGATTCGCCTGCGGATGATAATGGGCTGTAAATTTTAATTGTGACCCGTACGCTTGGCAAAGCGTTTTCAGTTCCTTAGACCGGAACTTAGTTTTTTAGTTTTTTAGTTTTAGTTTTATTGACTTCATTAGTATAAACATTAATTACATTTCAGTGTTGTTAATATAATAAGTCTATTATGGATTGGCCAAAAGCCGTCTACCAGACTAACATTTAAATTATAAATTATACATGATTAGAAAAAAAACTATAAAATTATTAAAATGGTTTTTCTTTTTTTTTTTTTTTTTTTTTTTTTTTTTTTGCTGTTTTTGTTTAAAAAATTCGGTACGCATATTTTAATTCAGAACAAAATACAAAATAAGGCTCTAAAAATTTTCTTCAATTATGAGATTTCGGTAACGAAGAGCATTCGTAGTATACTCCATTAGAAGATCCCAACTTCGTTCGCCATTTAATATAGCTATCACTTCGTCTAAATCCAGTGTATCTACTCCAAATGAGTGCCTGCGGAACTCTTTGAGTATTGGACAGATTCCCAGAAAGTGAAACACATCTTCGCGCATTTTCAAATTGCATAGATCGCACAGCAGAGGTAGTTCTGGCCTATGTGGAATAAAATTCAAACGCATTACTTCCCCTCTTATTTTAAACAGCGTGCTTATTTTTTCAGTCGTGTTTTGGGCTAAGAAATATGTGTTTAAATTCAGATAATGATTAAGTTTGCTGTAATAATCTCTGTATTGCGATGATTCGGCTTGGTTCCTAAACTTTTCATAAATGATATTTCCTGTTCTTTTAAGCAAATTGTTAAATTTCGATCTTAATGCATCAGGATTATCGCTTATTGATACATGTAAACTTATTGCAGATTCATTGGCCATTTTTTTCCATTCAGTTACGCAAGTTCCCTCCGAGATTATCAGCTGCGAGAGAACAAGTCTTGGAATCCTTTCTTCTTCCATCGCTATAACTCTTGTAACGTAATTGAAATGCATTTTAAGAGTGTCCAAAAACAGCGGGGCTATACCAGTTTCGAGATGTAACATATAATTAGGTGAGCTACTAGGCAACCTGAAAGTACTTTTTATAAAAAAGCGAAGGAATTTTTCCACATCCTCAAAGGAAAGATATCCCCATACCTGGGCTGCGTAAAAAAGAATTGATATTGCCGCTGTTCGAAAAATGTTATACTTTGCCACATGCGAAATGTTTTTCTTACTAATGCAATTTCTCCAAACAGAACACATAGCACGCTTAGCTTCCGATAATTTGAGTTGGAGATGCTTATTCATGTTAAGGTTAGAAGTGATCACTACTCCTAGATACTTATACTCCTTGACGATTTCTATGGGGTTTTCCTCAAACGTCCACTTCTCACTTCTGGAGTACCTGCCACCACCCCTTCTCATTATCATGATTTTTGACTTGGCAAGATTGACCGACAAATTCCAGGTTTTGCAATAACGTTCGAGTCTGTTTATCATTAGCTGCAAACCGTTTATTGATTCAGATAGGAAGACTATATCATCTGCAAACATCAGTCCTGGGATGTGTTTGCCGCTAATAACAATTCCTCCTTTTACGCAATCGATGATGTCATTTATGTACAAAACAAAAAATAGTGAACTGAGAACGCATCCTTGCTTAACTCCCATTGATGTGTTAAACTCGTCAGAAAGAAATTTTGTGTCCCATATCCGAGCAACATTTTCCTTATACATGGCTCTGATGACAGCTATCATTTTAGTTGAAATTCCATATCTGTAGAGTTTGTAAAAAAGAGCTTCTCTGGGAATTGAGTCAAAGGCTGCTCGAAAGTCTACGAAAAAAAGATAAAGCTTTTTTCCTCTCTTTTTATAGATATCAGCAATATTTATCAAGGAGAAAATTTGATCTATAGTTGAGTGCCTTTTCCTGAATCCAGCTTGAAAATCGTGTAAAATCTGATTTTTCTCTACCCACTCGCTTAGCCTATTAAACAGGACCGAGCCAAATATCTTCGCCACTGTGTTGAGAAAAGAAATGCCTCTATAATTAGTTGGATCTTCAAGGTTCCCTTTTTTGTGTAGTGGGAAGATGATTGATCTCCGAAAACTTCCAGGAACATCACATGTCTCAAAAATTCTGTTATACTCCTCAGTCAGAAGTCTTACGAATTCGGGCGTTAAATTTTTAAAATATTCGAAAGGGATTCTGTCCTCCCCCGGCGCTTTTTCATTTTTGGAATTCTCTATAACGCTTTCGACCTCGGCTTGCGTGATTGGCGTATCTAGATATTCATCGTATATGTATGGTGCTGCATACTGAAAGTCAGGTGATATCTGAGTTGTGTTGAGAAGATTCATAAAATGCATTTTCAATTGGAGAATATTTAAGACTCCATAATTCGATGTTTTTCTCCCACTCACCAGTCTAACTGCTTTCCAGAAATCCGCTGACGATTTAGCTTGGTTTATTAGGTCCATGTTTCTTCGGTCCATTTCTTGCTTTTTTGATTTACATAGAGTTTTGTAGTATTTATTTGCCTTTTCATACAGTACTTTAAAGTGGATGTTGTTCGTCTTTCTCACTAAATTTAAGAATCCAAATGACTCGTTTCTAGCTCTCAAACATTCGCTGTCGAACCATTTTTGTTTAGTTTTTTGCCCTTTCCTTCCTTGTGTCTTTTGTGGTGCTGCTTTCTTGATCATATTCACTAGAGTTTCTACGTCTAGATTCCTTGAAGAGCTGCAGGTTTCATGATTTTCAAGCTCTTTACCTAGGTTCTGTTGAAATGATTCACGGAAGTCATCTTTCCATACCAGTTTCGGAAAAAGTTCAGGCAATGGTGCAGTTTCTTCATTCAAAGTCGTTCTGATTTTAAAAGATACTTCTAAAGGCATATGGTCTGAAAATGTTTTAACTGCTACTCTAAAATTACTAAACATAGTGTACCAATCACCAGATATAAAACAATAATCTATTATTGAACACGCTGCACCTCGAATAAACGTGAATTCACCATTGCTATCTCCTTCACAGCTTCCATTTAATACGCTACAGTCAAACGCATCTGCTAGTTCAAGAATTTTGGCTCCCTTTGAATCACATTGCTCATCTTTTGACTTTCGATGGTAAGATATTAGAGATGTGTCTATCCCACTACTAAAATTATTTTGCGAAAGCCCTATTCTTCCATTGAAGTCACCGATTAGCATAATGTTTTTTGGATCTAAATCGTATAAAAGGTCACGTAGTTTGTCGAAGTCTCGTTCCCAATGGCTGCAATTCAGGTAAATTGGAATGATGTGATAAATTCTTCCTTCTAATTTGATTTCTATTAATCGAGATTCTCCTACTCTTTCAAACTTAATTATAGTATTTTTGAATTGTTTTTTATATCCGAAGAGCTCACCACCACTTCCTCTCCCAAATATATTGGTCTTTACAGCAGGTATACTTTCTATTTCATAATTTGCAAAAATATTCTTAAAACTAATTTCATCGTAATCTACAACATGAGTTTCATATAAAATAAAAACATCAAATTTTTTAATATAATTAAAAAAGTCAGCAAATAAATTTTTGTTTTTAAGCCCGGCGACATTGTAGCTTAATATGTTTAATGTTGAAAAGCATAAGTTCACCTGGCAGACGGGTTTTTCTCAATTAGAAGAGTCACCGTGTGAACACCCACTTGGGTTTCCACCCGAAAATTGTACAGCGGCTTCCTCAATTCTGTTTGCACCTTCAACTCCTTGTTGACAAATGACATTACCGCGATTGTCAGAATCAGAAGTTGACGTTTCATTTTCATTGTTCATATTTTGTGTTTGCAATTTATTTAATAAAGATATTAAAGATGGAGGGATTCCTCCAATTAATTGTTTTAATTTGGTTAGACAGCTACTGTTGTTTCCATTCTTTAGACCATGTAATGAATCCCACGTAAAAATTGTGTCCTCCACATACAACCTGTCGTCTCTGACGAATATTTTGGATTTTGGATTGGATTCGCGGAGCACCTTCATTACAGATACCAATTTACTCCTCCTTTGACGCGTACTTATTGGCAGGTCTTTGTGTATACTTATATTGGATCCTTTCAGTTTTTTGGCATTTTTTAATACGTTTAGAGCTGTTGTTCGGGACTTAAGTTTGACGATGATAATCGCTGAGTGTGTACCTTGGCCGTTTACTCTATACGCGGACTCTACGGCGGTGTTTGTTTCGGTTGCGTTAATCAGTCCAGCGCATACGGTTTTTGCTTTTTCGACCGGGTCGATATTATTTTCGGTTGGCACGTGTACTACAACATTGTCCTCCACACTCTTTTGCAATATTTTCTCCATTTGCGACTCAAGAAAATTATTTCTCTTTTCTAAGAATGCAACTTTTGCAGAAATCTCATCTTGTTTTGCCTTGAGGGTTGACAGATCGGCATAGAGCAACTGAAAGTCTGCTTTTGACACCAGTTCAGAAACAAGCCGTGCATTATTTTCCATAAGGATTTCCTTCATTTTTTCCGCACTGACTCCAGGTGTCACCATTTCGACTAGATTCGTTGAGGGGCCTCCTTTTGGGTTGTTATAATGCTCAGGGGAAGTTTCCTTAAGTCCTCTTTTGTTCATAGGTTAGGTTAAAATTTGGCAAACCTTGGCTAAGAAATTTAAGAGCCTTAAATGCTATGACTTACAGATATTTCAATGCCCAGATGCAATTATTGCACTTATTTCTAGTTAAAACAGAAAAATTTTCAATTTTATTCGAATATTTCGACTTTTTTTAATATATTTATACAGAGCTTTTTCTTTGGCAAACCACTTTGACAGAACACAAATGTCATATCATATCAGACCGGAACTGGGGACCGTTGTCACATACGATCACCTTAGTGATGCCAAATAAAAGAAAAACCTTATCTTCTAACTCTCTAATAACTGCCTTTGCAGTAGCCGACCTCAAAGCGAAAAGTAATGGAAACTTGGTAAAGTAATCCACTTCCGTCAAAATATAAATAAAACCCCTACTCGATTTTGGAAGCGGACCTACGAGATCTATACAGATCATTTCCCACGGTGACCTAATCCCAACCCTCTCTGTCATCAACCCAGCTGGTTTGTCATTCACCGGCTTCACCTGTTGGCAAACTCTACAACTTCTAACATATTTAGTTATATCGCCTCTCATCTTAGGCCAATAAAACTTTGCCCCAATTCTGGCAAAAGTTTTTCTAACACCCATGTGACCTGCTAAAGGGCCATCATGGTACTCACGTAAAATATCTAATCTTTCTGATTTACCTAACACTCTTTTCCATTCTTGGTTGTACTCATGCACAACAACATGTTTTGCCTTCACCAGTTTAAACAATTTACCTTGTTCAACTCTCCAGGCTGGAAAAGCTAAAGGATTCGAATTCACAGAAGAAATCATTTTTGTCACCCAAGGGTCCAAATCCTCGTCTGAGATACCAGCTAACCGCGGTACTCCCCGAGAGAGCATGTCAGGTATTACATGATCTTTGCCCCTACGATGAATGATTTCAAATTCGAATTGCTGCAGTCTGACTGCCCATCGAGCTAACCTGCCTTGTGGATCTTTAAGATTATTTAACCATACCAAGGAATAGTGATCAGTCACGACCGTAAATCGAATGCCTTCGAGGAACGGGCGCAACTTCTCAATAGCCCACAGTACAGCTAAACATTCTTTTTCAGTAGTGCTATAATTTCTTTTACTTCTATTAAGTGACCTACTAAGGTAACAGACAACCTTTTCTCCCTCATCAAAGTTCTGTGAAAGAACTGCACCGATACCGTAATCTGAAGCGTCTGTTTGCACGACAAATGATCGCTTAAAATCTGGGCATTTAAGTATTGGTGCTGTCACCAAACACTCCTTTGCCTTTCTAAAACTATTCTCACATTCTTCATTCCAAATAAACTTTCTACTTTTCTTTAATAAATCTGTCAATTGTCTAAGTAACTCTGCGAAATTCGGTACGAAACGACGGTACCATGAAACTGTGCCTATAAAACTTCTAACTTCTTTAACATTCCTCGGTGCTGGAATCCTAACCATGCCTTCCACTTTTTCTGGGTCTACATGAAGCCCGTTTTGATCCACTATATAACCTAAAAACTTCAGCGATTGCATGCAAAAATTGCACTTCTCTTTACCGACTTTCAAACTTGCTTCACTCAACCTTTTCATGACCTCATTCAGAATTTCTAGATGTTGTTCGAAATTTTCTGTAATGATGATGATGTCGTTTAAATAGACGAATACGAATGGCTCCAGGTCGGCACCCAAAACTGTGTCGATAAACCTATGCCAAGTCGCAGGTGAGTTATGAAGACCGAAAGGCATTCTCCGAAATTGGAAAAGTCCCCTTCCAGGTACTGTAAATGCAGTAAAAGGTTTTGATTCCTCCTCCATAGGAATCTGCCAATACGCGGATTTGATGTCTAACGAAGACAAGAACCTCGCACCACGAAGTCTGTCTAAAATTGAACTAATATAAGGAAGTGGATAGGCATCTCTATCTGTGTTTTTATTTAGCTTCCTATAGTCTACGCATAATCTAAAGGAGCCATCTTTCTTTTTAACTAATAGTATTGGAGATGACCACGCGCTAGTCGATCTCTCAACAACTCCTGCACCTAACATTTCCTTTAATTCTCTATCTATATGTACCTGCATCGCTGGAGAAACCGGATAATACCTTTGTTTTATCGGTTCCGCCGACGTTCTAATTTTGTGTGCCACCATAGTGGTACACCCTAAGCAATCTGGCATCTTTCTGAAAGATTCTTCTACTAATTTTTCTAATTTTTGAACTTCACTAACACTCAACTCTGATCGTTCAGTAATTGAACAAATCGAAACCATCCTATCCTGGTCCGAAAAATTCCACATACGTGATCGCAAATCCGGGACGATACCCGACAGTGCCCAAAAATCTGCACCAAGGATCATCGTATGTGGCAGAGTTGGTATGACAAGACAGTCAATCAACACTACCTTATTTTCTACTACTATGGGTAAAGAAAGGGTCCCTAAACTGCTACACCTGCTCCATCCGCTAAACGAACGAAAGGAACGGTATTTTTTTTTAAAGAAAGCCCTAACTCCTACAAAATCTTCCATCCGTCCCTACCTATTATGGTTCTAGATGCTCCTGAATCTAAAAGACCTTAAAATCTAGTACCATAGATACTAACTGTTAAAAATGGCCTACTATCCCTACCGTTTGCCTCCAAGGTGAAATCTAAATGAATAACATTAGCCAGCTGGTTGCCAGCAGGCAACCTGACTAACGTCTGCGGTACTCTCGCTCTGCTGGTGCAAGAGACCGATGTTCGTTTCCCGAACATCTACGACAGTTTTGTCTGCTGACCCCTTCAGCACCACAACCGTAACAACGCCTAGGAGCAGAAAACCTATTTGCATAATGGCCTGACCCATTGCAATTAAAACATCTAACTTGCCTCTGAGGATTCAAGGGTGGGGCCTGACGAACAGTTTGGTTGCTTTCCGCAACAATTGAAACTGTTGGAGTTTCAACGCCTACATAAGCTAGATCCGGTTCTAGCAAATTCCTATTCGACCTAACACTAGGAGGTGGAACATAAGATTCACGTTTGCCCTAACTGCTTCAAAATTGCGCCCTAATGCTACCAAATCAGAAACGCATTTTGGTCTAGCCAAACCGAGTTGCATTTGATAGAAAGGTGTCAAGTTCCTTTGGATCATTGACAACTTCCTATCTTCTGATATTTGTTCGGTAAGCCTACCAAACAAATTTTGCATTGTCGCCACATAGACGCCGATGGATTCATCTTTGCCTTGTGTGCGACGCCTAATTTCATCGAGTGAATCATTGTAATTCGGTGGCAAAAACTCCAGCTTCAACTCGCTAACAAGTTCTTGCCACGAATTTACAGAAATTGAACGTGAATTTCACATCCCATTTGGATAAATTTTCAAATCTATCAGTGTTTACAAAAAAACGTTCTACAATCGGGCTATCCCGCCTATAACTATCCCTATTTTCACTGACTAACGCAGCTGCCTCTCCTTAACCTGTCGATGTACTGGCAGAAGTATGCATCCACTTACTACTAACCGGTTCAGCCGTCCGCTGAACAAGAACTTCCCGGCTCTTTTTTAATTCGACGTTCGTATTATTTTCTTCTACCTGATCCTCAACTTCAGCTTTTTCGTCCCCTTCTAAATCAGCCATCGCTATGACTAATTTATTTTTTTAAACCTGCTTCATTTTCTCATCCGAATCACTTTCTGGAACCGACCTATCCATTCTTCTTAGACCCCATTCAATCTTTGTAACTATCTTAATATACTCTGTTGAGGATTTTAATCTAGGTGGATTTTCTAACAATTTTTCTAATTCTGCTAACTTCTTCTCAACCGCTAACCGATCCTCTTCAAAAGAGAATGGATAAGCGGGAGGCACATATGAATTTCTACGTTCTAAGATCCTAGCTCCCCTAAGCGATTTACGCATTTCATCCACTGTCCCTACTTCTAAGCCCCTAATCTGTACTTCGTACACTAACTCCTCTTGAGACAACTTATTAATCTCCATTTTCAAACAAAGTAACAACAAACAAAATAAAATAGCACGAAATATACACTAATAAAGAGAAAAAACACTTTTTAAAAAAAATAAAATATGATTTAAAAGTTTCTATTAAAACACTAAAACAATTCTAGAAATTAATAAAAATGAAATAAAAATAATTTAAAAAAAGTATCAAAAAAACTATTAATAAAAAGTATTTAAAAAAATACTTACTAAAATAAACTATTATAGAAAATTGGCAACCCTGTAATTAAAATAATATTAATTTTCAAAACAAACTATTTTCAAAAAGTGGCAACACTGTAACCAGGAAATGATATTCTCAACTCTCAAACTTCGCTACTCTCAAAAATCAATTTACTTTCTACGACCAGAAAGAGACCGCACTATACATACAAAAATAAATTAAGTGAAATTTGTCAACATGAAAAATAAAAATGCAAGAAAAGGAAAAAAAGAATTAAATAAGCCAAATAAATAAAATGTATGAAAACAAATTCCAGGTAAAAATGCAAGAAAAATAATAGAAAAGAAAAATAAAACACCTTACTCACAGTTTTATACGAATTTTCTTACATAAATCTCCTTTTAAATTGCTCCAGATTCTTCAACAAAAACTATCCATTTTGTTACATAAATTATGCAAATCCAACACTCAAAATAATTTAACCTGTGGGATAAAAAAAAAACAACACCAAGTAACTTATTTTTATTTAAAAAAATAAGAAAAGACACTTCCCTAAATGATAAACGCAATGTACAGCAAAATTCTTTCTCACAAATAGATAAAATAATAAAAAAAACACTTGTACACAATGTATGTACCTAGGTAGGTAGGTAATTTTTTTATTGCACTTTTATTATACAAAGATGCCCCACGTTCGGACGTCAATTTGTTACACTTTTAATCGCGCCCGAATATTATTATTATAATTAATAAATTACCACGATGAGATTACCGAATCTCAAATAACTCGAAATAAACAAAAAAAGATAAAAGAAACAAATAAAATCAAGTAGATTTAATTTGCGCTACCGTGTGCACGCGAGAAAAACAAATCGGACTTTTTGACAACTGTCAAAGCTAAGTGGGTGGGAGTGGGCGATAAAAAGTGTAACTATGCAGCCTGTTGAATGCTGCCAATCACCGGCTGCTCAGCTGGGTTGAGTTCGCGAATTATAAAAAAAAAGAAGTCTGCAAAAAGCGTTCGATTAATTCTTAAAGAATTAATCGAATAAAAAGAATGTAAAAATAAATGCCTACAGGGACGTAGGTACTTACTTTTAAAAAAAGGGCGCCAGGTATTTTTTTTAAAGGAATGGAAATACCAAACCAACTAATAAAAGAAAAAAAAACAAAAGTATTAAATTCCCTAATAGGAATTTTAAAAATTTATTTAAACAAGTTGTCTAGGAAACCTTTACAGGTATAGGTATAAAACCTAGAATATTTCGAATAACAAATAAAACAAAGTGTACAAGTTAATATAAAATGGCGGAAGGCCAATTTTATATCGAAAGATAAACTAACTTTTAAACAAGATGAAAATTATACAATTAAAATTTCTGTGCCACAAAATACACAGAAATGAAAATGACTTCCGGATAGTCTCCGAAAATTCAAAGTTGAGAACTAAAAGGACGCGCGTCTCGCAATGCCGAGAAAACAAAGTACGGAAGCGAAGGCCTACACAAATTAAATTTTTGCCAATTGGCAACCAAAATAAATCACACGCAAAATTAAAAATAACAATCAAAGTAAATCACTATATTAAATAAAACCTGGTACTTATCTGTACACTACCGAATCCTTTCTCCGATAATTCTTTCCGAATTATATTTTGTCCTGCACAAAAGTCTTCCTTTAAATTTCACCACTCAACAAAGATCAAAAACACAGGCAAAACAACAATTTGCCAACTTGCAATTTCTCTCAAAATGAATTTAATAAATAACACGAAGTCGCAATAGTTTTTCGTTTTTCTTTCAAAATTCTAACTTAGGTTCTTGAAAGTCTTCCAAGAAGTCCTTAATGGCGGACTTCATCTCGAACATCATCACTAACCATATTGTCGTCTCTTTCGGTATCACTTGGTGGTGGTATTCAACTATGGTGTATTCACTAAATCCCACACATTGGTAGAGGATTTCACCGTTGTTGAACCCAAGCCACGATCCGCTCAGAGACGACATGGTTAAATGGACGAGTTCAGTCCCTTACCGTCAATATCGTTAAATGAATAGTAAAACGAAAAACTATTCACCACACGATAAAGTCCCCTGTCCCATTCCGACCCAGACTTAATAAATGAAAAGAAAAACTGTTGTGTCAGACAGGTATTAACCGTTTTTATAAACAAAATGGTGAAAAAGGATTCGACGGCTCGCGACAAAATTTAAATATTAAGAACTCGTAGACCTTCGCACAGAATTTAAGGGAAAGGAAACACCAAGCAAAATCATTTTCATTTTGTGTTGAAGACACTTAGGATTCAAAATAAAATCAACATTTCGACGCCTGGACACGCCAGTTTCCAATATAGTTTTAAATAAAAATTAATGTCGCTAGCATATAGCTCAGTGTGTTCTTGTGTGGACTGTCCGACTCACACGCAATGAATTTAAAATGACTTTCCGTCGAAATTCTTGTTAAAGTTGATATTAAAAGTTAAAACGATGATTTTATAAGTGCAAACCTCCTGGTTTACACAACGCAGCTTTTGACGACGTGAAGCTGAAATTATAATGCTTTTCCAAAGTACTTGAGAGCAAGGCATCTGGCTGATGGACCAGTCTCTTTAAACTTGCAAGCATTTTGGAGCAGCAGCAAAAAGAAAAATAAATTAGAATTAATGCGTGGTAAGGAATAGGTTGGAGAAACTTGTTGCGGTAAATTTTACCATGACAAGCTTTTCATATTCGTTTCAAGATTCACAACCCTGTCTTTCGGATGTGGAACTGGAGCGGCGCCGTATGTTAAGCTCTTTAAATTTAATCAAATTTAAATGGGGAATCAAAAACCGCGTGGAATTTAATGCTTCGAAAACTCAATGCTGCCTTCTGTCATTAAAGCGCAATAAATACCCATTCCAATATCCATGAGTGACACTTGCATGAAGAACCTGAACAGCTTTCAATTTAAGGTATGTGCGTCACTGACCACCTTCAGTGGAATGACCACATATTTTACGTCGCCAAAAACGCTGCGAAATGCATAGGTTTCTTACGACGGACGCTGCAAGAAATTTTTTACCCCCCCATGATCTGGCTGTTATCTATAAAGCATACATCCGTCCAAAGCTTAAGTTCTCATGCATGGGCAGGTGCTCCTAAGACCTATCTGAAGCTCCTGAATAGAATTCAGAAAAGAGCTTTGAAATTGATTGGTGATATTACTATAACGGAAACGTTCACAAACAATTCAACCGTAATACTCGCGCTGCAAGGAATGCTCATCATTTTACCACTGAGCCTAATTTCGGACGTACAGTGAAGTACAGAGATTCTTTCTTTAACCGCACAACAAGAATTTGGAATGCTTTACCCGGCTCAATTTTTCCCTCCCATTGTGAAACTCAGACATTTAAAACTAATGTACATCGGTATCTCCTTTCATTTACCCTTCAATTTTCCTAACCGCTCGCACTGTGTTAAATCATCATAAAGGTATTCATAACCCTTTGAGTGCGCGCATGCGCATAATTAAAAAAAAAAAGAACCTATCTTCTTAAGTTCATGTATCTTCTTAAGTTCATCTTCCAAGAATCCAAAGCATTCACAAAATTTCCTATTTAAATAGTTTCTTCTTCATAAGCCAATTATTTCAAGTTCAAATTCGTATTTTTTTTCTGAACTGTCGTTTTATATTTTATCAATTATTAAAACTAAAATCAAAACCTCTGCGATTATTTGAATTGATCATAAGTAAAAACAAATCTGATCAGTTTACGGCCGTTGTCGCTACTGTATTATTTGCTTTAGTTGTTACTGTCGTTTGGCACATTCCCCCGTTGATAGATCGGCGGATTACTCAATTCGGTCCAACGGCAGTAACACTGGTTTTTGAACCGTCCACATTTTTCTACCTGTACCATATATAAATAATATTGTGTTTAAGCAATCTCCAGGTCAATAAAACTAGGTGTTAAATGGTTAGCAACGTTTCGAGCATGAATACGCTCTTCCTCAGGCCTTTTATTGTAAAATAATATACATGGTCAATAATGTCATCTATACAATACGTCAAAATTTTTACCTTACAATTTAATTTAAGAAACTTAATTTTCACAAAAAAAAATATGTTCAAGAGAACCACACATTGTACACTAAAAATGATTAAGTTGATTTAGAAAAAACAATTTAAAAATTATAAATACAATTAAATAATTACATTGACTTTAAAATATATTATATTACGAAAAAGATCTCCTTATTGGATTACACCTCCCAACACTGACAAAAGACTATACTTAATTTTGCCTTCTTTTATTGTTTTTTATTAGTTGGCTGTAAATGTTACTGAGATTCTCACAATCAGATCGTCTGTTGATAGAACTCTCTTCGTTGTTAATATGCAGCATTTCCAACAACATTCTCTTGTTAGGGTGTTGCTCAACTTCTAGTATAGTCACATTTTCTAAGTCAGGCTTGTGGTCCTGCTCTATGCAGTGGGCAAGTGCAGTTTTTTTAGAACCACCACTGTTAATGTCAGACCGGTGCACACTGGTCGATTCAGTACACACTAGGTGGTCAAAAGTCAAAAAAATAAAGTTATTGTCATTATAAAAAATACCGTTAGGCCGAAAGTCAATATACTGAAATAACAAAAAACAACAAAAAGAATTTTTTAATTCCGTTATTATGTTCATGGGAAGCATATCAATGTAATCATTCAAGATTATTTGCTCACTCTCTATTTTACCTTCCGCGAGTTAACAAGTGTTTGATAAGTGAAGTATATGATAAAAGTGAGTAATTGGATTAAACAAAAAATGTCAGAAAATGCTATTGGTATGTATTTTTAATTTCAATTTAATTTTTGTAAAAAAAAAATCATATTCTATTACTATTATCTAAATGTTGGCAGACATTTTTTTGATAGTTTTAACATGTTTTTTTTTTACTTTTTGGACAATTACAAAAAAGTGCAAAAAAGTGTCATCGTGAAAGTTTTGTCATTTGTAGTTTGGATTATTACCTTAAATTTGATGCTAAATTTAAGTGCCGAAAATTACCGAAACTATTTTTTTTCTTTTCTTTTAGGTACCAATCCGCCCTTTTTAGGGCGACCATTTCTTTCACAGAAAGACATTTTCTTATTTATCAAGGCGGAAGATCTTTTTAAATCTTCAGTTACGCTATGTGCAAATGCAGTTTTGCAACACGTGATGTCAAAACGGTCATTAACTGTTCTTCAAGAACCTGATCTTCAAAAATGTCTCGTGTACAGCAAAATTTTTGTTTCACACCTTTTTAAAAAAATCAAGGAAAACAAAATATCTCCTGAACGATTTTTAAGCCACGAAGAGTCTTGGCTGCAAAAAGAATTCAAAATTCCATTGCCTGACGCCCAGATTACAACAACTTGTAGACAAGGACGACCTGACAAGGAATTCCAGAAATGTAGGAATAAGGCGAAGAAACGCAAAATTGAAAATCTTATGGACAGATCGGCAGAAGAATTGGCATTTGCTATGGAATCTAAACTTAGAATAGAAGGTAAACGTTCTAAAGCTGTGGTTCTAAAAAAAGTTGTAGAGAGTTCTCCAAAAACAATTAAAAGAATGAAAAAAACCGAACCTATTGATAAAATGAAGCCATATACACCAGAAGAAGCCCCAGCATTGATAACGGACCTAAGATTGACTAAACACCAATATAGCCTACTGCAAAAAAGTGCGAAAGAAAGAAATGCCAATATCTATCCAGCATACGATAGTATTTTAGGAGTCAAAAAAGAATGTTATCCAGCAAATAACTTTTTGACAGTTACTGAGACACTATGTGAATTCAAGCTGCAACCATTGTTGGACTTGACATTGAAACGTTTGTCTGCCGCACAATTTGAGTCTTTTGCAAGCCAACTAGAAGACGGTGACACATTGGAGTGTTCGTGGAAATGGGGCTCTGATGGAAGTGGTGGACATTCGCGCTATAAACAAAACTTTTTGGTCAATCCAGAATCAAGTGATGACGATATTGTTCTCACATGTATATACCTTTAGAAATAAGGAAAAATGTGGGTTCTAACACGGAAAATATCTGGATAAATTCAAGAACGTCTTCCCCACGTTTCTGCCGGCCAGTACGCTTTGAATTTGCAAAGGAAAACATTGAGACAATAAGAAGAGAGTTTACCCGTATGAAATCGGAAATAAATAGTATACAAACTACAAGTCTAATGTTTAACAGCAAAACTGTTTCAGTGAAGCATAGTGTTGTACTATGGTCGATGGTAAAACATGCAACGCGGTAATGGAAAACAGGGCCAGTGCAGTTTGCTATATTTGCAAAGCAAGTCCTAAGGATATGAATAATTTGGAATTTGGAAGAAAAGAATTTTTACAAAATCAATTAAGATCAGAATTGGGAATATTAGTAGATTTTCCAAAGCAAGGCGGAGGTAATACCAATGATGGTAATACGGCCCGTACATTTTTTAAAGATCCAAAAAAGACTGCTGAAATTATAGGTGTAGATTCAAAACTTCTAGAGCGTTTTTCTATTGTTTTAAAAAACCCTATCTTCAGGTTTGAAAATTGATACAAATAAGTTCCGAACTTACTATACAGCAAAATTATTTGTATCAAAATATAATTGGTATAAAATGCCTGTAAGTGTTCACAAAATTCTATTGCACGGTGCTGATTGAAATTGAAAGCTTTCCAATCCCTATAGGACAGCTTTCAGAAGATGTTTTAGAAGCCCGTCAAAAGGATTATAAAATATTCAGATCCGGGTTTTCAAGAAAAATGTCCCGAATTGCGACGAATACTGATATTCTCCATTATATGTTTATCTCTTCTGACCCAAAAATCTCCGAATTGAGGGAAATGCCAACTCGACAAAACAAAATCCAACCCATTGAAGTTATGTAAATGGTTTTAAATTGATAAACAACTTTCGCAAAACCAACAAGACACAAATAAGAATTAAGTCCAGCTAATGACTCAAAATCGACCACTGTGCGGTGGCCGGAGAGACGATTGCGGAGTTTTTGTTTGGAGGTACCAACGTATACAGACGAACAATTTGTCCCTGTCCCACCTATACAATTAATTTTGTAAACAACATCAGACTTATCCATTCTATCTATTTTCCCTTTTGTGTAAGAAAATAGAAACGTTTTTAGAGTGTTGGTCGATCTAAAAGCTATTCTTGTTGTCTCTTTATTTCTAATTGGAGCTTGTTTCATTCGAGTTGAAAGAGATGGAATATATATTGCACTCCGATAGACAACAAGTTGTGGTGGTGAAACATTTTCTAGACTCGTTTCCTTTTTGTTGTAATAATTGTTTATCAATCGTTCAATAGCATGGGCAGGGAAAGAATTAGAACACAGGGTGTCCCTTATTAAATTGATGTTTTTTTGTTGAAATAAAATGTGGCTATTGTCTAGCACTCTTTTTATAAAATTCTGTGCAGTATTGAATAAAAACTGTTTGGGCAGCTTCGAGTGAAAATTTATTAATCGCCCAGAAGATGTAGGTTTCTTATACCAGTCAAAGATGATTTTTCCTTCGTGTCTAACAGCCTTTACATCAAGGTAAGGCAACTCACCATTCTCCTCCACTTTCACAGTAAATTGCATTCTTTGATGAAATGAATTTAAGGCACTTAGTGTGGAATCAACTTCGCTTTTTTTAATTATTGCAAATAAGTCATCGACATATTTGGTAATAATTTTTGGTTTAGATGTTAATTTACCAATAACATCTTCTAACAGTGCTTCCATTGCAATGTCTGCTAAGATTGGTGAAGCTGGACTTAACATTGGTACCCCTTGTTTTTGTTGGTATATTTTTGTTTCAAACTCCAAATAATTGTTTTCGATAATGCAAAAACGAAGCATTTCCAGAAACAGAGATTTCTTAATCTTGGTGAATTCTCTTATTTCATTCCATTTCTTTTCAATTATATCAAGAATCATTCGAACAGACACGTTGGTAAACAATGAAACCACATCGAATGAGACTTAGACTTCATCTTCCTCTATGTTGTATGAAGAAACTACATTAATAAAATGTTTTGCATCACGGACATTAAATTTAGAGTTATCTGTCAAGTTTTTTAGAATTTTGACCAAAAATTTGGATAATTCAAAGCATTCAAAACATTTCTTTCCATTTCTTTTCAATTATATCAAGAATCATTCGAACAGGCACGTTGGTAAGCAATGAAACCACATCGAATGAGACTAACACTTCATTTTCCTCTATGTTGTATGAAGAAACTACATTAATAAAATGTTTTGCATCACGGACTTTAAATTTAGAGTTATCTGTCAATTTTTTTAGAATTTTGACCAAAAATTTGGATAATTCAAAGCATGGGACACTTGTTGATGAACAAATTGGTCTAAACTGCATATTCTCTTTGTGAATCTTTGGTAAACCGTAAATTCGTGGACTACTTGCCGTGTATGATATCATTCGTTTTTTCTCATACTCATTTACGACCTTTAGATTATATGGAAAAAATGAGGAACTTAAAGGCAGATAGGAGTACCTATAGAATTCTTAGAAGCAATCCAACTCTTAAGCTTCAAGGTTTGAACAATGGCTTCGTAAAAACTTTATTCGAGCTAAAGGTCGTAAATGAATATGAGAAAAAACGAATGATAACATACACGGCAAATAGTCCACGAATTTACGGTTTACCAAAGATTCACAAAGAGAATATGCCGTTTAGACCAATTTGTTCATCAACAAGTGTCCCATGCTTTGAATTATCCAAATTTTTGGTCAAAATTCTAAAAAACTTGACAGATAACTCTAAATTTAAAGTCCGTGATGCAAAACATTTTATTAATGTAGTTTCTTCATACAACATAGAGGAAGATGAAGTGTTAGTCTCATTCGATGTGGTTTCATTGTTTACCAACGTGCCTGTTCGAATGATTCTTGATATAATTGAAAAGAAATGGAATGAAATAAAAGAATTCACCAAGATTAAGAAATCTCTGTTTCTGGAAATGCTTCGTTTTTGCATCACCGAAAACAATTATTTGGAGTTTGAAACAAAAATATACCAACAAAAACAAGGGGTACCAATGGGTAGTCCAGCTTCACCAATCTTAGCAGACATTGCAATGGAAGCACTGTTAGAAGATTTTATTGGTAAATTAACATCTAAACCAAAAATTATAACCAAATATGTCGATGACTTATTTGCAATAATTAAAAAAAGCTAAGTTGATTCCAAACTAAATGCCTTAAATTCATTTCATCAAAGAATGCAATTTACTGTGGAAGTGGAGGAGAATGGTGAGTTGCCTTACCTTGATGTAAAGGCTGTAAGACACGAAGGAAAAATCATCTTTGACTGGTATAAGAAACCTACATCTTCTGGGCGATTAATAAATTTTCACTCGAAGCTCGACGCCCAAACAGGTTATATTCAATACTGCACAGAATTTTATAAAAAGAGTGCTAGACAATAGCCACATTTTATTTCAACAAAAAAACATCAATTTAATAAGGGACACCCTGTTTTCTAATTCTTTCCCTGCCCATGCTATTGAACGATTGATAAACAATTATTACAACAAAAAGGAAACGGGTCTAGAAAATGTTCCACCACCACAACTTGTTGTCTATCGGAGTGCAATATATATTCCATCTCTTTCAACTCGAATGAAATAAGCTCCAATTAGAAATAAAGAGACAACAAGAATAGCTTTTAGATCGACCAACACTCTAAAAACGTTTCTATTTTCTAACACAAAAGGGAAAATAGATAGAATGGATAAGTCTGATGTTGTTTACAAAATTAATTGTATAGGTGGGACAGGGACAAATTGTTCGTCTGTATACGTTGGTACCTCCAAACAAAAACTCCGCAATCGTCTCTCCGGCCACCGGTCTGACATTAACAGTGGTGGTTCTCAAAAAACTGCACTTGCCCTCCACTACATAGAGCAGGACCACAAGCCCGACTTAGAAAATGTGACTATACTATATACAAGAAGTTGAGCAACACCCTAACAAGAGAATGTTGTTGGAAATGCTGCATATCAACAACGAAGAGAGTTCTATCAACAGACGATCTGATTGTGAGAATCTCAGTAACATTTACAGCCAACTAATAAAAAACAATAAAAGAAGGCAAAATTAAGTATAGTCTTTTGTCAGTGTTGGGAGGTGTAATCCAATAAGGAGATCTTTTTCGTAATATAATGTATTTTAAAGTCAATGTAATTATTTAATTGTATTTATAATTTTTAAATTGTTTTTTCTAAATCAACTTAATCATTTTTAGTGTCCAATGTGTGGTTCTCTTGAACATATTTTTGTTTGTGAAAATTAAGTTTCTTAAATTAAATTGTAAGGTAAAAATTTTGATGTATTGTATAGATGACATTATTGACCATGTATATTATTTTACAATAAAAGGCCTGAGGAAGAGCGTATTCATGCTCGAAACTTTGCTAACAACAAACACCTAGTTTTATTGACCTGGAGCCTGCTTAAACACAATATTATTTGTATAACATTGAAGAGGTCACCAAAATATCCAAATAAAAAAAAATGTAACATATATAGCTTATAACGTTTCGCACATTATTTGATTATCACTAAACATTTTCGATATTTTCTATTAGGATATCTACATATATTTTGGTATCAAAATCATGTACATATGAAGACAAATCTAATAAAAAATAAATTTATCTCGTTTGGTGATTGTTATTATACATTTGCACTGTAAATGATTTGTGAGTGTTAAGTTTCAATAATAGTTTTACAAAACTGCTACAAATTTAATGTTTCGTGATATTGACGATTTTTGTGTTGCAGTATGCTTACGTTTGAAGATGTTGTGTGACTATTTACTGCATACGTTTTGTTAGAGTAAGGTTTTGATATTGGCTTTACAAAACAAATGTAAACGTTTCGTGATATTGATTTTACATTAACGATATTTTATTTACAGTACGTTTACGTTTGAAGATGTACTGTGACTATTTACTGCATACGTTTTGTAACAGTAAAGTTTTGATAATAGCTTTACAAAAGTACTACAAATGTAAATGTTTCGTAATATTGGTTTTACATTCACGATATTTGCTTTACAGTACGTTTACGTTTGAAAATGTGTTGTTTCAACTGCATTCTGTGAGTTATCACGGACAGACATTGACCCACCTGTACATAAAGTGCAACCCATGCACACGCGCTTTGCGCTTTTCTTCATTCGATCCATTCCCATCAGCATAAACGCGACCGATAGAGTATGCATGGGAAGTTGAAGGCCAAGCTATTGATGGGAACTGCAATTCAGCAGTTTATATTTAAGTAAATGAATTGTCAATAGATTTATAATAAAATACTAACGGCACTTGCAGTTGGGCGGTGCCACGATTAACACCTATATCTACCAGTTAATAAATAATTGTTAAACTCATATATCCGAACAGTTGTGTTTTATTCAATAGAACCAGTTGAAGGTTCTGGAAAATAATTTTTTTTACTTTACACGGACTCAAGATCCGTTTCTGGCGCCCGAGCAGGGACAATCTTATAAGTCCTTGAAAAAAATATAAAATATATATATAAAAGATAAAGAACTGTGACCGTGAATATCTGTGCAAAACCGAAAGTTAAGCTGACATGAACCAATAATTAAATTGGTTAAATTTGAAAAAAAAAAAAAAAAAAAATATACACAAAAGATAAAGAACTGTGACTGTGAATATCTGTGCAAAACCTAAAGTTAAGCTGACATGAACCAATAATTAAATATACAAAAGATAAAGAACTGTGACTGTGAATATCTGTGCAAAACCGAAAGTTAAACTGAGTTGAACCAATAATTAAATTGGTGAAATTTGAAAAAAAAAAATTATATGAAAGACAAAAGAACTGTGACTGTGAATATCTGTGCAAAACCAAAGATACGTACAGTGATACCTAAAGGGAACACCTGAGGGAGACTATTTCAAGATGAGCTGTTTTCTATTGTAAGATTATTTTATCTATATCTTATATGAATTTGTGATTATAAAATTTTTTTAATTGAAAATCTATTCTCAATAATTGAGAAATTTTGATTAGACAAAAAATCATATACATACATATATAAAAGAATTTGCGCAATCCTGAACCATTAAGGGGGCCAAACACTGAAGAGGAGCTTAGGGGTATCTCTAAGCTCCCTGACTCTGTTAAGGAGCTTCAGGTTTTCGATGGGAACCCAATCCACTACGTCTCATGGGTCCATGGTGTCGAGACGGTGTTGAGGGACTAGGAAATCGTTCGTAGTAAGCACATTTATAGGGCAATCCTTCAACACATCCGGCAAAAGATAAGAGGGAAAGTTGATTCAGGCCTCGTTTCTTATAATATATTCGACAACGAGTGGCTGGACATTAAAAGGATCCTGTCTCTGCATTACGCTGATAACGACTTCTGTGCCACCGTGAACCACCAGTTTTCCCTTATCATAAGTAAAATAAGAGCCGAAACATATTCCACCGAGACTATGGACGCCTTGGTGGAGGCTTACCGAAATAGAGCCCTAGACGTTTTTGTACGAGGCTTAAGTGGAGCCCTTCCTAGGCTTCTCATTATCCAGAAACCGAGGACGCTTCCCGAAGCCTACTCAGCGTGTCTGGAAATACAGAACCTGACATATTGAAATAATTCGGTGCATGTCCAAGCACCAAATATTATATCTACTCCAATTCATTATGAATTCAAAGAAAGGACCTCTTATCGTTCAAGAAATAACAGGTTTATTAACGAAAACAATCAAAGACCCCACCCTTCCTGGAGGTCAAACTTCCAAAGAAGACCAAAATCGCCACAAAGGCCAACTGGCCCAAAGCCCCCTATAAAAATGGAAGTGGACAGCTCGATGCAAACCAAAATTGTGAATTATATGAGCCATCCAGGCAATAGCCCTTTTAAACGAGAAGCCAGTACTTCTGGAAATTATCGAAACAAACAACAACGGCTCTTCCACATGGCTGGGGATGTCCAGGACACAACTGAGGAACCTGAAGGAAACCTTGACCTTGCTGAATCCGGACACGAGGAAAATTTTATGACAAGTGCCTCGTTTCCAGCGTACCATACATAGAGTACGCTACAAAAGACGGGGAAATCTTACATTTCCTCGTAGACACTGGTGCAAATAAGAATTTTATCAATCCTAGGCTAGCACCAGAGCCATATCCTGTAAAAATCCCATTCTTTATAAACAGTCCCGGTGGACGAATCTGTATAAAAAATAAAATATGCGGTAAATTTTTCTCCTTTGTTGGCTGCGACCTAAATGTGACCTTCTTTATTCTCCCAAGCCTAAAATCGTTCGATGGAATAATCGGCGATGATACGCTTAAACAATTAAAAGCTTTGATCGACAGAGATAAAAATTAAATTAAACCAAATATTAAAATCCCTTTGAAAAACAAGATCTCCGATACAGTTAATAGTCTAATAATCCTTAATAAAAATACTTCCGAAAAATCCAAGATAAAATTAGAAACTCTGCAATAAATTTATTGACTTATTTGGCCCAGTTAGAAACGAAATGGTAAAAACCAATGTAAGGGCAGAGATAAAAACGAACACAGATGAGCCCATCTATACGAAGAGTTATCCTTACCCTGCTTGCATGCGTCAAGAAGTTGAAAGGCAGGTAAGAAAACTCTTGGATGAAATTATCATCCGCCCTTCAAAAAGCCCATATAACTCACCTGTGTGGGTTGTGACAAGGAAACCCAAGCTCGACGGCAAAAAGCAATACAGATTGGTCATAGACTACAAGTGATTAAACGCAGTGGCCATCTCTGATACTTATCCGATTCCGGACATAAACAACACCCTAGCGAGCCTCGGAAATGCCAAGTTTTTTACCACCTTAGACCTTACCTCAGGATTCCATCAAATAGCCATTAAGGAGAAGGACATTCCATAGACTGCCTTATCCACCATGAATGGCAAGTTTGAATATGTCCGACTACCCTTCGGGCTCAAGAACGCCCCTGCCATCTTCCAGCGCATGATATATGACGTTCTTAAAGAGCTAATCGCGAAAATTTGCTACGTCTATATAGATGATATAATCATTTATAGCAACTCTGAAGATGAGCATTTAAGAGATATAGAAGTTATCTTCTCCAAAACTCACCAAGCCGGATTGAAGATTAATTTAGAAAAAACACAATTCCTAGATACGAGTGTGGAATTTCTAGGATACCTAGTCACATCCAACGGTATCCTTCCCAATCTTGACAAGGTAAAAGCTATTGAAGCTATTCTTCCCCCAAATATCTTGAAAGAATTGAAGAGCTTCCTAGGACTAACCTCCTACTATATAAGGTTTATCAGAGATTATGCCAAGGCACCGAAACCTCTGACAAATATGACACGCGGAGAGTTTTCTCAGGTAAGGGCCAACCAATCCAAAAAGGTCCAAATTCAACTCGATTCGGAAGGACTCAAAGCCTGCAAACGAAAGACAAAGCAACAGGACATTCGAATTTGAAACTGCGACTGCTGAAGAAGGTTTGTGCGAAAGATCCTTCGATGAAGAGTCCGGCACGATGCACAGTGCTGAACAAGACAGCTCGGACTTGATACCACACGTAGAAGCTCCGATTAATGTCTTTAAAAGTCAACTTATCTTTAAAACTGGCATCAATCTTATTTCTCATGAGGAACCTCATGCTGGCTACCATCGCCATTATATTTCCATGAAAGATATAGATAAGACAAAACTTTTTGAAGCTCTCAGGGAAAACCTAAATATAAACGTCATAAATGGGTTGAAAATTCCAGAAAGTTATATGGCCTTACTTCAGGATAGAGTCTTTCAGTAAATATAAGATAAGAATCACTCTGAGGGTGGTTGAAGACATGGCTGACGAAGAGCGGAGATTCTCCATCATTGAAGATGAGCATAGAAGAGCTCATCGTGCTCCTAGAGAGAACAAGGATCAAATTCTTGAAAAATATTACTTTCCTCAAATGATGTCTCACGTAAGAAGATTCGCTGCTTCATGTCATACATGTAAAATCAGCAAATATGATAGAGGTTCACATAAACCTGAAGTACAAGCTACCCCTGTTCCTCGATATCCCTGCGAAATTATTCATATGGATATTATGGAAATTCAAAATGAAAATTTTTTAACCGTTGTAGACAAATTTTCAAAATTTAGTAAATTCTTTCACATTAAAAATAGATCTGCAATTTACATTAGAGAAAAAATAATAAAAATCCTACACTACTTTACAGTCCCTCTTATCTTAGTCACAGAAAAAGAGAAAGGATTTCTTAGCCCAATTGTTTTAAATCTGATAAAAAACCTAGGCGTAAAATTGTATCTGACACCATCCTATAGAAGCGAAGTAAATGGTCAGATTGAAAGGGTCCACTCCACCGTTTTGGAAATTTATAGGTGTCTTAGACTAGAATATTCAGATATGAAAATTAAAGAACTTGTCTACGTTGCAGTCGATAGGTACAATAATACTGTTCATTCGGTCACGAACAAGAAGCCATCCGATGTGTTTTTTAATAGGTCACAAAGAATCAAATATCAGAATCTCTTGAATATTCGTTCTAAAATCAATAAAGATCTAGGGGTAATAATTAGAAAAAACATGATGGATAGAAACAGTAGACAAAATTTGAAAAGAGCATAAAAAGCAAAAATAAGCCTCTGTGCAGAAAAGAAATCGTGGCTAGAGATAATAACGTTACAATAACGACGGTAAGCGGGAAAAGAATTCACAAGGCTCATTTAAAAAATATTAATTGAAACAAAATGTTTATTCCTATTAAAAATTCAATACAAAAACAATTATAAAAAAGAAATGCACAAATGAAACAAAAATGATTTTACCTAAGTACAAAAATATACAAAAATTGATGTATTGAACATTGCTTGTAGTTTAGGTCTCAGGAAAAAAGGGGCCGGTTCACGTTAACAGTTATTTAACCATAATTACGGTGGCGTTGATCTTCGTACCCTACTAAGTTGTTTGCTAACCTTACAACCAAAACGGAACAATACGAACCTTCCGATCCGGCGTAACTACCCCGAAAATTTAATGGAGAGCTAACACACTAAGCATCTACAAATTGAAAAAAAAAAGAAAAGTAAGAAAAGTGCAAATAAAATGCACACCTAATTAAAATGTACACCAAATTTGAATAAAATATTTGCAAAAATTGTGCGAATAAATTGCACATCAAAGTTATGTACACCTAATTTAAATACTAAGTTAATAAAATTGTAAATTTCATGATTAATAAAATTTGATTATATTACAGAATAGTAGCTTTTTTCACTCCCATGCACACTCTACATGTTTTTCGCTATGAATCTTCAATCGTAACTATTAAAGAAGGAAATGCTTGGGTGAAGAATGGTGTTTTCAAAATGGTACATGTCATTGACTTGGAAAAATATGACGCACTTATCCGAGACACCGAACAGCTGATCCTTAAATATATTAAGGACAACAACAAACAATACATAATTAACGAAAAACTTTTTGATGTAACACGTGAAATTACTTGAACGTTACAACAATGCTATACAAAAAGGGGAAACGGACAAACTAAGAAACGACTTACTTAATAAGGTACTTATTTTAAAAGAAGGGGTGAACGAAATAGTAAGGGCTTGTCAAATGGCTAAAAATGGTATAGTAAATAGCAATCTTCTTGACTCAGAAGAAATCAACACTATCGTTAATGAACTTGAAACACTGCCTTATCAAAACGTGGTGGAAGCTGTCGAATATAGCGACCTTCAGTTTACTGTAATGGTACATTGATGCTTTACATCTTATCCTTACCTAAAATTGACCCTAAAGTATACCAATTAGTGACAGCTCGTGCAGCAATCAAAAATAATAGGCAACTTGACTTAGATTATTCAAAATTTCTTATAAGCCACGACCAGACTTACGGACTAATCGGGAAATGTCTTAACATTGGTAACACATCTGTTTGTGAGGAAACCATCCTCAAAAAATTATCCGAAGACTCTTGCCTACCCCGAATTCTTAAAGGCGGAAACGCCCTCTGTGACCACAAGACAACGAACGAAGAAATAGTCGAATTGATTGGGGAAAATACAATTTTTCTCACAAACTTTAATGGAACAATTTTAAATAAAAATCTTACTATTTCCTTAGAAGGTACCTACCTAATCCAGCTTAGCAATGACACGATCCGTGTAAGAGAGAAGACGTATTACAGCAGGATGGTTTTCAGCCCCCAAGCACTTCCCCCGGTCTTGGCTAACGTTACCATGAACTTAGCACGAGAAACATCGAACTAACAAAAATCTTAAAAAGAAATATTAACTCTTCTATACTTACAGAGATTTTCATCATTTTAACAGTTGTAGCCAGCATATGTTTGTTCTGGAAGAAGATTTATGGAAAGGTCAACATCCCAAAGATCCGCCAATCCCTTCGTCAAAGGCCAATACCCCTACCTGTTCCACGACCTATCCAGGAAGTGCAAGTTCATTACACCAAATGTAACCCGAGTTCTTCATCCTGTTCATCCAGCAATCTGCGGGACGCAGATATTTGAAGGGGCGGCAGTTATCACGGTCAGACATTGACCCACCTGTACATAAAGTGCAACCCATGCACGCGTTTTGCGCCTTTCGTCATTCGATTCATTCCAATCAGCATAAACGTTACCGATCGAGTATGCATGGGAAGTTGAAGCCAAGCTATTGATGGGAACTGCAATTCAGCAGTTTATATTTAAGTAAATGAATTGTCAATAGATTAAGAATAAAATACTAACGGCACTTGCAGTTGGGCGGTGCCGCGATAAACACCTATATCTACCAGTTAATAAATAATTGTTAAACTCATATATCCGAACATTTGTGTTTTATTCAATAGAACCAGTTGAGGGTTCTGGAAAATAAATTTTTTTACTTTACACGGACTCAAGGTCCGTTTCTCTGTGTGTTACAATTTGTTTACCAATCATCCAATTAGTAATAATAATGTAAACATACAAAACATTTTTTCAGCAACTGTATAATTTGTAACATAATAGGTACAAAATGCTACTTGGTACTGCTCAGCATTTATACAAATTTTTTTCTGTGCCGCTAAACATGTTGCATTATCGCTCCATAAATGTTTACAACTACGATGGATGCCGTTCGATCAAAGAAATATAAAACTGCACATACGCTTTTAATGATATTATCATCACCTATTCTTTTGTTGGATTCCATTCATGCGATGGTCCAGTAAATGCTCCATAGATTCAGCTCTCAAGTCCGCATCTGAAGAAACTCAACTATCTTGATGCCTTAAATCGGCATGCTATGCCTTTTCTTACTCGTAGTTGTGGTCGCGCATATTGTGACCCACAAAAAAAATCTTTTTGCGACTATGGCCAAGCATAATGTGACCCATAATCTTTTCTGCATTCTAGTTATGGCCACGCATATTGTGGACCCATAAAAAATTCTGCATTATACCTATGGTTGCGGTAATCGTTTTTTGTGTTCATATACCTGCTTTTCCAACTTTTACTGATATCTCAATTGAGCTTTTTTGAGAAATGTTCATCAAACTCCTCTTTTGTGGTCATCTTTCAATATGCACTTCGATTTCTGCAGAAAATCAAAACTTTTATTTTGCGACCCAAAATAAACCGTTCAAACGACACCAATAATAAAAAAAAGAAAAAAAATATATTGCCAATTTAACTGCATAGGTACACGAACACGCAGTAACTTACACAACGCATTTTTCAAGCAATTACCAACGTCTGATTCATTTAGAAAATATTCATGTTTTCATATTTAAATAATATCTTCTTCATAAGCCAATTATTTCAAGATGAAATTCATATTTTTTTTTAGTACTGTCGTTTTATTTTCAGTAACGAGTGGTGTTCCACAGGGATCCATTTTAGGACCCCTTCTTTTTTCATTGTATATGAATGAACTTCCTAATCTTATTCAGAACTGTTCGATAAACATGTACGCTGATGATGTTCAACTTGTTCTGAGTTGTTCATTAGGTCTAATTGATCATTGTGTTTCATGCATTAATGAAGATCTTACAGAAATAGTTCGATGGTCAAATCGCTATAGTCTTATTTTGAATCCCAAGAAATCCAACTGCATTGTAATTTCGAAAAAGCTACTTGATCTCTCTTACTTCCCAAGTATTATACTGAACAATTATTAATTATGTGGAAACTGCCAAGAATCTTGAAATGATTCTTAATAGGAATTTGACTTGTGACAATCACATACATTCATCATCTGTGGGTAAGACTTATGGTGTCCTTCGTACTTTGTGGGCAACACATTCTTTCACCCCCTTCAAAGCACGATGTTTGCCCGCGAAATCACTCGCTGTGTCCATCCTTTCCTATGGCTGTGATATATTCTACAATTGTAGTTATGTCTGCAAACGGAAACTCACAATTGCATTAACAGCATAGTGCGATATGTTTTCGGACTCCGACGTTTTGATCGTGTTTCAACATAGGCCAAATATTTGTATAATATGGCCTTCGATGATCTTCTTAATTTTCGTAATCTGAGTCTTTTGTCGAACAATCTATTGTCACATCAACCAACATACCCTTACGAAAATTTTAGATATACCTCTTCTACCAGATCTGCTCAGTTGATTCCTCCTACATTTACTTGCTTGACTTCAGAACGTCAGTTTGTAATTGGCTCCATTCGGTTATGGAATTCTTTGCCTCGTGAAGTTAGAAGGATAGACAGCACAACGAGATTTAGAAGCGAACTAAAAAGACATTTCTGTGGTAATGTCTGGTGATTAACTTCCTTTTTTTCTTTCTTTTAAAATTATTATTTTTTTTTCATTCTTAGTTTCAAATATTGAACTCGTTCAAATGTACATTATATACAATTAATTAATAATATTTTACTGTTTATAGCTCATGTAGCTCTCATTTCTATTAACTATATTATGCTTGGCACTATTTATAAGATTTGTATAAGAGATCTTACTGTGTCCAAGCTTTCATGAAAAAAAATAAAATAAAATAAATAAATAATTTTAATTAATCATAATTAAAAACAGATCTGAGCAGTTAACCGCTGTTGTCGCTACTCTATTATTTGCTTTAGTTGTTAGTGTTACTTTCGTTTGGCACAGTTCAGTTTAATTTGTTTTAATACATAATTTTTTTAATTACTTTTGGAAAAAGTTCAATTAAGACCTTGAAAATATTTATAGTTTAGAAATTTTTGAGGAATTTTGTAGGTAAAGACATTAGTAGATACTAGGGCACTTCAGCCTGGGAACTAAATTTGTTTACATTTGAGGTAAAAACAACATCATCGGTGTATGTGCCGTAGGGAATTCCATGTGTGGGCTTAACATAGAATTGTTTGTTTAGATTAAGTTAATTGGATTTTGAAATGAAGCGTGTCTGGAAATACAGAACCTGACATATTGAAATAATTCGGTGCATGTCCAAGCACCAAATATTATATCTACTCCAATTCATTATGAATTCAAAGAAAGGACCTCTTATCGTTCAAGAAATAACAGGTTTATTAACGAAAACAATCAAAGACCCCACCCTTCCTGGAGGTCAAACTTCCAAAGAAGACCAAAATCGCCACAAAGGCCAACTGGCCCAAAGCCCCCTATAAAAATGGAAGTGGACAGCTCGATGCAAACCAAAAATGTGAATTATATGAGCCATCCAGGCAATAGCCCTTTTAAACGAGAAGCCAGTACTTCTGGAAATTATCGAAACAAACAACAACGGCTCTTCCACATGGCTGGGGATGTCCAGGACACAACTGAGGAACCTGAAGGAAACCTTGACCTTGCTGAATCCGGACACGAGGAAAATTTTATGACAAGTGCCTCGTTTCCAGCGTACCATACATAGAGTACGCTACAAAAGACGGGGAAATCTTACATTTCCTCGTAGACACTGGTGCAAATAAGAATTTTATCAATCCTAGGCTAGCACCAGAGCCATATCCTGTAAAAATCCCATTCTTTATAAACAGTCCCGGTGGACGAATCTGTATAAAAAATAAAATATGCGGTAAATTTTTCTCCTTTGTTGGCTGTGACCTAAATGTGACCTTCTTTATTCTCCCAAGCCTAAAATCGTTCGATGGAATAATCGGCGATGATACGCTTAAACAATTAAAAGCTTTGATCGACAGAGATAAAAATTAAATTAAACCAAATATTAAAATCCCTTTGAAAAACAAGATCTCCGATACAGTTAATAGTCTAATAATCCTTAATAAAAATACTTCCGAAAAATCCAAGATAAAATTAGAAACTCTGCAATAAATTTATTGACTTATTTGGCCCAGTTAGAAACGAAATGGTAAAAACCAATGTAAGGGCAGAGATAAAAACGAACACAGATGAGCCCATCTATACGAAGAGTTATCCTTACCCTGCTTGCATGCGTCAAGAAGTTGAAAGGCAGGTAAGACAACTCTTGGATGAAATTATCATCCGCCCTTCAAAAAGCCCATATAACTCACCTGTGTGGGTTGTGACAAGGAAACCCAAGCTCGACGGCAAAAAGCAATACAGATTGGTCATAGACTACAAGTGATTAAACGCAGTGGCCATCTCTGATACTTATCCGATTCCGGACATAAACAACACCCTAGCGAGCCTCGGAAATGCCAAGTTTTTTACCACCTTAGACCTTACCTCAGGATTCCATCAAATAGCCATTAAGGAGAAGGACATTCCATAGACTGCCTTATCCACCATGAATGGCAAGTTTGAATATGTCCGACTACCCTTCGGGCTCAAGAACGCCCCTGCCATCTTCCAGCGCATGATATATGACGTTCTTAAAGAGCTAATCGCGAAAATTTGCTACGTCTATATAGATGATATAATCATTTATAGCAACTCTGAAGATGAGCATTTAAGAGATATAGAAGTTATCTTCTCCAAAACTCACCAAGCCGGATTGAAGATTAATTTAGAAAAAACACAATTCCTAGATACGAGTGTGGAATTTCTAGGATACCTAGTCACATCCAACGGTATCCTTCCCAATCTTGACAAGGTAAAAGCTATTGAAGCTATTCTTCCCCCAAATATCTTGAAAGAATTGAAGAGCTTCCTAGGACTAACCTCCTACTATATAAGGTTTATCAGAGATTATGCCAAGGCACCGAAACCTCTGACAAATATGACACGCGGAGAGTTTTCTCAGGTAAGGGCCAACCAATCCAAAAAGGTCCAAATTCAACTCGATTCGGAAGGACTCAAAGCCTGCAAACGAAAGACAAAGCAACAGGACATTCGAATTTGAAACTGCGACTGCTGAAGAAGGTTTGTGCGAAAGATCCTTCGATGAAGAGTCCGGCACGATGCACAGTGCTGAACAAGACAGCTCGGACTTGATACCACACGTAGAAGCTCCGATTAATGTCTTTAAAAGTCAACTTATCTTTAAAACTGGCATCAATCTTATTTCTCATGAGGAACCTCATGCTGGCTACCATCGCCATTATATTTCCATGAAAGATATAGATAAGACAAAACTTTTTGAAGCTCTCAGGGAAAACCTAAATATAAACGTCATAAATGGGTTGAAAATTCCAGAAAGTTATATGGCCTTACTTCAGGATAGAGTCTTTCAGTAAATATAAGATAAGAATCACTCTGAGGGTGGTTGAAGACATGGCTGACGAAGAGCGGAGATTCTCCATCATTGAAGATGAGCATAGAAGAGCTCATCGTGCTCCTAGAGAGAACAAGGATCAAATTCTTGAAAAATATTACTTTCCTCAAATGATGTCTCACGTAAGAAGATTCGCTGCTTCATGTCATACATGTAAAATCAGCAAATATGATAGAGGTTCACATAAACCTGAAGTACAAGCTACCCCTGTTCCTCGATATCCCTGCGAAATTATTCATATGGATATTATGGAAATTCAAAATGAAAATTTTTTAACCGTTGTAGACAAATTTTCAAAATTTAGTAAATTCTTTCACATTAAAAATAGATCTGCAATTTACATTAGAGAAAAAATAATAAAAATCCTACACTACTTTACAGTCCCTCTTATCTTAGTCACAGAAAAAGAGAAAGGATTTCTTAGCCCAATTGTTTTAAATCTGATAAAAAACCTAGGCGTAAAATTGTATCTGACACCATCATATAGAAGCGAAGTAAATGGTCAGATTGAAAGGGTCCACTCCACCGTTTTGGAAATTTATAGGTGTCTTAGACTAGAATATTCAGATATGAAAATTAAAGAACTTGTCTACGTTGCAGTCGATAGGTACAATAATACTGTTCATTCGGTCACGAACAAGAAGCCATCCGATTTGTTTTTTAATAGGTCACAAAGAATCAAATATCAGAATCTCTTGAATATTCGTTCTAAAATCAATAAAGATCTAGGGGTAATAATTAGAAAAAACATGATGGATAGAAACAGTAGACAAAATTTGAAAAGAGCATAAAAAGCAAAAATAAGCCTCTGTGCAGAAAAGAAATCGTGGCTAGAGATAATAACGTTACAATAACGACGGTAAGCGGGAAAAGAATTCACAAGGCTCATTTAAAAAATATTAATTGAAACAAAATGTTTATTCCTATTAAAAATTCAATACAAAAACAATTATAAAAAAGAAATGCACAAATGAAACAAAAATGATTTTACCTAAGTACAAAAATATACAAAAATTGATGTATTGAACATTGCTTGTAGTTTAGGTCTCAGGAAAAAAGGGGCCGGTTCACGTTTACAGTTATTTAACCATAATTACGGTGGCGTTGATCTTCGTACCCTACTAAGTTGTTTGCTAACCTTACAACCAAAACGGAACAATACGAACCTTCCGATCCGGCGTAACTACCCCGAAAATTTAATGGAGAGCTAACACACTAAGCATCTACAAATTGAAAAAAAAAAAGAAAAGTAAGAAAAGTGCAAATAAAATGCACACCTAATTAAAATGTACACCAAATTTGAATAAAATATTTGCAAAAATTGTGCGAATAAATTGCACATCAAAGTTATGTACACCTAATTTAAATACTAAGTTAATA
This sequence comes from Baccha elongata, assembly GCA_951217065.1. NCBI lineage: Eukaryota > Metazoa > Arthropoda > Insecta > Diptera > Syrphidae > Baccha > Baccha elongata. Next base: position 305,984 of record CATNUY010000043.1, read on the forward strand.
AAATTGTAAATTTCATGATTAATAAAATTTGATTATATTACAGAATAGTAGCTTTTTTCACTCCCATGCACACTCTACATGTTTTTCGCTATGAATCTTCAATCGTAACTATTAAAGAAGGAAATGCTTGGGTGAAGAATGGTGTTTTCAAAATGGTACATGTCATTGACTTGGAAAAATATGACGCACTTATCCGAGACACCGAACAGCTGATCCTTAAATATATTAAGGACAACAACAAACAATACATAATTAACGAAAAACTTTTTGATGTAACACGTGAAATTACTTGAACGTTACAACAATGCTATACAAAAAGGGGAAACGGACAAACTAAGAAACGACTTACTTAATAAGGTACTTATTTTAAAAGAAGGGGTGAACGAAATAGTAAGGGCTTGTCAAATGGCTAAAAATGGTATAGTAAATAGCAATCTTCTTGACTCAGAAGAAATCAACACTATCGTTAATGAACTTGAAACACTGCCTTATCAAAACGTGGTGGAAGCTGTCGAATATAGCGACCTTCAGTTTACTGTAATGGTACATTGATGCTTTACATCTTATCCTTACCTAAAATTGACCCTAAAGTATACCAATTAGTGACAGCTCGTGCAGCAATCAAAAATAATAGGCAACTTGACTTAGATTATTCAAAGTTTCTTATAAGCCACGACCAGACTTACGGACTAATCGGGAAATGTCTTAACATTGGTAACACATCTGTTTGTGAGGAAACCATCCTCAAAAAATTATCCGAAGACTCTTGCCTACCCCGAATTCTTAAAGGCGGAAACGCCCTCTGTGACCACAAGACAACGAACGAAGAAATAGTCGAATTGATTGGGGAAAATACAATTTTTCTCACAAACTTTAATGGAACAATTTTAAATAAAAATCTTACTATTTCCTTAGAAGGTACCTACCTAATCCAGCTTAGCAATGACACGATCCGTGTAAGAGAGAAGACGTATTACAGCAGGATGGTTTTCAGCCCCCAAGCACTTCCCCCGGTCTTGGCTAACGTTACCATGAACTTAGCACGAGAAACATCGAACTAACAAAAATCTTAAAAAGAAATATTAACTCTTCTATACTTACAGAGATTTTCATCATTTTAACAGTTGTAGCCAGCATATGTTTGTTCTGGAAGAAGATTTATGGAAAGGTCAACATCCCAAAGATCCGCCAATCCCTTCGTCAAAGGCCAATACCCCTACCTGTTCCACGACCTATCCAGGAAGTGCAAGTTCATTACACCAAATGTAACCCGAGTTCTTCATCCTGTTCATCCAGCAATCTGCGGGACGCAGATATTTGAAGGGGCGGCAGTTATCACGGTCAGACATTGACCCACCTGTACATAAAGTGCAACCCATGCACGCGTTTTGCGCCTTTCGTCATTCGATTCATTCCAATCAGCATAAACGTGACCGATCGAGTATGCATGGGAAGTTGAAGCCAAGCTATTGATGGGAACTGCAATTCAGCAGTTTATATTTAAGTAAATGAATTGTCAATAGATTAAGAATAAAATACTAACGGCACTTGCAGTTGGGTGGTGCCGCGATAAACACCTATATCTACCAGTTAATAAATAATTGTTAAACTCATATATCCGAACATTTGTGTTTTATTCAATAGAACCAGTTGAGGGTTCTGGAAAATAAATTTTTTTACTTTACACGGACTCAAGGTCCGTTTCTCTGTGTGTTACAATTTGTTTACCAATCATCCAATTAGTAATAATAATGTAAACATACAAAACATTTTTTCAGCAACTGTATAATTTGTAACATAATAGGTACAAAATGCTACTTGGTACTGCTCAGCATTTATACAAATTTTTTATCGCTCCATAAATGTTTACAACTACGATGGATGCCGTTCGATCAAAGAAATATAAAACTGCACATACGCTTTTAATGATATTATCATCACCTATTCTTTTGTTGGATTCCATTCATGCGATGGTCCAGTAAATGCTCCATAGATTCAGCTCTCAAGTCCGCATCTGAAGAAACTCAACTATCTTGATGCCTTAAATCGGCATGCTATGCCTTTTCTTACTCGTAGTTGTGGTCGCGCATATTGTGACCCACAAAAAAAATCTTTTTGCGACTATGGCCAAGCATAATGTGACCCATAATCTTTTCTGCATTCTAGTTATGGCCACGCATATTGTGGACCCATAAAAAATTCTGCATTATACCTATGGTTGCGGTAATCGTTTTTTGTGTTCATATACCTGCTTTTCCAACTTTTACTGATATCTCAATTGAGCTTTTTTGAGAAATGTTCATCAAACTCCTCTTTTGTGGTCATCTTTCAATATGCACTTCGATTTCTGCAGAAAATCAAAACTTTTATTTTGCGACCCAAAATAAACCGTTCAAACGACACCAATAATAAAAAAAAGAAAAAAAATATATTGCCAATTTAACTGCATAGGTACACGAACACGCAGTAACTTACACAACGCATTTTTCAAGCAATTACCAACGTCTGATTCATTTAGAAAATATTCATGTTTTCATATTTAAATAATATCTTCTTCATAAGCCAATTATTTCAAGATGAAATTCATATTTTTTTTTAGTACTGTCGTTTTATTTTCAGTAACGAGTGGTGTTCCACAGGGATCCATTTTAGGACCCCTTCTTTTTTCATTGTATATGAATGAACTTCCTAATCTTATTCAGAACTGTTCGATAAACATGTACGCTGATGATGTTCAACTTGTTCTGAGTTGTTCATTAGGTCTAATTGATCATTGTGTTTCATGCATTAATGAAGATCTTACAGAAATAGTTCGATGGTCAAATCGCTATAGTCTTATTTTGAATCCCAAGAAATCCAACTGCATTGTAATTTCGAAAAAGCTACTTGATCTCTCTTACTTCCCAAGTATTATACTGAACAATTATTAATTATGTGGAAACTGCCAAGAATCTTGAAATGATTCTTAATAGGAATTTGACTTGTGACAATCACATACATTCATCATCTGTGGGTAAGACTTATGGTGTCCTTCGTACTTTGTGGGCAGCACATTCTTTCACCCCCTTCAAAGCACGATGTTTGCCCGCGAAATCACTCGCTGTGTCCATCCTTTCCTATGGCTGTGATATATTCTACAATTGTAGTTATGTCTGCAAACGGAAACTCACAATTGCATTAACAGCATAGTGCGATATGTTTTCGGACTCCGACGTTTTGATCGTGTTTCAACATAGGCCAAATATTTGTATAATATGGCCTTCGATGATCTTCTTAATTTTCGTAATCTGAGTCTTTTGTCGAACAATCTATTGTCACATCAACCAACATACCCTTACGAAAATTTTAGATATACCTCTTCTACCAGATCTGCTCAGTTGATTCCTCCTACATTTACTTGCTTGACTTCAGAACGTCAGTTTGTAATTGGCTCCATTCGGTTATGGAATTCTTTGCCTCGTGAAGTTAGAAGGATAGACAGCACAACGAGATTTAGAAGCGAACTAAAAAGACATTTCTGTGGTAATGTCTGGTGATTAACTTCCTTTTTTTCTTTCTTTTAAAATTATTATTTTTTTTTCATTCTTAGTTTCAAATATTGAACTCGTTCAAATGTACATTATATACAATTAATTAATAATATTTTACTGTTTATAGCTCATGTAGCTCTCATTTCTATTAACTATATTATGCTTGGCACTATTTATAAGATTTGTATAAGAGATCTTACTGTGTCCAAGCTTTCATGAAAAAAAATAAAATAAAATAAATAAATAATTTTAATTAATCATAATTAAAAACAGATCTGAGCAGTTAACCGCTGTTGTCGCTACTCTATTATTTGCTTTAGTTGTTAGTGTTACTTTCGTTTGGCACAGTTCAGTTTAATTTGTTTTAATACATAATTTTTTTAATTACTTTTGGAAAAAGTTCAATTAAGACCTTGAAAATATTTATAGTTTAGAAATTTTTGAGGAATTTTGTAGGTAAAGACATTAGTAGATACTAGGGCACTTCAGCCTGGGAACTAAATTTGTTTACATTTGAGGTAAAAACAACATCATCGGTGTATGTGCCGTAGGGAATTCCATGTGTGGGCTTAACATAGAATTGTTTGTTTAGATTAAGTTAATTGGATTTTGAAATGAGGTCAACATTTTCGTGTGTTTGGAAGTTTGCTGTGTGGTTTGCGAATAGATGGGGAAAAGGATGGATTAATAATCAGTGGTTGTTTTTGGCTTTTGTCTGAAAATTTTATTTTTCATTTTTATTTTATATGCATGCATTCTCTTTGCATTGAAATGTTTAAGTTAGCAAAGTATCTTCTTATCATCACGCACACGAGATTGTGTAAACAATATTCTTGAATGAATAAGAGGATTGAAATTCATTGTCAGCAGAAACAGTATCGGCTGAAATTTTATTTTTATTTTTTTTCCCAAGGAGTTCGATTGAAAGAAGATCATGGCACTCATGCGTCCACTGAATAGGTAGGTATTCGTTTTAAGATTTCATAAGCAAACCTAAGTGATGCGGCGAAAAAAGATCATCCGTAATGTTTTGTTTATTTTATTTGGTTGGTAGGGTGACAGAAAATATAGGTCATGGTGAATTGGGAGTAGAAAGAGAGTAAAAAACTGATTATTGAATTTTATAGTTGTTTTATTGTTTATAAAGTAGATGGGTACATACATATTTATTGTTCATAAGTTTTAAAGACACATGTTGGAAAGAATATTAGACTTAGGTAATACAAGACATTTTGTATAGATTTAAACTCAATTATATAAGTAATGTTTTTTCTTTTTTTTCTTTAATATACAAAAATATTGTTTATTCTTTTGGAATAGGTATCCAAGAGTTATGATTAGATTCAAAACCAAGCCATTTTACAAACAATTTATCTTTCTTTCTTTGGAGTACTTTTTCGATTAGATATGTATCGGGAAACTTTGTTTTTTGCAGTTCTAGCTCATAGAATCCACCTTTGATTGGATGACCTTGATAGTCTTCTAACAGGTGTGTAATTGGATTTGTGCGTTGAGTTTTTATTATTTTAAAAATTTCTGTTGTCCAGTTTGGTGTGTATCCTTTATCAAATACATGCTTATATTTACTAATTCTGACAAAGTCTCCAACCTTGAATTTCGGATTTATACGAATTTTAATGTGATTATATAATTTAGAAAGCAATTGCTGCTCATTTGTCGTGTTGACTTGAGAAGGTTTCATTTTTATTGTACGATGTTTTGAATTATTATAAGTTTCAGTAAGTGAATCTATCATATCAATCCAGTGATACGAACCATTGATACTGAATTCTTTCCACATAAGAGTCTTTAAGGTACGATTAAATCGTTCAACAATCGAAGCTTTGAGAACACTAAATGTAGAGTAATGATTTATTTTATATTTTTGAATAAGCCTTTGAAAGGTTGAATTGAAAAATTCTTTTCCATCATCTGTTTGTAAATTCTTTGGGATTCGGTCTTTATTAAATATATTTTGCATTGCTACAGAAACATTCGTTTCTGTTTTATTTTTTATAGGGGCTGTCCAAGCATATTTAGAAAATGTATCGATAACCGTTAGAAGATAGTTAAAATTTTCGTTTTCTGATGAATAGACTCCCATTTCGACTAGATCAGCTTGCCATAAATCATCCATACCCTTAATAATGACTCGTCTTTTTGGAAAGTTCCTTCGAGCTGGCTTATGTAGCTCCTCAACAACGTCTCTTTTGCTCATTTTTATATAGACTAATTAAAACAACAAAGTAATAGGTCTTTTATACATTTTTATTCATTTAAAATGTTCTTATAGTAATACATTATTCTATTGATTTTAACAAGTTTTAACTTGATAAGTTGGTATGCACAAGAATTTGGTCCATTTTCACAGGTATTTGGTGATAAATTTGTTTCAGAGTTGAGGAAATGAGTTTCATTTGAAGGTAAAATCCAGCTGTTTCTTGCGAATCTTCTTATAAACGAAACACTTTCGATAATATCACAATTGTGTCTTTCAAGTATAATGTGTTGATTACATTCTTGAAAAGCTTCAATTTCATCCACAATTGTATTAATGTTACGAAGAGACATGGTTTTAATTGACATGAGAATGTTGACTAAATTTAAAAAAGTTGTAGGTGAAACTATTCAGTTACCCTTTTATAGAGCGACGTCAATGTTTGTATTCTTTTAAAGTTATTTCTAAAAATATGGCATGCACATGTATCCGGTCCTTCTTGACATGAATTAACAGACCATGGACAGTTCAGGAAATGACATCCGTAATTAGATAACTTGGAAGGTACGTTGACAAATTTTTGCGAGAAGTCTATACAGTTCATAAGCTCCTCATAATGTTCGTTTAGTATAAAGCTCCGATTTTCGTTAAAAAAATTAACAATTTCATCCATCATCAATTTATAGTTAATGTGAGACATGATAAATGAATGAATGACTTATTTCGTTGATAATCCAGCAGTGACTAAAGCTTTTTTTCTTTTTTAAGTTTTCAACAGATGTTGTTGTAAGTTTATCGATTTCAATTCTAAAGTGTTGCCTCATTTCGTCAATTTGTTTGTCAACATAGTTTTTGGTAGCAGCGTCTTTTCGTTCTTGTGGGTCGTGAACATTTTTTAATTGTTTTCCGTTTAAGCTGTAATCTTCGCTTTCTGTTTTTTGAAAACCTTCACCAGATGGCCCTATTGGTCCTTGCTCTCCTTGCTGTCCCCTTGGTCCTCTGGGAGCTGCTCTTTTTGAAAAACGTCCGAATTTGTCAACACTCATTTTTTTTGTCTATTCAATAATATTAGCCTCTCTTAATTCTTCAATGATTGAAACAATCTCATTAGAATGATTGTTATGACCGGCTTGATGTGAAGCAATCAGAAGTCTCATTCGATCTATGAGCTCATTAGGATTATCCCAAAATATATAGTCTTTTTTTCATTTTTGATAGTTGCATTAATCCACTCCCTGTAGGTGTATGCGATGATAAAGTATTAGGAGTATTGGTAGCATTTCCAGCCAATTAACTTATTATTTGTTTATATTTATATCCACGATTGCCACGTATTTGATTCTTCGAATCGTGGGCAATTCTATATGCATTGGTATCATTTAATATGATCTGATAGTTTTTTAAATCTTCGTTGGTATAAATCGCTTTATTAGGGGTTTTCTTAAATATTAACTCGTATAAACCGTTCGTTCCTTCAAAATTTTTGTTTTTAATTTCTATGTTTTCCCCAGAATTTTTGACTCTGCGTTACCGATATGCCACTTTCCATTTTTTAAATGTATACCATACGTTTTATCAAGGGTTGTTGAATTATTTACAAATAAATCTATGTACTTTTTGGGTATATCATGAAATTTTTCCTGTGATAATTGTTCCGCAAAACGACGATGACCATGACTAAGGCCAAAGCGTTTCTTTGTCCTCTTAGGGGTAGTGCTTTCAGTTAAAATAAGAGAATTGTTATCATTTATAGAAGTATTGGGTGTGTTAAATTCATCTTTAGTATATTTTGTCTTCATAAGAGTTTCAAAATCAAAATATTCTTGTTGTTCTTCTAAGACATGTTTTATTCTCTTTGCTGGTCTTTCATCGACGTAATTATAATTTCGATCTTTCTGCTTGATGTTTGATTTTGTCACTAACTCTCTTAGTGGTTAGTAATAGGTTTAAGAGATTCTTCAATTTGAGTTTCGTAGGCTTCTTTTCCAGTCTTGAGAGCTCTGTATTTCTTACGTAGAGCATCAGTCGTTTTAATTAGCTCCTTTGTTAGTTTAAAATCTATGTTCATCATATTGATGTGGTATTACTTTTTTTTATTTTTACAGAGACAAAATAATTTGTTTATACCTTGAACAAATCTTTCAATAGGTTTTAGACTGAGTTTAATATTAAGGTTACTGGTATTTACGGAAGTAAACTGAGAATCGTATTGGTTTGAACTGCTTCTTACTAATACTTTCTGCTCACTGAACTGTTTTGTACTGCTCTTGCAGAACATAACTATGCGTATGATATTAAAGTTATAATTGTATGTGTTTTATAGATTAAGAAACCAATCGCTTTTAATTGTTTCTAAACCACTTTTTACTGCTTTTTAACTGCTTCTAAACCGTTTTTACTGCTTTTTAACTTAAATTAACCGCTTTTTAACTGTTTTTAACCGCATTTAAATTACGTCATACTAATTTAACCGCTTCGAACTTCATTTTGCTGCTCTTATAGAATATAACTATGCATATCATATTGAAGTCTTAATTGTATGTGTTTTATAACTTAAGAAAACAATCAAATCCTTTTCTATAACGACCTTCATTTAAAGAGGTGTCCTTGTCAATTACTTAAAACCCATAATTGGTGTTCCAACATTCTGCACATACCTTTTGAAATGTGCTGAATGTCATATCCGAATTGACGTGATCATCATAAATGCCTCTGACGGTGGAACAACATCACTATTGTTGGAAAAGGTAAAAAAACCCATATTTTTTATTGGTATTACGGCTTTTCGTAGAAACTCATATTTTGGCTGATGAAGAGATTTAGAATATATATAGATATTTTCAAATTTTAATCCATTCGGGTGTTGTAGCAAACTCATCATAACATTTGTTTTTCCACAATTTGAGGGCCCCGTAATTAATCCTCTTATACTATCTGGAAACAGTGTACCATGTTTTTTTGTTTTAATATTTTTAGTCAAATCCATGTTTTTTATTGACAACTGATGTTGTTGTTTAATGAACCGCATAATGATACAAACTAGATGATTTCCTATAAATGTGAAGTTTATATTTGAAAGTGTCATAACGTTACTATCCGTCTTAAAGAATTGTACACTATCAGTATCAGCATCACACTTATCATATTATGAAATGATTGATTTTTCAAAAAAGTTAAACAGTCATCAAAGTATCGTGAAGGGAGACGGTTTATTAAATTATATAATAAACAAGCTACCCCTTGAACTACATTTACCTGGTTATCAATATTGTGGACCTGGAACAAAACTCCAAAAACGTTTAGCAAGAGGAGATCCAGGAATAAATTTACTTGATCAAGCGTGCAAACAGCATGATATTTCTTATTCGAAATTAAAAAAATCATCTGATCGACATATAGCCGATAAAATTTTATCTGAAAAAGCGTGGCAACGAGTTAAGTCCAAGGACGCCAGTATAGCTGAGAGAGCAAATGCACTATTGGTGACTAATCTTATGAAGGGAAAAATCAAATTAGGTATGGGGTGTTCAAATAAAAAAGAAGATAAGAAGTCCGTAAAAGGAGCGTTTAAGCAACTTTATTTTAAAAGATCTATAAAAAATATCGAAAAAGTACTAAAACAAAAGAAACCTTTCAACCTCGAAAAGGCAATCAAAACAGCATTATCAACTGCTAAGAAAACATTCAAGAATAACAACAATAAAATTAAGACACTTAGAGTAATTTCTTTACCCAAAATTGGTGGAGTAATTCTATTTCTTGTTCCTCTATTTGCTGGACTTTCAGCTCTTGGAGCGTTATCTGGAGGAGCGGCCGGAATAGCTAAAGCTGTCAACAACATTAGTATGGCCAAAAAAGATCTAGAAGAGAAAAAACGACACAATCTAAAAATGGAATCAATTGCAGTTGGACATGGTTTACATCTTAGACCATATAGAAAAGGGCTTGGTCTTTTTTTAATCCACAGACAAAAAACTCCTAAGTTCGCTACCCAATCGTGCATTAAATGAAATAGATTTGAGAAATTTCGCAAAGAACTTGATTCCACATTTTCGAGGAGTTTACATGCGCGATAATTTACCAAAGACTAAACCTTTGAGAAACGAGTGCGGAATTGTAAATCTTGATTCTTCAAATGGTCCTGGAACACACTGGGTAGCGTATTCTAAAAAAGGCGCTCAGATTGAATATTTTGATAGCTTTGGTAATCTTCAACCCCCAATTGAAATTATCAACTATTTGGGAGCCAAAATTAGATTTAATTATACTAAATATCAAAATTATGACTCTTTCTATTGTGGTCATTTATGTTTAAGATTTTTATGTGACTGTTATTTTCTATAAATAAAACCTTTTAAATAAAATGAATTCATTGTCTTTTTGTTACCATGGCGATGACACTTACATTAAGTGGGAGAACCTCTCATCTTACAACTGAATATTTTCCACCTCTGAACTTAGATCAGGACTACGTTTGTGGCTTGATTGATTTTCAAACATACAATTCTATACCTAATGTTGATGAGCGAAACAATATGTTTCATGTAGGAGAACACACAATTGAAATACCAACAGGGGCGTACGAAATCGATGATATAGCTGCATATATTTCTGACGACTTATTAATATCAAAAAATTCTACTACAACCGTTAAAATACAAGCAAATAACAATACATTAGTAACTGAGATCGAAAGTAATGAAAAAATATATTTCGATAGGAAAAGAAGTATTGGAAAATTACTGGGTTTCAGTAAACGTGTCCTTGGGGCCGATGAATCACACTTATCAGATTTACCTGGTGATGTAAACAAGGTAAATCTAGTACGTATTGAGTGTAATATAATTACTGGCTCTTATCTAAACAATACTCCTGTGCATACAATACATGAATTTTCACCAGAAGCAGGAGTTGGGTATAAAATAATAGAAGTTCCAAAAAATGTCATCTATTTGCCAGTGAATGTCAAGCACATAAGTACTCTAACGTTGAAACTCGTAGACCAAGACGGAGACTTGATTAATTTTAGAGGAGAAAGAATAACTGTTCGATTGCATTTAACCCCTAAATCCACACACAATGCTGATCTATAATTATATATCTGGCCACAAAATTGACCGTGCAATTAGTCACACTACAACAGCAAAACTGACAAGACCAAACCTCTCCCCTGAAAACAAATCTTATCTCAGGCATTAGGATTTAAATTAAAATAAACAATATGAAAGATATATTGAATATAACTCATGGACCTAGCTACGACAATAGCATATCTAAGGTTGAGTACCACAGTTATTCACCATTTGTTCAGTCCTACAATCCAAGTGATGAAACTCGTATTCTCATACAACAACAAGACTTGAGCATTTTACCCAGTGATAGTGATATTTACATACAAGGTGAGGTAAAAAATTAGATGGAACAGTTTCGTCAACAGTAGAACTATCTAATAATGCCATGGCTAGCCTTTTTGAGGCAATACATTATGAAATTAATGGTGTGGAAATCGATAGCAATAAAAACGTCGGCATTACGACATCATTAAAAAACTATATATCTTTGAACGCTAATGAAAGTAAAAGTTTAGGAAATGCGGCATGGACTGGAAACAATAGTATATCACCTGTAAAGGGTACTTTTAACTTTTGTATTCCGTTAAAAAATTTATTGGGATTTGCTGAGGACTACAAAAAGATTATAACAAATGCAAGACATGAATTAATTCTGATTAGAACTCGAAGTAACGAGAACGCTTATATTTCAAATGATGCAGATGAATTAAAACTTACAATTTCAAAACTGCAATGGAGGGTTCCACATATTACTTTATCCGATTCAAATAAGCTTACGTTATTCAAACAAATACAATCAAAACCAATTCAAATTCATTTTCGAAGTTGGGAAATGTATGAATATCCAACACTATCTACCACCACTGATCATTTATGGAATGTTAAAACTTCAAACCATCTTGAAAAACCAAGATATGTTATTATTGCCTTACAAACCGATCGTAAAAACCAACGCGATAAAGATTCTAGCAAATTTGATCATTGTGAAGTGACTAATGTTAAGGTGCATTTAAACTCATAGTCTTACCCTCCAGAAGATTTGAATCTTAAATTTGAGCTTGACCGTTATGCCATCCTCTATGATATGTACAGTAAATTTCAACAATCCTACTATCAAAAACAATCAGAACTACTATTGTCTCGACAAGAATTTAAAGATATCGCTCCAATTATGGTAATTGATTGTTCACGGCAAAATGAGACTATAAAATCCGGACCTGTCGATGTAAAAATCGAACTCAAAACATCAAATGCAGTACCACCTTCAACAACTATGTATTGTCTTATTCTTCATGATCGTATAATTGAACACAACCCCTTAACTGGAGAAGTTCACAAATTTACATAAATTGAGTTGCATGATATATTAACCTCATAGCAGAAAGTGACTTTGTCGAGACCACATCGTAAATATGAACACGTATATTGTCGACTTTCAGGGATTCCGAAGTTTCAACAAAGAGTTCATTATGAAGGAAGTAACAGTATTTCATGATGGACATTATCACCTTTTCATTGGTACTCCTCCTCCTCCTGATTTTAGTCGGCTACCCACATCACTTAAAAAACAAACTCACTGGATATACCACAACTGCTATGGGTTAACCTGGAACAGTGGATACACAGATTTTCACCAAGTCAAGTTATTTATTCAAAGACAAATTCAAAATGCCGTTGTTTATGTTAAGGGATCTGAAAAAAAACATTATCTAAAAGAACTTCTTCAAAATGATAGCGTAGAAGTCATCAATTTGGAAGATATCCATAACTGCCCCAACTTAAAGGAATTAAAACGAATTTATTCTGATCCACTAAAATGTCCGAATCAAGGAAAATTTCGTTCTCTTGAAAATGTTAATATTTTAAGTAAATTCATAAGTGAAGCAAACAACAATTAGCATACCTATACAAATTTCACTATTTTAAATAAAACAAAATATATATTTTATGTTTAAACATTTTTTTTATTTTGTTATTATTTGTCATTTTATATAGAAGAAGAAGAATTGGTGCCCGAAAATGTTTTCTCTGATATCCATAAGGTATGGAACTATGGTCTTCGAGAAAACGGCGTTTTTCTGCTCTTGGTTTGTAGGTCTTAACTTCTGGCATAGTTACTACTTGATGATCATGTGTTCGTCGAATATTGTTTGTTTTTATGATTATACCTTCGCTTGTAAAATTATTTAATACTGCTTCCTTAATTGAATTAAAATTTATTTTTTGTGATGACTCATAGTTAAGAAAGATACCCTTAACTTTGCAGACTATGTTTTCATTATTATTATCCCTAGTGCTAAAGACTTTATACGCGTAATTCTTAGGGCCTCCGCTTACAAATTCAGTTATATAACTTCCATTGCCATAGCTTTCTAGTTCATCAGTCATGTCACCGATAAATTCTCCTGTAGAAGGTTCAAATTCCCCATCACGGCTCACGTAGACAACGGAATCGGTATCATAATAAAGAACTCTTTCGCCTAATTTTTCCAGGTAGTTGTATAATTTTAGGCGAGCTAGAGTAGTTGTATACGCGGCAACAGAAACATTTACTGTAGACAGAGAGTCAGCTGCTTCTTCTTTCATTTCAAAACTAACGACGATGTTTTCTTCATTAACTGGTAGAATATGCAAGACTTCTATAGAAGGATGTGTTAGCAGTTGAAACAAATCAGATGGGTTGTTTAAAATACAAGTTTGTTCTTGATTTTCACGTTGTCCAAATTTTCCCCAAAACGAATTCAAAATTAGCTTTGCTAACGATCTTTTACCAGGATTGTTACAAATTTCTGATACTTCCAGTTTAATGTTCTCTTTATTAAGAAAATCAGCAATATATTTTTCTTTTTCTTGGTTCGATGTACATTTACTTGGCCAACCTGATGATTCTTGTTTTATTTTCAGAAATGTATTCATCATTGAGGTGAAAAGACCTTCAGTATTTGTACTTGGATCGTACTGGATTACGTCATATTCCCATATTTCAGTAATAGAAAGTAACTTGTAGCCTTTTTCAATTGCTTTAACAACTTCATCAATTACCCAGGTTCCAAGTAATGATCTCTCCTCATCAGAATGGGTGCACATTTGTTGTTGGTTTTTTTCATAGCTGCAACTTCTGCACAACGAAAACATAAGCTTATTGTTTTGCTTGATTGGTAGGACGGGGTGAAGTAGATACTCGGGTGGAAGAATTTTACACTTGACAAGTCCATTTATACCCTCCAATGCACTGATATAGTGCAGGTGATATTGACGTGAACTTTTGGATGCCCTATGCCTATGGGGAATTTTCCATTTTTACAAACCCATGGGTAAAGAGAACAAACATCTATGTACTTGATTTTTTCACCTTCTCTACATTTATAATAATTGTATGAATTTCCAGTTCTTCCACCATAAATCAATAAAAATTGAATCACGTGGATTCAATGGAGAATTTTGTATCAGTGTATGCGTTTTTAAAAAATTCATATCTTCCTTACTTAATGATTTCATCAGTCTTTGAAACTCACAAGACCACATTTCAATGACTTCGTAATTAAATTTTCTTAACCGTTCAGTTTTGAATTGTGTTCTCTCATATCTGTTATTTAAGGTATCGTTATTGTTTTCGTATAGAGGTTGATCACGATTGTGTTTCAAACAGAGGGGGTGACCGTGATAGTAACAACCATGGAATTCAAATATTTGCCGGCTTTCCTCACAAAAACCATCAACTCTCACTCCATTGACAACTGCTTCTTTTCCTGTATGTGCATGCTTAATATAAATTTTTCTGTAATATTCAATAGCAGGTAGCTTTCCGATGTAATTTTCATTTTCTTTGGAATTGAAGAAATGAGGAAAATAGCCTTTTTTAAAACAGGCGATAGGTCAAACGCTTTTGGAAGTTTTGACAATGCCGATGGGAAAGTAGTTTAGAGGCTATGAATCTGACATTTTCTATTTGCATTAATATTATTTTTGTTCCTCGCATTATCAATTTTGGACTCAGTTTTGTTTTTTGCAATATGTACTTCAATGTAATTTGGTGATCATACGCTTGACCATTATGAGCTATCACAACAACATTTTTAAAATTTTGCCGAACGTTTAGTATGTGCCTCACAAATTCCTCTACTACATCCTCTTTCCCTTCTCTTATAACGTGCAGTGAAAATTTACATTGTTGACAAAAGTACAAATTTGGAACATCTAAACACTGATCACACTTGTGTTGAAATACACATAAATTCGGTTCGTGAATTTTTATTGCTGAATTAATTGTTCCTTCATCTTTTTCACCAATCATTATTTTGTCTCCGATTACTTTCTCTTGCCGGCTCTCCAAATCATAGAATATATATAAACATTTTTCACAATTAGGAGTTTTATTATCCGGAATAATATAGCATAAATGGTCCTTGGGTACATGTTTATGACAGAGTTTACAGAAGTATTCATCACAAATATGTTCTCGGCCTGCTCTGTGTGTTTTTAAGCATAAAAGGCATCTTTTCATCTGTTCACATATGGAATTTTTTCCTGACGAGCCGCTCGCTTTGTGATTGTCAAAACATTGCTTCCCTCTAAAGTTTCGATTACAATCTTCACATAATATCTCGTTTGGGGTCTTGCTGCAGCCTGGTTCAAGTGTACATTGAGGACATGATTTTGCACATTTATGATTTCTTTTCGTATTGAATGGTATGTGACAAGTTTCACAATAATAGCTACAGCAAAATGCTGCAGTCAATGATAATATTACATTAAAATGGTTATCATGATACAATAAATTTATCTTTTTCTCTCCATAAGTACAAGAAGTACCTTCAAAAATAACATTTTTCCCTTTTGTTCCGTATTCGTGACTGTAATCTTGTACTCTTTTAAATGGTTCTGAAGTGCTCTCAGCTCTGGAATTCCACATCCTTCAGATGGTATACTGAGTTGTACTTCATTGATAAGCTTTAAGGTTCTTTGAGTTTGAATCTTATTAATGTCTCGTCTAACCTTTCTAAAATCAACTTCATTATCAGCATATGATTTTGCTACGACCAAGGCACGAGGTAAACATAAATTATCTATGTTGTTAATAGGTATTATACCTTTTTTTCTAATGCATTCTGCCTCAAATGTGTTAAATGCTCCAGAACGAGTTTTTCCTGCTCCTGATGGGAGCTTAACAGATGTTACTGACAAGCAAAAATCATCTGTGCTTAGACCTTCTGAGTTACTCTGAAATATCTTGCTTATCATGTCCCATACATCGCTTAATTTTAGCTCGGAACTATCGCGAAATGTTATCCAGCCATTTCCCCGTTCGGCAAAACTTTTTCCACCAAAAGTGATGCCAACCTTATATGTAGAGTTAAGACCTACTAAGGCGTACTTAAGCATATCATTTATAGCTTCTTTTGTCCACGAAATAGGCTCTTCATTTACTGGAACTGTTTTTATTTTAAATTCCAATTTTCGTCCTCTTAAGTTGAATCGATGAACGCGAGTCTCAAAATCCCTCACCACCTCGATTCGCTAAAAAATAAATTTCAGAAACAAGAAAAGCAAAATCTGAATAACTATCGACACGAGTTGAAGAAAAAAGTGAAATAAAAACTCAAATGTTTGTTATTTCATTTGAATACTTTATTTATAGCCGTAAAAGGCATGTTTTTGAGAATTTAAAATATCTACCTCATTATTGAAAGTAGCAAAATTTGCGGGAGCAGCTTGTTCCATTTGATGGAACTCAATTGCAAAGGACTGCCCCATAGGTTCCAACAGCTCCATGAAACAACCCTCCAGATCTTTGAGCTCATCCTTCGATATCTTCCCGGTAAAACGTTTCGGAAGATAAACTTTACAGTCCGAGAGCTCCAATAAAATTTGTTGGCCAAACTGGGTAAAAACTTTTTCAGCCTTACTTATGGCGTACTTATTCTTCAGCTCCAACATCTTCAGGCTTTTGGTAAGCTTCTGGTCCTGGTTCTTGCCAATGGAGTTTAGTTTGCTCAGGAACATCTTTTTTTGATTTTTTTATTGAGTGCAGGGTTTGAAAATAAATTTAAAACTGATACCATAGCTACAAAACAGTCTGGTTTTTATACTTTCAAAAACTTATCCCCCCTTAAAATATTATCGAGGGTTTACTTTTCTTCATGTGAAGTCGCAACATCCGTTAATTAAACCCACCCAAGACGTAACTAAAAGACGAACCATAGGATTTTTAATTAAGTTCTTAAACAAATACAATATCCTACCATGTTTGTTCTTTATCCTAACTGTAACTGTATCAATTTATTCTCCATTCAAAACAAAAATTTAATATGAAACTCACTCTCTCACATTAATAATATAGGTATAGTTTTGAGCAACTCATGTTTATTCAGGTTTCCAATATTAAATCGCAACTCCTTTGAAATCACAACCTCATACCAATCAAAATTTAATTATCCAACAATAATACTCCTTAGACACAACAAAGAATAATCCAATTAATTTTTATCAGTCATAAGAAAAAATACAAAACCTCTATCAATAATCATAGTAATATCAATTGCATTTTGCAACACATTTATATCAGAAAACTTTAAATTCATCATTCACTGTGCATGCATCTTTATGAGGTTTATTTAACTCATAATAAACACCTACATCTCATTATCTTTTTCTTCTACCCTTTCAACAAATTTTGTTTTTGAAAACGAACCATATCACCCATCTATAATCCCATATCCATTCAAACAAAAATATTCACTAACAACGCTTCCATAACTACAAAGACAAATTTAATATACTTCTTAGCAAAACGATCGGGAGCATCCAATAATCAAAACGCTAACATAATAAAAAAAGAAAACAACAGATCATACATTTATTAAAAACCAATAAAAAAACCTTCGACTACTGGTCATCAGCTAACATACATCGAACTGACAGCATTTCTTATCTTAAGATAATCATAATAAAAAAAATCACCCAATTAAAATTTCCAGACGATATTGTCTACGCTGACAGTGAATTTCAATCCTCTTATTCCTTCAAGAATATTGTTTACACAATCTCGTGTGCGTGATGATAAGAAGATACCTGCTAACTTAAACATTTCAATGCCAAGAGAATGCATGCATTTAAAATAAAAATAAAATTTTCAGGCAAAAGCCAAAAACAACCACTGATTATTAATCCATCCTTTTCCCCATCTATTCGCAAACCACACAGCAAACTTCCAAACACACGAAAATGTTGACCTCATTTCAAAATCCAATTAACTTAATCTAAACAAACAATTCTATGTTAAGCCCACACATGGAATTCCCTACGTCACATACACCGATGATGTTGTTTTTACCTCAAATGTAAACAAATTTAGTTCCCAGGCTTAAGTGCCCTAGTATCTACTGACATTCTTGAGAATTTTTTTGTTTTTAGTGCTTTTGGAAGTTTTTGGTGGTTTGTTTTTAAGAAGGTTTACCTTAATAATCGATCACGATTCCGAGTTCTTTCAGAGGTTTAATGAAATAAAATTAGACAGTCCACCATCTAGAGCCAATGCGAAAGTTCTACTACCATCTCCAACGGGAATGTTTGTTCGCTTCAAGCATTATCACAAGCGGGGCATTAATTTTAACTCCAAGAACATGACGGTGGATGAATTCTTGTTCCTTCTAAATCGAGTCAAAATTAGCTACAATATATGCTGCGAAGAAGTCGTAGCGAATTTCCACCAGTTGTGAGTATTTGAAAAATAACCCGAGATCGTCATGAGCATCACTTCGTCTAGCACTTCTTGAGCAGAACCGAACACTGGAGATAGATTCGGAACTATCTAGATTCTAGACAAATGTCCGATCAAAAGCAACCATCAGGCGAGTCATTTGATGACTTTTACGAAAATATATTGCAGATAAATTCAATTATCCAAACGCCTCGACCGAACTCAGTGATTATCGAATTTGTTAAGCTAAACGTGAGGAGAAGAATGGAAGAGTTGTTGTTAACTTTCAAGTCAACGAAACTCACAAACCTCGTTTACACCCGCCAGGGGAGATGGAGCGATATTGGAAGCATTAGGATCCAACTCGGAACCGTGCTCCACCAGCATTCTTAGGACATCCTAGGAAACAACTTAGTGAACTGGAGTGACCCAATTATGAGCTACCATTAGTCGATGTCAAGCGAAGTCCAGAGAACCAAAAATGCTAGAATTATCTGGAGATCGGAAATTTATTCCGTGAATGTGCCGATACTCAAAGACGTTTTTTCTGCCACAAGTGTGGCTTACCCGACACCGTAATGCCGAATTGAAAAGTTTGTTCTTCGGGAAACTTACAGGAGCCAGCAGTTTGAACTATACCACCAAGATCACGGTTGCAATAATTTTAAACTGTAGGTGGTTATTTTGTTTAGGCTCTTGGCTACTCTAAAATTATAACAAAGAAATAAAATTAATAATGATACAAATTCCATATTATAATGTGAAATGTTAATGTGAAAATTAATTGAAAAATATTCAACCAAGTAGAAGGTTACCATAGGTTAGGTTAGTAGGCTGGCGGTTGATCGTGTATCCGTCACACTTAGATCAATCCGTTGTGATACCCTGAGGTGTACAACTCCCATACTGTGTACCTGAAATAAAACGTAAATTAATTATTCAGCCATCCAGAGGCATTTATGTATTTCAGTAAGTCTGATCCTGAAATGCTTGAGACTTGTTTTAGTTCGTGGAAAAATTATTTTCCCTGGTATTCTTTTCTAGGTCTTCGTGTACCTCTTTATCACCACATCCTCGACACAGGTCATCTGTACTTAGCTTCATTTTTAATTTATGGTATCCAAGTAAGTTATGCACGGTTATAATACCAATGAGAGAAGACAGAGATTTCTTGTTAAGTTGTTTCATTCTATCTGTCCTTTGTTTGTTAAAATCTGGCCAAATTTTCCTGGTTATGACGCAGGAACAGTGATATCCATCTCTCGTTTATTATTCGGAGCACTTTGTTCCCTATGGTCTGTTTTGGAGGCTCCGCGAAATTAGGCCCCAGGAAATAAGGCCCCCCAAAAAAAATTAAATAAGGCCCCAAAAAAAAGCACACAAAACAACAACAACGAATTTTCTTTAATTTTGGGGCCTTATTTAATTTTTTTTTTTGAGCATAATTTCATTATGAAATAAGGACCCAATGAAATAAAACCCCAACACTAGTTTTGGGGCTTAATTTCATTTTATTTTTAAAAAAATTTGGGGCCTTATTTCATTTTTCATAAGATGAGTCAGATCCTTTGCCATTTTACACATCGTGTATTATGGAAGAAGGACAATTTACCTATTGTTTATTTTCATCCCATAAAACAACTAAACTGATTGAAGACAACATTTCACCGACCAACAGAACCATCTTAATGGACGGAACTTTTAAAATTGTTCCTCAAGGATGTTTCAAGCAGCTGTTGGTTATCTATATAGAATATTTTGACGAGGTAAAATTAATTTTTCATGCTTAAATGTAAAGATCGTGCCGGAAACCATCAGGGAGTAACAGAATAGCTGCAAAAAAATCACGCGATTTTTTGAAGCTATTCTGTTACTCCCTGATGGTTTCCAGTACGATCTTTACATTGAAAAGCATTAGTAAGTAACAGAATAGATGAAAAAAATCGCGCGATTTTTTCAGCTATTCTGTTACTTACTAATGCTTTTCAATGTAAAGATCGTGCTGCAAACCACCAGGGAGTATAAGCAGCCATTTTCCTGTGGGGAGGAAATTTTTGAAGAAGTTGAAAGTGAAAGCCCTGTTGTTATCGGTCCAAACATTGATGAGAATATTTGCGTCATTTGTAAGGATTTGCGGGCAAATATTGTTCTGCTGCCTTGTAGGCATCTTAAAATTTGTAGTGAATGCAACCTAAAAATTCAAGCGAACTCTATTGCTGAAGGGCAGGATAACTATAAATGTCCTTGTTGCAGGGAAATTGTGTAGGATACAATGCAAGTATTTGTTTAACAGTTTGGGGTGATATTTCATTTTTTTAAATAAAATCAATTCTGAAAAAAGATAAAGTGGGGTTTTATTTCATTTTTACAAAAAAAAGTCAAAACAAGTTGGGGCCTTGTTTCATTTATTTTTGGGGCATTTTTTCATTTCGTTGGGGCCTTATTTCATTGGGTCATAATTTCATTATGAAATAATGCCCCAATTTGGGGCCTTATATCATTTTTTCTTTTGGGGTCTTATTTCCTGGGGCCTAATTTCACGGAGCCTGTTTTGGATGGTGGAGTGAAATAAGGGTGGTGAATCTAAGGCCCACGGGTGTAAATAATTGGCAATAAGACCCTCCAAAAAAAGAATTAAGACCCGTGGTACGGGCACACATGCAAACTCGCACCCACCCCAAATACAATAGTTGGTCAAGCAGGGGGGTTGCAGGGGGGGCTCCGCGAAATTAGGCCCCAGGAAAGACCACAAAAGAAAAAATGAAATAAGGCCCCAAATTGGGGCATTATTTCATAATAAAATTATGACCCAATGAAATAAGACTTTAAATCGCGATCTTAACATTTAAGCATGAAAAATTAATTTTACCTCGTCTATAGATAACCAACAGCTGCTTGAAACATCCTTGAGGAACAATTTTAAAAGTTCTGTCCATAAAGATGGTTCTGTTGGTCGGTGGAATGTTCCCTTCAATCAGTTTAGTTGTTTTATGGGATGAAAATAAACAATAGGTAAATTGTCCTTCTTCCATAATACACGATGTGTAAAATGGCAAAGGATCTGACTCATCTTATGAAAAATGAAATAAGACCCCAAATTGTTTTTAAAATAAAATGAAATTAAGCCCCAAAACTAGTGTTGTGGTTTTATTTCATTGGGGCCTTATTTCATAATTAAATTATGCCCCAAAAAAATGAGATAAGGCCCAAAATTGAAATAACACCCCAAAATTTGAGAAATTTCGTTGTTGATGTGCAAAAAAATCGTGCAATTTTTTGAAGTTATTCTGTTACTCCCTGATGGTTTGCAGCACGATCTTTACATTGAAAAGCATTAGTAAGTAACAGAATAGCTGAAAAAAATCGCGCGATTTTTTCAGATCCTTTGCCATTTTACACATCGTGTATTATGGAAGAAGGACAATTTACCTATTGTGTATTTTCATCCCATAAAACAACAACAAAAATCTCGCGATTTTTGTCAGCTATTCTGTTACTTACTAATGCTTTTCAATGTAAAGATCGTGCTGCAAACCATCAGGGAGTAACAGAATAGCTTCAAAAAAATCGCGCGATTTTTTCAGCTATTCTGTTACTTACTAATGCTTTTCAATGTAAAGATCGTGCTGCAAACCATAACAACAGGTTGATGGTTTGCAGCACGATCTTTACATTTAAGCATGAAAAATCAATTTTACCTCGTCAAAATATTCTATATAGATAACCAACAGCTGCTTGAAACATCCTTGAGGAACAATTTTAAAAGTTCCGTCCATAAAGATGGTTCTGTTGGTCGGTGGAATGTTCCCTTCAATCAGTTTAGTTGTTTTATGGGATGAAAATAAACAATTGGTAAATTGTCCATCTTCCATAATACACGATGTGTAAAATGGCAAAGGATCTGACTCATCTTATGGAAAATTAAATAAGGCCCCAAATTGTTTTTAAAATAAAATGAAATTAAGCCCCAAAACTAGTGTTGGGGTTTTATTGCATTGGGGCCTTTTTTTTATCAAAAAATGAAATAACACCCCAAAATTTGAGAAATTTCGTTGTTGTTTTGTGTGCTTTTTTTTGGGGCCTTATTTCTTTGTTTTTTTTGGGCCTTATTTAATGGGACCTAGTTTCGCGGAGCCGCAGGGGGGTACCATGCTCCCTTACCGATCTCCTTTACCTATTGGGAAATAACACCTGCGGATTTATTTGCCATTTCGGGAATGAATTAATGCCTGTGGGTGTGATTTCCTTTCAAAGTGTGAATTAAGACCTGCGGGCCTTTATTCGGCGGCCCTTATTTCACTCTACCGTGGAATTTACCCTACCGAAAAAAGAAAGTCCCTTCGAAAAAAATATAAAAAGAAAGTCCCTTCGAAAAAAAAATATAAAAAGAAAGTCCCACTATACAGGGTGATTGGTATAAGATGCACCAAAAAACTTGAGAGTGTAGGTGGGGTTTAGACAAGGAAAAAATCCTATGGGAGGGGTTGTCTATTTCCCCCCGTGTAGGCGGGAGGGGCAATTTTCTAAAACATTGACACAAATCAGAAAAAAAATATTTAAAAACAACGGTGAATGATACAAAGCTGTGTTATATCTTTTTGGAAAGCCAGAAAACTATTCTTTTATTTTATTTTTAAATTAAGTTGTTTAAGTGAACAGTTTTAAAAAAATTAATTTTCAAACTTAAAATTTTGAAAAAAAAAATTTTATGTAATTAACTTTTTTTTTTTTTTTTTTTTTTTTTTTTTTTAATTATGTCCCAGAAATAATGAACACATTTAAAAACCGTTTAAATCAACATAACATTTCACCAGTGTTCTCTAATAGCCAAAAACTAAAACTACAAAACATTTTTGCATCTACAAAAGATATAGTTGACCAAGAACAAAAATCGTGAATTTACGCTATTGAATGTGGAGTTTAAAAACGACGTTACATTGGACAAACAAAAAGAAACTTGAATGTAAGATTTAAAGAACATTGCAATTGCATCAAAAAGAAAAAACTAAAACAATCGGCTTTTGCCGATCATGTAGTTGTGGAAGGTCATGTTTCTGATGAGAAAGAGCACATCATAACAATAATGAAAAATGTAAACAACTTTAATAGACTTGATGCTTATGAAAGCTATTTCATCGAAAAAGAAAACAACAATTTGAATGTGGATGGAGGAGACATTCAATCACCTTTGTTCTCTCTTGTATAGTTGTTTACTTACAAAACATCTAACTGTTTCTTCTTCGCTCTGGATTTACCAAAACTAATAATTGTTTGTGTCAATTGAGTTAGTGCTGATGATGAGCGCCACCGAAGCGTTCGAAATGCATTCACGTGTAAGTCGTTTATAATTAATGTTTAATATTTTTTTTTTTCGTTAATTTGACTTAATTGTTTGTGTGAAACAATAAGGTGTTTTTTTTTGTAATTTTTGTTCACAAAGTTATATGTTTCCACGAAGTTCAGATATAATGTCGGTTTTGACGAAAATGTTTAATTAACTTTTATTTTTTTTTCCCAAATTCATTTTTCCAAATTTTCCAAATTTTATGTAATTAACTTTTTTATTTCCACCTTATACCAATTACCCTGTATACAGCTTGAGCGTGTAGGTTGAGTTTAGAGAAGAAAAAATGCGTATGGGAAGGGGGGTCTATTTCCTCCCGTTTAGGCGGGAGGGGCAGTTTTCTAAAACATTGACTTAAATAAAAAAAAAATATTTAAAAACAACGAAGCCTTGTTATATTTTTTGGAAAGCCAGAAAACTACTTTTTTATTTAATTTTTAAATTAAGTTGTTTAAGTGAACAGTTTTAAAAAAATTAATTTTCAAACTCAAAATTAAAAAAAAAAAACTAAAAAAAAAATTTGTAAACAAATTTTTTTCAAAATTTTATGTAATTAACTATTATTTTTATTTTCAAAATTCAATGCTCTTATTAATTTTTAGTCAAAAAGAGAAAACCGGATGCCAAAATGTATTTTAGTTTTTGAGATTTTTTTCTTGTCTTAACTCCACCTACACGCTCAAGCTT
Source organism: Baccha elongata (assembly GCA_951217065.1). Lineage (NCBI taxonomy): Eukaryota > Metazoa > Arthropoda > Insecta > Diptera > Syrphidae > Baccha > Baccha elongata. The sequence goes on from CATNUY010000043.1 coordinate 330,534, forward strand.
TTTGGTGCACCTTATACCAATCACCCTGTATAATATAGTTATGCCACTGATCTCAATATATATAACTGGATAGCGTATTCCATACAATGTATAACAGTTTTTTTGAAGCAAATTGAAGATGACAGATGGTGGATTTTATCATAATTTGACGTCTACTTTGAGAAAAAAAAAATATTTCAATGTTTACCAAACAATTTAAAAGCAAGGTGGGTTTTTCTATGATAAGAAATACAAAATTAAAAGTATTAAAAAATTTAGATTTCAAGTACTTTTGAATATCAGATTTTTGTGTATTGACTATTAATTAATTAATTAATTGTTTTAATTATTACAATTAAAGACATTCAAGTTCTTACATGATTTTTGTACTAATCTTTTTTTAGGGCAAACGCTGTTCCGCTGAAATATCCTTCCACTCAACCTTCATCAAACCAATGAGAGTTAACTCAATTATCTTCAGTGATTCTGGCCTTCAGTTCGAGGATAATGAAACTGAGGGCACTTGGATAATGCCAAATACTGTGACAAATGTTGGAAAAATTTACTTCGATCCAAGATCCCTATGTCAATCCCGATGTTACATCCCTTTCAATCAAACTCTTTCGCCCATGTTCACCTCACTGGAGAGCCATTTAAATTTCGATGAAACAGAGCTGCGTAGACGAACTGAAATATTTCGTCACTTCAAGTATTACCAAATGCATTCCACTTCACTTCACCAGTTGCAAATAGTGGTGCAGCACCAATACCTATGTGGGATCCTAATCAGCAGGCAAGCTTCCCAGACGTTGTAGCTGCTGCAAAGACACCATTGAATGATTTATCACCTCTGGGCTATGAGGAACTTTTGATATTTTTAGATGCCCAAAGGATCCGATGAATCATGGGCTGGAAAGTTAATTGAAAAATGTTCTAAATTCCCACATTTTGAAAAACCAAGGTTTGGTACAACAAGTAAGATCTTTCTTTAAAAAAAAAACATGAAAAATGTTTTCTAACGTTTTTCAAATGCAGGTTTTCTTGTTAAACATTTTTCGGATACTGTGCAATATGATGTTTATGGGTTTTTGGAAAAAAATCGTGACACGGTTTCAAAGGAGTTGGTGGTTGCAATGTCCGATATGGCTTTGTGTAAACAATTAATGGACTTAGAAGAAACTGATACGCTTAGTGATAGAAAAACTTCCGCACTGGGTGGACGAGTTGTTGTTAGTGCATCAAACCAAGTGGTATGTTTTGTTTTCTTTTTGAAAATATTTCATGCTAGTGTCCTTCTTGTGTTTGTTTTCTCATCATGTAATTTTGTGCTGTTTTTTTCCTCCAATTTGTTTGTAGCAGCCAGTGGACAGACGTAAACGAGTTAGTTACATTTTATATTGTTTTTTTTGCCATTCTAAACATTGACTAACAATGAATTAGAATTATAAGTCCAAGAAGTTATTACTTGGTGGTGCATGATTAATCATTTTGTTTTCATAAGAAAATCATGCTTTACACTCATACATTTATTATTTGCTAGCTTATAGTAACAGTTTATTTTGTGTTCTTATACTATGATAAAAATATAATAATAAAAATGCAGAATTGTAGCACAAAGTGGCGATGAAAACAATTTTTAAAGTGAACACAAATATGCCATAACAGCTTTCATCCATTCTCATTCATCCTCATGTTATCAGTTCTTAACGCGTTGATTTGTTTAGATTTATTAGCGTTCTTAAAAGTGTTTTAAACCTCTTCGATAACCCAATCAAATTGCTTTTATTTTATGTTAATCGACTCGTATGTTATTTATTTCCTACTAACTGGTTTGATGAAATTCTTGCTTCGCCCTCTTTTATGAGACTTTATATTTATGTATTAACTATACTTTTTTTCTTCTTAGATTACTACATCGATACAGTATAGACGATCGGTTGGCTCACAATTTCGGGACAGTTTGTCACTTCTTATCTCAACATTGCATTCCACAACACCTCATTACGTTCGTTGTATAAAGGTAAATCAGACATTTAATATGTTCACAGTTAAACTCTTTTGATTTATATTCATTTCAGCCAAATGACGAAAATCTCTCCTTTAAATTAGAAGCATCAAAAATTCTTCAACAACTGCGTGCATGTGGTGTTTTGGAAACGGTTCGTATATCAGCAGCAGGTTTTCCCTCGCGATGGTCATACCATGACTTTTATTCTCGCTATCAATTACTGTGTCATCGAAAGTATCTCAATAAAAGCGATCTCAGACGTTCATGTGAGAACATCGTCACCAAATGGATTCACGAAGAAGATAAATATCGTTTTGGCAATACACAAATATTCTTCAGAGCCGGTCAAGTTGCCTATCTAGAGCAAGTCCGTATGAATCTACGGAAAAAGTACATCATAACTGTGCAGTCTGTTGCTCGAAAATTTGTGTATCAAAGGCGATATATGAGAATCAAAAGAGTAGTACTCGGAATACAGACCTTCGCGCGAGGCTATATGGCCAGGAAAAAGGCAAGGGCCAAACGCGAGACTAAAACAGCACTTGTCATATCAAAATATGCTCGTGGTTATATTTGGCGACCACGTTTTGTCAAACTTCGCTTCTCGGTTTGTGGAATTCAGCAGTATGCTCGAGGTTTCTTGGCTCGACAGCGTTTCAAAATTGCACTGGACAATCATAGAGCGACTCAGATTCAACGTTTCTGTCGAGGTTATTTGTCTCGTCAGGCTTCCAACAAAAAATTGCGTAACATTATTGTTTGTCATTTGGCGATACGAAGGTTCCTGGCACGTCGTCTATTCAAGAAATTAAAAGCTGAAGCTGAGACCATTTCGCACATTCAAAACTTGTACAAAGGTCTCGAGAACAAAATCATATCGTTGCATATATGAGCTGAACAAAGAAAATACACAACTTAAGTTGAAAACTACTGCTATTCCTGTATAAAAGTAAGTTTTCATATTCAAAATTAGAATTTTATGTTGTAATTTTGTTTTATTTAGGAACCAACTTGAACAGAAGAAGAACATCGAAAACCAGTTAAAGCAATTAAATTTGCTATTGGCAGACAAAGTCAAAGTTGTCTATAATTACAGTGATGTCAAACTGGAAGACATTGAAATTCCAAAACAATTACACCTAGATGAAATCCTCACAAAGATCTAAAAACAATCCATAAGATGCATAATTAATTGTAAGAAAATTAAATGTACGAATCAATCGTATGCAATTAATATATTACTATGTAAGTTTGTTGCCATCTTCTCATTAAAATCCTGTTTTGTACGTTGTTAATTTGTTGCGTTACAAAAAACCTTTACACGTGTACGAATATAGTATTAAACAAAAAAAAAATAAGATATGCCTATATCTTTTGTTTTGATATAGTTTTCGATAATAGTGCAAGTTAATGTACCTCTCCTCGACATCGTAAACAATCTACGAATATTTTGTTTGTTAATTGAAATTAGTTTAATTGTTAATCATTAATTAAATTTGAATTTATATAAATAGGCATATATTAAATTTTAAATCATTCTTTAGCAAAATATTTGTGTTGGAGTACTTAAAGCAAATTATTATCTGTTCCTATACAGACATGTAGAAAATTGAATGTGCTTAAATGTAAAATAAATATATATGTATGTACGTATTCTCCTGTTTCTATAGAGTAATAAATTTCAATTAAAGAAATTTCGTTATCATTTTTTCCTCTAGTAAAATGAAAAGCTGTAAGCAAATTGTGAAATGCAGATATTGAGTGAGAAAAGTTATAAATTTAATTAATGATTTATTTGGTAGAAATGAAACAATGAGATTGCCTAAAGAAATGCCTTAGAAAGTTAAACTTCTTCTCCTAGACAAAAATTTTAAACATATTTTTGAAAATTTCTTTTTAAATGTTAATTATAAAAGGGTGAACAACAATATGTGATATGAAATGCATTCCATTTAAGTTAAACAAAATATCTATATTTATAATTCATTCACAATGTTAGTGGTAAATGGTATTAAAAAGAAGGTAATGAATAGTAGAATTTTTTTATTAAAAAATAACGCAATTTGTTCTAAAATCACGAAATATTAAAACTTTTGTTTTTTCAATGATCATTAAAATTTTAATGATCATTGAAATCACAAAAGTGACAATATAACGCAAATGAAGCTCAAATTGATTTATTTTTTTTAATAGAAACATTAAACTATTCATTACCTCCATTTTAATACCAATTAACACTAACATTGTTGAATAATTTGCCTTAAAATTCAATTTACTGATACGTTTTACCATTGTATATAAATTTCTATAGTACAACCATGGAGCAGCGCCATCTAAAGAAAGTTGTGAAGAATTATAGCTCTACTGTTTGAAGCTATAGCTAAACTGCGAGTTCGGAAGATGTTCAATCAAGTTAGCTTAGCGTGGTAACAGAGCCATAACGGAAGATTAATACTGGATCAACATCTGAACTGGCAGATGCGGTTGGCCTTTTTGAAGCAGATCGTTGTGGCTGTCGGTATAGCCTAACCGTCAATAACTGCGCAAGTATCAAATACCTAATTCATAATGGAAATAATGATACTAAAACAACAATGATACTAAAAATTAAGATGAATTTTACTATAGACGAAATTACCTTATGAATTAGGTTCTAGTTCCGCGAATAAGGGCAGGTTTCTCTGAAGATTCCTAAAATTATTTAACAGCTATAGGTACATCCATTAACTAATGACGTTTGAAAAAAGTTAGCAAACAAAAAAAAAATATATAAAAATAAAAAAAATATACTAAAAAAAACATGTCTGAGTGTAGTCATATCTTTAATTGCGGCTAAGCCTGTCATCAAAAAACAGTGGTATAGGTGTAAACCTCAGTCGTTATAATGCATTGAGAGCATATACAAAATTGAAGTTAAAAAACCCATTTGAAAAAAATTCCAAGTCACAATTCAAAATTAATTAACTTCATTTGCAGTAAAAATAAAATTTTTAAAGCGTTTAAACAAAAATAAAAATTAAGGGCACGACTAGGTCGCACGTACTTCCTCTTCTGGCAAAATACCTTTGTTTTTAAATTGAAGAAACACCTCCGTTTTTATTTATTTATTTATTAAAGAGTTTGATATGGCCTCATAACACATAATAGGTTTTTAAGGCCCTTTGACAGGTAAACATGTTATATACATACCTATTTAATTTTTTCTTATTCTAAAACTTTAGAAATACCTATATTTTATATAATAGGATTAAACAGAAACAAAATTCAAGATCACGTTATACAAAAAATTAAAAGATTAAAATATAAGTACCTACATATATTATCATATATTATGCTGGATTGAAGTATGAGTAGTAATATACTAATAGAAAATTTAATACATACATATGTAGTTTTTATAGTTTCGGTAAATTGAAATTGAAATTCATTTTAATTATATTTTATATAGAAAATTTAATTTCTTTAAAGATAGATTGTCATATTTTGAAAAATATAGTGATTCATTTTATTATTTTATTTTGTATATTGAAATATATCATGAGTATTCCCTATTTAGGTAATAACTATATATTTTAAAAATTTCATTTAAAGGGAAAAAATATATTAAATTTAAAGTTTAATTTTTTTAAGAAAAAGAATACATTTTTGTAGAGATTCTAAATCATTTTTGTTTAAAATTTTGATTGTTTTTATTCCAAAAAAATTCTTTCACGAACTGTTAAGGGAACATGGGGCAAATCTCGAAGATGTGTTTAACAGAGAGGAAATCACCACAAACGCATCTTGAAGGGCTGTTAGATTAATTGAATAAATAATCATGTGTTATTCTTGGGTAACCTATTCTAAGTCTGGTTATGATACTACATTCTTTTCGATTAAGGCAATTTATTGAAGTTTGGTATTTATAAATCGTAGTTTATTTGTTAATGGTTGTGATTCGCATTCGCTACTCCATTCGTTTCGAATTTGTAGGGTGATTAGCTGTCTTAAGTCCCTGTATTGAAAAAGAAAAAGTTTTTCAAGTGATAGTAATGTTGATTTCTTTGCAAGTTCGTCGACATGGTCATTTAAGCCTAACCCAGAATGTCCAGGAATCCAAAAAAAGGTAAAGTTTTTGTTTTGGATTTTGTATAATAAATCTTTTATTTTAATTGCTATTGGATTTTGTGTATACACCTGTTGTACGGTTTCAAGAGCACTTAAAGAATCAGAGCAAATTTAAATCTGGGAGATGTTACTGCTTTCGAAACGGATTTCTGTATGGCATACAGTTCTGTTTGCAGTAAATATATTTGTGTGTTCTAAAAGTCTGAACAACCATTCTACTGAGTTGTATTTGAAAGCACATCCTTTTTGCGTGTTCAATACCTCCGTTTTTAATGGTACATTATATAGATACTCCAATCAAACGGTTGTTTCACGTTACAAAAAATATACAAAAGGATTTTTTTCGAATTCTATGTTTTTGGGTCGCTGAATCCCAACCTGAAGAAATCCAATAAAATTTCCTGGTGCGTTTTGAGATATTCTCAACCGCGGAATTTTTGCACTTTTTTCAGCTTTTTGTTTACATCTCGGAAACTATGCGTCTTAACTGATATTTTACCCAAAACAAAATGAAAGACCATTAAATTTCCTACAAAATTCATTACTATTACCATGGCGTATCATTAGCACGGTAGAGCGCGTTGAAATTTCAACACAATTTTCCATTCCTGTAAAAAAACAATTTGTTTTTACTTATGAATTTTTAGCGGTTTGTTTTGTTTGTTTTTTTTTCATAGAAATGGGAAATTATGTTGAATTTTCAACGCACTCTAACGAGCTAACGGTTCGTCTGAGAAATAAACAAAATATGAACTTTGTAGGAAATTAAAATTTTGGTCTTTCATTTTGTTGTAGGTAAAATTTCAGTTAAGACGCAGTTTTAGAGATGTAAGCAAAAAACCGAAACCGTGGTTTTTCGCGGATATCTCAAAACACACCAGGAAATTTTGTTGGATTTCTTCAAATTCAGCGACCCAAAAAACATAGAATCAAAACAAAAAAAATCCATTTGTATATTTTTAAAATAAATGTACTAAACAACTGTTGAATATACTTTGATATAAGAAATCTTGAGCGTCCACCTTCTCCTCTCGACAACAAATACATGGATCCTTCAAAATGATTTGAAATGTTTACCAGACGCACAAAGAAGCATTCCACGTTCAGCGCTCTAACATTTTCACCAGCTATTCCCTGTGAAGAGAAGAATTTTTAAAATTGAATAAGAATCAGATTGCAATCAAACCTGTGGAACACTCTTTTTAACGACTTGAATATCACTAACTGTTGTTTTTATATTTTGATTAAATCCTAATAGATCTGCTTCATCGTTCTTTTTGATTGTGCCTCTTTTGACAGTGCCCATTACAACAGTACCACGCCCTGATACCGTGAAAGCATTATCTATTGGCAGAATGAATGGTGACTTGAAGTTCCGATGTGAAAGAAGTTTCTCAATCGATGGTGACTCCTTTTGATAACTCAAAGTATTTGCGAATAGTTTCAGAGACATCACCTTAAAGTTGAATCTATTAACATAAATTGTATTACAATCTTTCGGAACATACCTTGCTCTAAATCGACCAACATATCTTCTGCATTCGTACGGAAAATTCTGGAAAAAAGTTTAATGATTTGTTTGTTTTGTAAATTGTAGACTCTTTGACTAGCTGTGGGTAGGAGCATATTTATCCACAGATGGATATCACCTTTGAAGCCTTTGCCACTAGAAACCTAAAACCAAACAACTTTAGTAAAAGTTAATAAACATTTTCTATTTACCTTTTGAAAAAATTCCTGAAGAATATTAGATTTACTAATGTAACTTGAAACATTTGCTACTTTATCACAGATGCTTATAAATGTTTGTAAAAGATTATCTTTATTAGAAGACATATTAATTTTAATAATAATATAAATCAAAAGATGTAAAAACAACGTAAATAAATAATATAAAAATAATATGTTTTCTAAAAACAGAAAACTAAACAAACAACCCCATTTTTGAGTATTGTGACATTTGTTAAACTGTTATAGTGGTGTACTGTTATACAAAATTGGGGACTTTTTCATAATATAACACATCTTCAAATTGCTTCATCTTTTTTATATGCATCCGCTATCCAGATTTATATAGAGATCAGTGAGTTATGCAAACCAAGCGAGTGTTTATCACTGATCTCAATATATAACTGGATAGCGTATTCCATACAATGTATAACAGTTTTTGTGAAGCAAATTGAAGATGACAGATGGTGATTTTATCATAATTTGACGTCTACTTTGGGAAAAAAAAATATTTCAATGTTTACCAAACAATTTAAAAGCAAGGTGGTTTTTTCTGTGATAAAAAATACAAAATTAAAAGAATTAAATAATTTAAAGATTCTTGTTCCTACATGATTTTTGTATTAATCTTTTTTCAGGGCAAACGCTGTTCCGCTGAAATATCCTTCCACTCAACCTTCATCAAACCAATGAGAATTAACTCAATTATATTCAGTGATTCTGGCCTTCAGTTCGAGGATAATGAAACTGAGGGCACTTGGATAATGCCAAATACTGTGACAAATGTTTACTTCGATCCAAGATCCCTATGTCAATCCCGATGTTACATCCCTTTCAATCAAAATCTCTCGCCCATGTTCACCTCACTGGAGAGCCATTTAAATTTCGATGAAACAGAGCTGCGTAGACGAACTGAAATATTTCGTCACTTCAAGTATTACTTGAGGACAATTACCTTTACCGTGAACACCAGTGAAGTTCGCCTATTCAAGTTCAACTTAACGTTGGATATTATCTGACCAAGATAAGTGAGTGGCGTTCAAACTCTACCGACCGTTGAAATCGGCCAAGTCTATGTTGCACAAATTGTTCTAAACAATCCTTCAGATACGCTACTGCTTGTGGACTTCTTCATATCAAATCTGACGGTTTCAAAGAACACAAAACTTTCGCTTCCTTTGAAGGTGGTAGAGATATGTCCGCACTGTTACTTAACAGATAAACATGTATTTAGGTTGATAGGGGTTCATAAGCCACGAATTATTCAACCCAAGTCTAGTTACTCAGCGACAATTGAATTTATGGCCAAGGACAAAAAACTCCTGAAGTACAGAACATAGATTGTAGATCCATACACGGTAGTTCAACGCCTGTGGGAAACTCTCACAGTGGTGGTAAGAAATACGGAAAAACACCTGGACGTGAACGCAAGAAAGAACAGTCAAACGGAAGTAGCCAATCAAAGCGATTTGATTTGAAGGATCCAAGTTCAAGCCAAATGCATTCCACTTCACTTCACCAGTTGCAAATAGTGGTGCAGCACCAATACCTATGTGGGATCCTAATCAGCAGGCAAGTTTCTCAGACGTTATAGCTGCTGCAAAGACACCATTGAATGATTTATCACCTCTGGACTATGAGGAACCATTGAGCGAATATTTGCCCCTGGATAATGGAAACGACTGAAACGATGCTGATCTTAAAAACGATGAAACGTTCGGATACAGCATGATTGTGCCAACTTCCGCTTTGACAAACAACTCGAATGGAATTCATAAAATATGTTCCAATGAGTTGGGGCCAATTGGGACAAAGCGCTTGCCTGCTTCGACTCCTAGCCGGGAACCTTTTACCGTGTTGGAGCCGACCGTTTGCAACAACTCAAGTTTTTTTTCTAATGTAATGCCATCAGGGATTTTAATCAGTACTTAGGTTAGTATCCTTTTTCTATTTAAATCAATATGTTTTTCTAATACACATTTTCAGGAAGAAACCATGCAAACTCTGACCAAGACTTCTCGCCGGGACACTTGCAGAACCAGTGGAATTCGAGCAGTGAATATTTTGCCTCGCAACCGCAGCACCACACAGAATCTCATAAGAGCCCAATAGCTAATTGGTCAAATGGTAATGGTGGATCTGCTACAGGTCAAACTTGGGATCCAATGGGATACCAGCAGGCAGCCAATGCTACTTCCTCTTGGCAACGGGCTGCTGGCATTCGTCCACCACCTGGATTGGAATTTCAAAAGCGTGATAGTCCCATAACAAGTTTACCAGAACCTATGTCACCCACAGCGTTTGGACAGCAACAGTCACAGCCAGATTCAGATTCAGTGAGAAAATGTATATACGCCTGATATGTACATTTTCTCCCTCGTTATAAGTCAGGTAAAAACTTGCATTCAAAGTTTTTCCGGGTAATCAATATATAAAAATCTGATATTCAAAAGTTATATGTAGTACTAACAATTTCATAGCAACATGAAGTACTAACGATTTCAAGTACTTTTGAATATCAGATTTTTATATATTGACTACCAGGAAAAACTTTGAATGCAAGTTTGTACCTGACATTATAACGAGTGCGAAAAAGTATAAATCAGGCATATAGGGCTGGTAGTTTTGGAACTACAGCACAGAACATGTATATATTACTACAATATTTTACGTATTGACGAACATTTCAAAGAATCTGAGCATGGTATCTACTGTAGATCCAAAACTACTAGCCCTATATGCCTGATTTATACATTTTCTTACTCGTTATAATGTCAGTTACAAACTTGCATTCAAAGTTTTTCCGGGTAGTCAATATATAAAAATCTTATATTCAAAAGTACTTTAAATTGTTATTACTTCATGCTGCTATGAAATTGTTAGTACTACTATAACTTTTGAATATCAGATTTTTATATATTGACTAACAGGAAAAACTTTGAATGCAAGTTTGTACCTGACGTTATAACGAGTGAGAAAATGTATAAATCAGGCATATAGGGCTGGTAGTTTTTGAATTACAGCACAGAACATGTTATTTTGGTATTTTTCAGGCATATCGCCGACCCCAATGTATATTTATAATGTATATTTATAAATCTTATATTAAATATAGCATACGTAAAGCAAACAAATGCACTTTTATTTGCATTTCTTAGGCCACCAACAAAAGAGGACATTGTGCGTAATCTACTATTTGCATCATTACATTTTGAATCTCCAAAAGCAAATATCATATCAAAATGTCTGAATACTGCTTATAAATTATCTTAGGTATACAGTTTTTTGTATTTTTGTCTGAAACCAAAATGTAATGATGCAATCAGTAGCGCTTACTTATTTAGAGTCAGGAATTGCACAAATTTTGTCTGTGAGTCAAACCGTTTGGACATGGCACCAAAATATGTTCATGACATATTACCCAGTTTTTCGTTCATTTCTAATTTTTTATGAAAATTTAGGTAATGTCTTAAACATATTTTGGTGCCATGCCCGAACGGTTTGACTCAGAGATAAAATTTTTGCACTTCCTGACTCTAAATAAGTTAGCGCTACTGATTGCATCATTACATTTTGGTTTCAGACAAAAATACAAAAAACTGTATACCTAAGATAATTTATAAGCAGTACTCAGACATTTTGATGTGATATTTGCTTTTGCAGTAACTTTTTTTGTTAATATTGTCTGGATTCAAAATGTAATGATGCAAATAGTAGCGCTTACTTATTTAGAGTCAGGAATTGCACAAATTTTGTCTGTGAGTCAAACCGTTTGGACATGGCACCAAAATATGTTCATGACATTACCCAGTTTTTCGTTCATTTCTAATTTTTTTATGAAAATTTAGGTAATGTCTTAAACATATTTTGGTGCCATGCCCGAACGGTTTGACTCAGAGATAAAATTTTTGCATTTCCTGACTCTAAATAAGTTAGCGCTACTGATTGCATCATTACATTTTGGTTTCAGACAAAAATACAAAAAACTGTATACCTAAGATAATTTATAAGCAGTACTCAGACATTTTGATGTGATATTTGCTTTTGCAGTAACTTTTTTTGTTAATATTGTCTGGATTCAAAATGTAATGATGCAAATAGTAGCGCTTACTTATTTAGAGTCAGGAATTGCACAAATTTTGTCTGTGAGTCAAACCGTTTGGACATGGCACCAAAATATGTTCATGACATTACCCAGTTTTTCGTTCATTTCTAATTTTTTTATGAAAATTTAGGTAATGTCTTAAACATATTTTGGTGCCATGCCCGAACGGTTTGACTCAGAGATAAAATTTTTGCACTTCCTGACTCTAAATAAGTTACCGCTACTGATTGCATCATTACATTTTGGTTTCAGACAAAAATACAAAAAACTGTATACCTAAGATAATTTATAAGCAGTACTCAGACATTTTGATGTGATATTTGCTTTTGCAGTAACTTTTTTTGTTAATATTGTCTGGATTCAAAATGTAATGATGCAAATAGTAGCGCTTACTTATTTAGAGTCAGGAATTGCACAAATTTTGTCTGTGAGTCAAACCGTTTGGACATGGCACCAAAATATGTTCATGACATTACCCAGTTTTTCGTTCATTTCTAATTTTTTTATGAAAATTTAGGTAATGTCTTAAACATATTTTGGTGCCATGCCCGAACGGTTTGACTCAGAGATAAAATTTTTGCACTTCCTGACTCTAAATAAGTTAGCGCTACTGATTGCATCATTTTATTTTGGTTTCAGACAAAAATACAAAAAACTGTATACCTAAGATAATTTATAAGCAGTACTCAGACATTTTGATGTGATATTTGCTTTTGCAGTAACTTTTTTTGTTAATATTGTCTGGATTCAAAATGTAATGATGCAAATAGTAGCGCTTACTTATTTAGAGTCAGGAATTGCACAAATTTTGTCTGTGAGTCAAACCGTTTGGACATGGCACCAAAATATGTTCATGACATTACCCAGTTTTTCGTTCATTTCTAATTTTTTTATGAAAATTTAGGTAATGTCTTAAACATATTTTAGTGCCATGCCCGAACGGTTTGACTCAGAGATAAAATTTTTGCACTTCCTGACTCTAAATAAGTTACCGCTACTGATTGCATCATTACATTTTGGTTTCAGACAAAAATACAAAAAACTGTATACCTAAGATAATTTATAAGCAGTACTCAGACATTTTGATGTGATATTTGCTTTTGCAGTAACTTTTTTTGTTAATATTGTCTGGATTCAAAATGTAATGATGCAAATAGTAGCGCTTACTTATTTAGAGTCAGGAATTGCACAAATTTTGTCTGTGAGTCAAACCGTTTGGACATGGCACCAAAATATGTTCATGACATTACCCAGTTTTTCGTTCATTTCTAATTTTTTTATGAAAATTTAGGTAATGTCTTAAACATATTTTGGTGCCATGCCCGAACGGTTTGACTCAGAGATAAAATTTTTGCACTTCCTGACTCTAAATAAGTTAGCGCTACTGATTGCATCATTACATTTTGGTTTCAGACAAAAATACAAAAAACTGTATACCTAAGATAATTTATAAGCAGTACTCAGACATTTTGATGTGATATTTGCTTTTGCAGTAACTTTTTTTGTTAATATTGTCTGGATTCAAAATGTAATGATGCAAATAGTAGCGCTTACTTATTTAGAGTCAGGAATTGCACAAATTTTGTCTGTGAGTCAAACCGTTTGGACATGGCACCAAAATATGTTCATGACATTACCCAGTTTTTCGTTCATTTCTAATTTTTTTATGAAAATTTAGGTAATGTCTTAAACATATTTTAGTGCCATGCCCGAACGGTTTGACTCAGAGATAAAATTTTTGCACTTCCTGACTCTAAATAAGTTACCGCTACTGATTGCATCATTACATTTTGGTTTCAGACAAAAATACAAAAAACTGTATACCTAAGATAATTTATAAGCAGTACTCAGACATTTTGATGTGATATTTGCTTTTGCAGTAACTTTTTTTGTTAATATTGTCTGGATTCAAAATGTAATGATGCAAATAGTAGCGCTTACTTATTTAGAGTCAGGAATTGCACAAATTTTGTCTGTGAGTCAAACCGTTTGGACATGGCACCAAAATATGTTCATGACATTACCCAGTTTTTCGTTCATTTCTAATTTTTTTATGAAAATTTAGGTAATGTCTTAAACATATTTTGGTGCCATGCCCGAACGGTTTGACTCAGAGATAAAATTTTTGCACTTCCTGACTCTTAATAAGTTAGCGCTACTGATTGCATCATTACATTTTGGTTTCAGACAAAAATACAAAAAACTGTATACCTAAGATAATTTATAAGCAGTATTCAGACATTTTGATATGATATTTGCTTTTGGAGATTCAAAATGTAATGATGCAAATAGTAGATTACGCAAAAGGTCCTCTTTTGTTGGTGGCCTAAGAAATGCAAATAAAAGTGCATTTGTTTGCTTTACGTATGCTATATTTAATATAAGATTTATAAATATACATCATAAATATACATTGGGGTCGGCGATATGCCCGAAAAATACCAAAATAACATGTTCCCCTGTTACTGTTACTGTTACTATAAAAAAACAGGCTTTAAATTTCTCGAGAAGAAACGATATTAATTTCCTTGTTTGTAAATTTGAACTCGTTCGCCATCGTATTTTATTTCGCTAAACAGTCCCTCAGGGTTTTTCTTAAAAGCAGTATCAACTGAATTACAGGCATTTGCAATCATTGGGCTGATTAAATAGTCATGAGTTTGACATTAACAGATCCTGCAGCTGTCTATGAAAGGATGTTAGAATAGTAAACGGAATTTCAATAGTTACTTAATATATCATCTTTTTCACCTTTTTACCCTTCAGTGGACTTTTGGCAGCAGTTTTTGATGCAAATTGATCAACAACCGCATCTAGATCTCGTGAGGACTGATACGCGGGATATGCATCTGGACCAAAGGCATCTAATACATGTCTTCCTTTGGCATTTATCTTTAAGTCCTGTTTGATCAGGCGAATTACCCTAAAATGGTGAAAAATGTTATGATGATTTTTGCAAAGAGAATGATTTTTAGAACTTACCATTTTCAAGTCTTCAGCGGTTGCCATTTTACATAATATACTGAAAATATCAACTTGATAATCTTCTTTTCCTGACGTTGTAAGATTAATAAGAGTGTCTTCAACTTGTTGTAAAGTTAGAGTACTTTACGTGCTTGGAGTGACTCCTTTTGATAACTCAAAGTATTTGCGAATAGTTTCAGAGTCATCACCTTAAAGTTGAATTTATTAACATAAATTTTATTACAATCTTTCGGAACATACCTTGCTCTAAATCGACCAACATATCTTCTACATTCGTACGGAAAATTCTGGAAAAAAGTTTAATGATTTGTTTGTTTTGTAAATTGTAGACTCTTTGACTAGCTGTGGGTAGGAGCATATTTATCCACAGATGGATATCACCTTTGAAGCCTTTGCCACTAGAAACCTAAAACCAAACAACTTTAGTAAAAGTTAATAAACATTTTCTATTTACCTTTTGAAAAAATTCCTGAAGAATATTAGATTTACTAATGTAACTTGAAACATTTGCTACTTTATCACAGATGCTTATAAATGTTTGTAAAAGATTATCTTTATTAGAAGACATTTTAATTTTAATAATAATATAAATCAAAAGATGTAAAAACAACGTAAATAAATAATATAAAAATAATATGTTTTCTAAAAACAAAAAACTAAACAAACAACCACATTATTGAGTATTGTCAATTGTGACATTTGTTAAACTGTTATAGTGGTATACTGTTATACAAAATTGGGGACTTTTTCATAATATAGCACATCTTCAAATTGCTTCATCTTTTGTATATGCATCCGCTATCCAGGTATATATTGAGATCAGTGGTGTTTATCCCTTAAAAAAAAGCCCTTCGCAAAAAAAAAATAAAATACTAGATTCACCCAAATTAAATGTGTATAATACGTCATCGAGTGTTTGCTAAAGTGCCTACTTGCAAAATAAGAAAATCTAAAATCTGAAAAAAAAACAACAAACAAAAACAATGTAAACCACACCGTCGTCGCGACGCAAAATATAAACCGGTTACGACAGATATTTCAGATTTTAGTACCTACAAATCCATATAAATACTATAGAGTGAGACATGGAAGCAGTCAAATACAAGTCCTATACCGTGACCAAAGATAATCTAATAAAGATAATAATCTATCGTTACGTCCGTCCCTCTGGTTACCCAATGTTTACAGTTTTTGCATTTCGCGTTTGTGAATACGTGTCAACTTGGTGACGTGGATCAATAACGAATCGAGGTAGATTTTGTTGTTTTGACAGTTCAATTTTTTTCTTTTGTTATTTAATTAAATTTCGTTTGTCTTTTTGTAATTTTTAGCAACAAAATAATAATAACACATGCTAATAAGTCATAAAAATAAGTCTAAATTGTTTTTATAAATTAATTTCTGTAAAACAACAAATTGAATTTCCTCAGAAATCGAAAGGAATCGCTACGTTTGATGCCACTCGAAAAGATGAATTTTAAACATTAAATGCCAGTGTCAAGAACCTTGTTTAAAATATAAAATGCATTTTGATTTAGCCATATTTGCTGTTATATTTTTATTTTCATAAACGTTTCTGGATGTTTTTTAAATGTCTTTCAAATATTACAGATTGCTTTTCAATAAGCAACACGGCAATTATCGTTCATGATTTTTCTTACGTTTCCCCTTAAAATAATTAGCTGTGCTGAATTTCGATCATGAATGGAGGTAGGATTCTCCCGAATAAGGATGTGTTCATAAAAGTACGCTAAGCTAAGATCACACTTGTATTTTCAGCTGGACGTATTTTAGCACGCATATCTCGTAATAGAAGCAAAATAGCAACTTCTATTTTAATTTCTTGTTTTTTTAATTTTTATTTTTATTATTCAATATCAGATATTTTTTTCTTTTTTTTCTTTTGTATATTAAGTTTTTATATTTCAATTTTCTTATAACTACTTACTTGCTAGACAAAAACCTTAACAACTAGCTTACATATTAACTTAACTAACTTACTGGCCCTATGCGAGCGCTCTAAATTATACCATAACCAACTTAAAATTATTGCCTTTCGGCGTACCTAGCTTAAATATTATAGAAATTCATTTATTAATTAAAAATAAGAAAATTAGGAAAAAAACTTATTATATGTATCATTTTTTAATTTTTTATAAAACTTAAAACTACACTTAAAACTACTTAAAATAACTTAAGACTAGAACAGCCACAGCAACGGTTTTTTTTCTTTTTAGTGCCACCATGATTGTTTTGTAATAACCTAGCCTACTTTTAAAGCCAAGGACACGTCTAAACCTGCGCAAGTCAAACCAAGGCAATAAACTCAATTAGTGAACTTTTATTATTATTTATTTTTTAAATTTTATTAGTTATTTTACATATGATTCAACCACCAGAACTGGCGATTTTGGTCCAATCTATCTATCTGGTCCCTTTCGGACACAGCCCTACTGAACCAAAGGCGCTCTGCTCCGCTTTCTGCGACGACGTCATGACCATAAAGGAGTCGCCTATCCACAGTTTTTCGGCCGACGTGGTAGATCAGCGGTACCGCCGAACTATCCTGTATCAGCCCTCGACTGTCTAAAAAGAGGAAAGCGTCGGGTGGGATAAATCCGCTTAGACACACACTTTCGTAGTATTCATCTTTGGGGTAGTAAGCCCCGAAAATCAAGCCATTAGTTGAAGTCATCGCTCTTGCAATATGACCCCGAATCAGCTTGATTAAAAAATTATCTATTCTGTTCATGTTAGCCCTGTTGTATAGAACCTCGTTGGAATAATATTTTATGTACTCCGACTCTGGTGTTCTGTCATATTATCTATCTTCAATATCAGATATCCTTGTACCTTAATTACGTATCTAGACTTTTTAAGATACGACACAAGTGCAAGATCAGATACAGCTTTGCGCATTAGTGGACTATAGCTAGGTTACAGCATTGAGTTTATGCACATAGAGGAATCGAGATGGTTTCAAACTCACCGAAGTATTTATTATTCCAATAATTCCATGTAACGAAAATCCCTCAACCCAAACCCAAACAAATTTTTCTGTATACATTTGTATTTGTTTCTCTTTATTTCTGTTGCCTTTTAACTCAAGAATAATTGCTACACAAATTTAATATAGGCATATATTAAATTTTAAATCATTCTTTAGCAAAATATTTGTGTTGGAGTACTTAAAGCAAATTATTATCTGTTCCTATACAGACATGTAAAAAATTGAATGTGCTTAAATGTAAAATAAATATATATGTATGTACGTATTCTCCTGTTTCTATAGAGTAATAAATTTCAATTAAAGAAATTTTATTATCATTTTTTCCCCTAGTAAAATGAAAAGCTGTAAGCAAATTGTGAAATGCAGATATTGAGTGAGAAAAGTTATAAATTTAATTAATGATTTATTTGGTAGAAATGAAACAATGAGATTGCCTAAAGAAATGCCTTAGAAAGTTAAACTTCTTCTCCTAGACAAAAATTTTAAACATATTTTTGAAAATTTCTTTTGAAATGTTAATTATAAAAGGGGTGAACAAAAATATGTGATATGAAATGCATTCCATTTAAGTTAAACAAAATATCTATATTTATATTTCATTCACAATGTTAGTGGTAAATGGTATTAAAAAGAAGGTAATGAATAGTAGAATTTTTTTATTAAAATATAACGCAATTTGTTCTAAAATCACGAAATATCAAAACTTTTGTTTTTTCAATGATCATTAAAATTTTAATGATCATTGAAATCACAAAAGTGACAATATAACGCAAATGAAGCTCAAATTGATTTATTTTTTTTAATAGAAACATTAAACTATTCATTACCTCCATTTTAATACCAATTAACACTAACATTGTTGAATAATTTGCCTTAAAATTCAATTTACTGATACGTTTTACCATTGTATATAAATTTCTATAGTACAACCATGGAGCAGCGCCATCTAAAGAAAGTTGTGAACTGCACATTTGGAGGTTCTTACATTTACCAATCTGTTACCCTAACAATAGTCGTCTACGAAACAAGTTAATAATATATAATGTATTTTATTGAATGAATGAAAATACTATAGAAATGTATATACAATGGTTTTACTGATAGCTATAACTGGCCCCTTAGTGGCAAATGGAAAGATATTATAAGATATAAACCCAGGGTTATAGGTCGACTAAATTTGATATCTTGATGGGCCACTCAGGGTGAATTTTTTTAGCCTGAAAAGGCAGAATTATAGCTCTACTGTTTGAAGCTATAGCTATACTGCGAGTTCGGAAGATGTTCAATCAAGTTAGCTTAGCGTGGTAACAGAGCCATAACGGAAGATTAATACTGGATCAACATCTGAACTGGCAGATGCGGTTGGCCTTTTTGAAGCAGATCGTTGTGGCTGTCGGTATAGCCTAACCGTCAATAACTGCGCAAGTATCAAATACCTAATTCATAATGGAAATAATGATACTAAAACAACAATGATACTAAAAATTAAGATGAATTTTACTATAGACGAAATTACCTTATGAATTAGGTTCTAGTTCCGCGAATAAGGGCAGGTTTCTCTGAAGATTCCTAAAATTATTTAACAGCTATAGGTACATCCATTAACTAATGACGTTTGAAAAAAGTTAGCAAACAAAAAAAAAATATATAAAAATAAAAAAAATATACTAAAAAAAACATGTCTGAGTGTAGTCATATCTTTAATTGCGGCTAAGCCTGTCATCAAAAAACAGTGGTATAGGTGTAAACCTCAGTCGTTATAATGCATTGAGAGCATATACAAAATTGAAGTTAAAAAACCCATTTGAAAAAAATTCCAAGTCACAATTCAAAAATAATTAACTTCATTTGCAGTAAAAATAAAATTTTTAAAGCGGTTAAACAAAAATAAAAATTAAGGGCACGACTAGGTCGCACGTACTTCCTCTTCTGGCAAAATACCTTTGTTTTTAAATTGAAGAAACACCTCCGTTTTTATTTATTTATTTATTAAAGAGTTTGATATGGCCTCATAACACATAATAGGTTTTTAAGGCCCTTTGGCAGGTAAACATTTTATATACATACCTATTTAATTTTTTCTTATTCTAAAACTTTAGAAATACCTATATTTTATATAATAGGATTAAACAGAAACAAAATTCAAGATCACGTTATACAAAAAATTAAAAGATTAAAATATAAGTACCTACATATATTATCATATATTATGCTGGATTGAAGTATGAGTAGTAATATACTAATAGAAAATTTAATACATACATATGTAGTTTTTATAGTTTCGGTAAATTGAAATTGAAATTCATTTTAATTATATTTTATATAGAAAATTTAATTTCTTTAAAGATAGATTGTCATATTTTGGAAAATATAGTGATTCATTTTATTATTTTATTTTGTATATTGAAATATATCATGAGTATTCCCTATTTAGGTAATAACTATATATTTTAAAAATTTCATTTAAAGGGAAAAAATATATTAAATTTAAAGTTTAATTTTTTTAAGAAAAAGAATACATTTTTGTAGAGATTCTAAATCATTTTTGTTTAAAATTTTGATTGTTTTTATTCCAAAAAAATTCTTTCACGAACTGTTAAGGGAACATGGGGCAAATCTCGAAGATGTGTTTAACAGAGAGGAAATCACCACAAACGCATCTTGAAGGGCTGTTAGATTAATTGAATAAATAATCATGTGTTATTCTTGGGTAACCTATTCTAAGTCTGGTTATGATACTACATTCTTTTCGATTAAGGCAATTTATTGAAGTTTGGTATTTATAAATCGTAGTTTATTTGTTAATGGTTGTGATTCGCATTCGCTACTCCATTCGTTTCGAATTTGTAGGGTGATTAGCTGTCTTAAGTCCCTGTATTGAAAAAGAAAAAGTTTTTCAAGTGATAGTAATGTTGATTTCTTTGCAAGTTCGTCGACATGGTCATTTAAGCCTAACCCAGAATGTCCAGGAATCCAAAAAAAGGTAAAGTTTTTGTTTTGGATTTTGTATAATAAATCTTTTATTTTAATTGCTATTGGATTTTGTGTATACACCTGTTGTACGGTTTCGAGAGCACTTAAAGAATCAGAGCAAATTTAAATCTGGGAGATGTTACTGCTTTCGAAACGGATTTCTGTATGGCATACAGTTCTGTTTGCAGTAAATATATTTGTGTGTTCTAAAAGTCTGAACAACGATTCTACTGAGTTGTATTTGAAAGCACATCCTTTTTGCGTGTTCAATACCTCCGTTTTTAATGGTACATTATATAGATACTCCAATCAAACGGTTGTTTCACGTTACAAAAAATATACAAAAGGATTTTTTTCGAATTCTATGTTTTTGGGTCGCTGAATCCCAACCTGAAGAAATCCAATAAAATTTCCTGGTGCGTTTTGAGATATTCTCAACCGCGGAATTTTTGCACTTTTTTCAGCTTTTTGTTTACATCTCGGAAACTATGCGTCTTAACTGATATTTTACCCAAAACAAAATGAAAGACCATTAAATTTCCTACAAAATTCATTACTATTACTATGGCGTATCATTAGCACGGTAGAGCGCGTTGAAATTTCAACACAATTTTTCATTCCTGTAAAAAAACAATTTGTTTTTACTTATGAATTTTTAGCGGTTTGTTTTGTTTGTTTTTTTTTTATAGAAATGGGAAATTATGTTGAATTTTCAACGCACTCTAACGAGCTAACGGTACGTCTGAGAAATAAACAAAATATGAACTTTGTAGGAAATATAAATTTTGGTCTTTCATTTTGTTGTAGGTAAAATTTCAGTTAAGACGCAGTTTTAGAGATGTAAGCAAAAAACCGAAAACGTGGTTTTTCGCGGATATCTCAAAACACACCAGGAAATTTTGTTGGATTTCTTCAAATTCAGCTACCCAAAAAACATAGAATTAAAACAAAAAAAATCCATTTGTATATTTTTAAAATAAATGTACTAAACAACTGTTGAATATACTTTGATATAAGAGGTCTTGAGCGTCCACCTTCTCCTCTCGACAACAAATACATGGATCCTTCAAAATGATTTGAAATGTTTTCAGAACCAGATGCACAAAGAAGCATTCCACGTTCAGCGCTCCAACATTCACACCAGCTATTCCCTGCGAAGAGAAGAATTTTTAAAATTGAATAAGAATCAGATTGCAATCAAACTATAGGAAAATGTAGGCAAATCTACCATACCTACCACGACAGTAGGCAACTTAAATTTTGCATTATCAGTAACCATCTGCTTTAGAAACCCCAACCATTTAAAAAATTTTTTTTTGATTATTTGTGTGTTAACTAAAATCGGTTTTACCGACTCAAATGTCGACGAAACAAAAAAATTTATTAAGTACAGATAAAATATGGTGGAAGTTATTCCATACCACTGATCTCAATATATACCTGGATAGCGGATGCATATACAAAAGATGAAGCAATTTGAAGATGTGTTATATTATGAAAAAGTCCCCAATTTTGTATAACAGTATACCACTATAACAGTTAAACAAATGTCACAATTGACAATACTCACAAATGTGGTTGTTTGTTTAGTTTTCTGTTTTTAGAAAACATATTATTTTTATATTATTTATTTACGTTGTTTTTACATCTTTTGATTTATA
Organism: Baccha elongata; assembly: GCA_951217065.1. NCBI lineage: Eukaryota > Metazoa > Arthropoda > Insecta > Diptera > Syrphidae > Baccha > Baccha elongata. The sequence continues at coordinate 353,090 of CATNUY010000043.1, forward strand.
TTATTATTAAAATTAATATGTCTTCTAATAAAGATAATCTTTTACAAACATTTATAAGCATCTGTGATAAAGTAGCAAATGTTTCAAGTTACATTAGTAAATCTAATATTCTTCAGGAATTTTTTCAAAAGGTAAATAGAAAATGTTTATTAACTTTTACTAAAGTTGTTTGGTTTTAGGTTTCTAGTGGCAAAGGCTTCAAAGGTGATATCCATCTGTGGATAAATATGCTCCTACCCACAGCTAGTCAAAGAGTCTACAATTTACAAAACAAACAAATCATTAAACTTTTTTCCAGAATTTTCCGTACGAATGTAGAAGATATGTTGGTCGATTTAGAGCAAGGTATGTTCCGAAAGATTGTAATAAAATTTATGTTAATAAATTCAACTTTAAGGTGATGTCTCTGAAACTATTCGCAAATACTTTGAGTTATCAAAAGGAGTCACTCCAAGCACGAAAAGTACTCTAACTTTACAACAAGTTGAAGACACTCTTATTAATCTTACAACGTCAGGAAAAGAAGATTATCAAGTTGATATTTTCAGTATATTATGTAAAATGGCAACCGCTGAAGACTTGAAAATGGTAAGTTCTAAAAATCATTCTCTTTGCAAAAATCATCATAACATTTTTCACCATTTTAGGGTAATTCGCCTGATCAAACAGGACTTAAAGATAAATGCCAAAGGAAGACATGTATTAGATGCCTTTGGTCCAGATGCATATCCCGCGTATCAGTCCTCACGAGATCTAGATGCGGTTGTTGATCAATTTGCATCAAAAACTGCTGCCAAAAGTCCACTGAAGGATAAAAAGGTGAAAAAGATGATATATTAAGTAACTATTGAAATTCCGTTTACTATTCTAACATCCTTTCATAGACAGCTGCAGGATCTGTTAATGTCAAACTCATTACTTTTTAATCAGCCCAATGATTGCAAATGCCTGTAATTCAGTTGATACTGCTTTTAAGAAAAACCCTGAGGGACTGTTTAGCGAAATAAAATACGATGGCGAACGAGTTCAAATTTACAAACATTTCCTTGTTTGTTTGTCCAAACGGTTTGACTCACAGACAAAATTTGTGCAATTCCTGACTCTAAATAAGTAAGCGCTACTATTTGCATCATTACATTTTGAATCCAGACAATATTAACAAAAAAAGTTACTGCAAAAGCAAATATCACATCAAAATGTCTGAGTACTGCTTATAAATTATCTTAGGTATACAGTTTTTTGTATTTTTATCTGAACCCAAAATGTAATGATGCAATCAGTAGCGCTAACTTATTTAGAGTGAGGAAGTGCACAAATTTTGTCTGTGAGTCAAACCGTTTGGACATGGCACCAAAATATGTTCATGACATTACCCAGTTTTTCGTTCATTTCTAATTTTTTTATGAAAATTTAGGTAATGTCTTAAACATATTTTGGTGCCATGCCCGAACGGTTTGACTCAGAGATAAAATTTTTGCACTTCCTGACTCTAAATAAGTTACCGCTACTGATTGCATCATTACATTTTGGTTTCAGACAAAAATACAAAAAACTGTATACCTAAGATAATTTATAAGCAGTACTCAGACATTTTGATGTGATATTTGCTTTTGCAGTAACTTTTTTTGTTAATATTGTCTGGATTCAAAATGTAATGATGCAAATAGTAGCGCTTACTTATTTAGAGTCAGGAATTGCACAAATTTTGTCTGTGAGTCAAACCGTTTGGACATGGCACCAAAATATGTTCATGACATTACCCAGTTTTTCGTTCATTTCTAATTTTTTTATGAAAATTTAGGTAATGTCTTAAACATATTTTGGTGCCATGCCCGAACGGTTTGACTCAGAGATAAAATTTTTACACTTCCTGACTCTAAATAAGTTAGCGCTACTGATTGCATCATTACATTTTGGTTTCAGACAAAAATACAAAAAACTGTATACCTAAGATAATTTATAAGCAGTATTCAGACATTTTGATATGATATTTGCTTTTGGAGATTCAAAATGTAATGATGCAAATAGTAGATTACGCACAAGGTCCTCTTTTGTTGGTGGCCTAAGAAATGCAAATAAAAGTGCATTTGTTTGCTTTACGTATGCTATATTTAATATAAGATTTATAAATATACATTATAAATATACATTGGGGTCGGCGATATGCCTGAAAAATACCAAAATAACATGTTCTGTGCTGTAAATCAAAAACTACCAGGCCTATATGCCTGATTTATACATTTTCTCACTCGTTATAACGTCAGGTATAAACTTGCATTCAAAGTTTTTCCTGTTAGTCAATATATAAAAATCTGATATTCAAAAGTTATAGTAGTACTAACAATTTCATAGCAACATGAAGTAATAACAATTTAAAGTACTTTTGAATATAAGATTTTTATATATTGACTACCCGGAAAAACTTTGAATGCAAGTTTGTAACTGACATTATAACGAGTGAGAAAATGTATAAATCAGGCATATAGGGCTAGTAGTTTGGGATCATATCTCTACCACCTCCAAAATGGGCGAAAGTTTTGTGTTCTTTGAAACCGTCAGATTTGATATGAAGAAGTCCACAAGCAGTGGCGTATCTGAAGGATTGTTTAGAACAATTTGTGCAACATAGACTTGGCTGATTTCAACGGTCGGTAGAGTTTGAACGCCACTCACTTATCTTGGCCAGATAATATCCACCGTTAAGTTGAACTTGAATAGGCGAACTTCACTGGTGTTCACGGTAAAGGTAATTGTCCTCAAGTAATACTTGAAGTGATGAAATATTTCAGTTCGTCTACGCAGCTCTGTTTCATCGAAATTTAAATGGCTCTCCAGTGAGGTGAACATGGGCGAGAGATTTTGATTGAAAGGGATGTAACATCGGGATTGACATAGGGATCTTGGATCGAAGTAAATTTTTCCAACATTTGTCACAGTATTTGGCATTATCCAAGTGCCCTCAGTTTCATTATCCTCGAACTGAAGGCCAGAATCACTGAATATAATTGAGTTAACTCTCATTGGTTTGATGAAGGTTGAGTGGAAGGATATTTCAGCGGAACAGCGTTTGCCCTGAAAAAAGATTAATACAAAAATCATGTAAGAACGAGAATCTCTAAATTATTTAATTCTTTTAATTTTGTATTTTTTATCACAGAAAAAACCACCTTGCTTTTAAATTGTTTGGTAAACATTGAAATATTTTTTTTTCCCAAAGTAGACGTCAAATTATGATAAAATCCACCATCTGTCATCTTCAATTTGCTTCACAAAAACTGTTATACATTGTATGCCAACCAAGGCCAACCAAGAACCAAGTCAACGAGTTAGCTATAGTCCATGGTAGAATTCTTTCCGAAATTAATCTTGAAACCGTGAAGACATCTTAAATTAAAAGGAGCTGAAAAATATATATAAAAATAGATAAAAAGGCAGAGAATAAGATTAACTAAAAATTTCAAAAAGATATATAAAAGGAATACCAGAAAAATTCAAGGTAAGAAAATAGTATAGAAATACCATAAAAGGAACATGTAGTTTAGACAAAAAAAATTAGTTCCTAAGAAAATGAGTTTTTTTTTTGATGCTAATAAGTCACATTTCCATAGTCAATGAGTGACCAAGCACGAGCCATCATATTGAACGAATTGTACACCGGAATTGCGGGCAGGATTATTGTGTTCCCAAACCCTGCTCCTCCAAAGACTCCACCACGAAAGGTGCGCTTAAAAAAAGTGTTAAGAGGAGGCACAGACGGCGAGCCAATTCGAGAAATTACTTCTATGGAAATAGAAATCAGTACCGACAAATAAAATACTGAAAATCCGACAAACAGCCAGGTAACATATCGCATTTTTTGTTTTATTTGTGTAAAATATAAGTGAGGTTCAATACAGTGGTACAGACCACAAAATAATTGAGCCACATGAGGGAATTTTTTTTTCCATGACAAAATTCAAAGTCATTATAAGTAATCTGAGGTAGACAAGTAGTTTTTTTTTTTTTGATTATATATCCATGCTTAGTAGACTTTAGTATGCTTAGTAGGAGTTAATACATTTTGTATAGTAGAAATTATAGTCTCTGAAAAATAATCTTTTTATTTCCAGAAAAACCAAAAACGTTTAAACTTCTTACTCATATAAACTTTTTCATAAAATACAGGCAGACAACAAACAGTGCACCAAGGAAACGCATTTGGAGGCCAGAAGAAGAAAGTGGGGCACCTCACACACCAAAAAGTGCCCACTTCAACAACGGCCCAGCCAAAAATTTCAACAAATCCACTGTTAGCCGCCTGCCTGGCTTTTTGTACATGCATTATGTACATATTTTTGTACATTTTTGGTTGCACACTTTTTGCACGCACTTATAAAATCTACGAAGGGGTGCAAAAATTTATACTTCAAAAATAATATACAGGAACATCAAGAGAATACAATACTACAAAATTACCAACACACAACAACAAATCTAACAAGGAAATGTTGATGTAGATTCCGAAGCAGAAAAAAGATAACATTCAGATCAAATAAGATCCAACGAGGGAAATCTTTGCGAAACGGCTAGCGGGATTTTCACCGTAAATACGAAGCCAACAACGGATCATACGGACAATGATGAGGAAAAATAATCACACCACATGTGGCAGAATCATCCATAAGTATTTTTTTTAAGCAAGGAGTTAAGGTATGGTGTTCTGTAAAATTCTTAAGTATGTTATCAATTTATGTTCTTTTTTGCCACAAAATACAAAAAATTTCTAATGTCCAAAAATTTATTATTTTTGTCTTCAACAATAAAAGTTAAAAACCAGATAATGTGTAAAATAGTAGTCCCATGATGCTACAGAACAAATTTAAACTTTTCGATCATTGTAACCAAAATCAAAATTATATGTCCATATATCCGATGGTATATGTATGGGATTAAAATCCATTATTTTTGTTTAATTCATACTTACCTACTTACCTTATGGTAATGTATAATAAATCAGAGTATTAATGCTATAAAAAGATACTTACATTATTTTGTTGTTGTTCAAAAAAACTAAAGATACCTAAAGAAAAAAACGAAAAATCTGAAAACAATTAAAACAGTACAATCTATGAATTGATACCTATGTAGGTATAAATATAATTTACCTGAAATACCTGTAAAGAGAAACCACTGGTTAAGAGAACCTCGTTCTAAGAAGAACGTAGCTCGATCGTAACCATATAAAAAAAAGTTAAATTACATTCGTTTACTTACCGTGATTAAAATTAATTACTTACCTGAGCATCGGGTTGTATTCGTTAAATTTGTGAACATACAAAAATAATTTTTTTTGAATAATTCTTTAAATCGAATAATATTTCGTGTTCGGTAATTTTTATCTGAGTATACATCCTGTGGATTTTTACAAATTTTAGGAAAAGTGCCAAGTGATTGTGTATCCTTCAGCTAAAAAGGATAAAAATTTATAAAGTGAAATTTGTGCAAGCCCCATATAAAGGTCTTTAAACTTAACTTTATGTTGCTTATAAGTGGGTTTAGATAAATTTCACACAAATCGTTTGTTTTGTGAATTGCTGAAAAGAAAGCAAATTAATTAAAATAAATTTATTTCGGTTCAGTGTGGAAGTGAATTTAATTTACCTGTTGGTCCGAATCAGTATGAGAGGATAAAGTTATAAGTTAAGTTCAGTTCTGACACTTAAGTTTTTTGTTTGATCACTTATTTTTTTTTGTGATAATACACAGTGATCGAGTATATTTTCAGAATCTGTTTTAATAGATTGTCGTCTTTCGTCGGGATGAGATCTGTAACAAAACAATTGTAATCGTAATCGAAAAATACTTACGATTATAAAATGTTTTAAACAAGGTACTTACCCAGGAGTATAAGTACATCTTCATTCTGTCTATCTGTCCTCCACCTAAAAATAAAAGAAAAGAAAATTTTTAGAATAATCTTTTGAAGAATAACCTAAAAATAACTTACCTTTAAAACAATTCATAAGAAACTTTGAACTTATGATTTTTTCATGGACTGAGTGCACTTCATCCTTGCGAACCCTTAAGTATTAAAATTGTCTTGGTTATATTTTTATCAACTATATTGTATAAATTTTTTTTTTTTTTATATAACTTTTTAATAATTTTTCAGCGGTGACATTCCTTAGTAAAAATATAATAATTTAAAAATCCATAAAATTTTTGTTGACTTTCAAAGAAATTTTCATCATTCTTTTACTTTGGGGAGTGGGAATTTTTAATACTGACGCGTGACGTCATTCATCAATTTTTTTTTTGAACTTTAGAAAGTTTCCTACTTTGGAATTTCCTCGGGAAATTTGATAATACTTACCTTGATCGGTCAATTTTTTTTGACAGTAGGGGTTCTCTTTTCCGAAAGTTAATCTAAGATTATTAGGTTGAGATTTTGCAAAAAGATAAAGAAAAATAAAACTTAGTTTGAAGATAAATTCAGAACATTTAGTTCAATTAATTTCATAATAGCTTCATATTTTTGTAGATATTTAAGTTGGAGATTGTTAGTTTTAAGCGTTATTAAATAAAATTTGTTTAAGTTTGAAATTTAACTCAGTCTTTTGATAGTTAAAATTTAGTTAAAATTCATGCAGTTCTTTTATAACTTCGGGGAAGATTTTTCTAAGTTTTCTAAAAGTTTCAGTTAAGATGGAGGCCTAAAAACCGAAAGGATAGGAGTCGTGGCTGAGGCCAACCCTGTATGGAGAGAAGAGACGACACTACCACAACAACAACAACATTAGTTGATTCTAACATCATCAACATGTAAAATAGTTTCAATAATCAGTTTAGATCAGAGGGATGTTTTCACTTATAAATTAGTGCCCGTGGAGACATCATATGGGAGCTTATACATTAGATTAACTAGTGTATGACCAAGGTCGGGAAGTTAGGCATATGGGAGGGTCCTTATACATCTGATCCTCCCCTTCACAAAGGGTTCTTGAAGAATTTTAGGACGTCCAAGAACATGGAGGGACAAGGGTTAAGTAGTCCAATGGGGCCATGTCATCTCCACCCAATCTTAAGAATTCTTCCAAACTTTTTCTTCGATTTCATCATCTTATAGTATTTTTTTCAGAAACCTGAACAGAACCTTATCGAGCCCTTAGCTTATCAATTTTTAGAGTCAATTTCAATCTTGATTCCAGGTCCAATAAATGTAATACCGCTATCTGCTTCTGCAGCAATGACTCGCGCCCTGATATGTTGAGCTAGCTAAGCAACCTAGGACCTGACGCAGCAGTCGAGCGATAGCACCCTATTTCCTCCGGCTTGGATGTGCTTTCTTTCATTTCAGGAGAGAGTATTAAAAGTCGTCGAGATGCATAGGGTTGAGGAACCAGTCTTATTTTTTTGTTTTTGGAGTTTATAGTTCAAGATCTCTCTTTCTTTTAAAGCCCCCTTCGGTTTACTAAGGTGTAAGGAGTTAATGACTTCTTTGAGTTTGGACAGAATATTAGAAGAAGGATCTATGAACTTGAGTTACGATTAGCAGAATTCTGTTGGTTTAGGTCAACCTTGTCAATCAGACAGAAGATTGAAGGAACCTTAACGGTATGATTAGACACGTGTATTGACACCTAAATACACAAAGGTATGGACGTTCACGGTTTGAAGCGGAAGTAACTTCGTTTTTCGAGAGTCTTCGTATGAAGATTATAGAGAGGAGAATTCTCGTTTGGTTCTCTTTTCCGGAACAATTCTACCTTTATTTTTTTTGTATGGAATTTTAATAGAATTTCTCTCTACTCAGATGTGAATAATGTAGTTTCAAGAATTATCTCTGTGGTTTTAAGTTCCACTTTATGAGGATATAGTTATGGTATAAAAAGACTTCCTCGGATAATTTGAGGGTTCCTTCACACATAGACACTTGATGCTATGAGAGGTTGTCTCCGTCGATTAATCCTTACGGAATAGCGGGCGGTGTCGTGTGTGTGGGCACTCCCATTAGAATCCCTGTTACAGAATGACGCCCAACGTGAAGCAACGAAATTTTCAATCCAAGTTTTTTTTTTGGAGTTTGAAGTTTCGGTTCTTGTTGGTGCGGGATTTTGTTCAGTGGATTAGAAAACCCATTACAGAATGGCGCCCGAACGTGTGGGGCCCGAATAAGGAAACAAGCTTAGATTTTTGAGAGATTTTATTATGGGTAGATATTCAAAAGAAAAACCTGAAGGTTTTTAAAACGTGTTAAAACTTTCTTTTAAAAATTTTTTTTTTGTTTGAGATAATGAAGTTAGTTTATTTTGTAGTTGAGATTTTGTATATAGAGATTTAACATCGGAAGTTAAAGGACTTAAGTGTCGACCGGTGGTTAGTCGAACAAGTTCCTGACTACGTCAGCAGCGACAACCTGTCCATTTTTCTTTTCACTCTCTTGCAATTTAGTAGTTCGTTAATACAGAGTAGTTGAAGGTTAGATGTCCGTATTGGACGTATTTATGAGTCCGGTAGCTGTAGCTTCTAGCGAAAATTATTTCTAATTTCAGCAACGACAATCTTCTTTCATTTAGTCATTTGTTCTTACGACCGGTGAATGGTGGAGTGAATTCCTATTCACGTCAGCCGCGGAAGCCAGATGACAAAACTAGAAGGAGATTAAGTCAACCCAATTAATTTATTTATTTTTCATCAACTACATCCGAAGGAGTACAAAGTAATTTCGTTTTCGACTAATAATTTCGACTAGATTTCTGGTCTGTTGTCCGCTATAGGATGTACATTTTCCATAGGTCAGTAGCGACAGGGGGATAAAATAGTTGAAAAGAAGAGTAGGAAATGATAGTCGATTTTGTTGTTTTGTGAGAATTCTTGGGAGCTATATTACAAAAATTTTGATGTGGATCGTTTTTGGTAAAACGATGTTTGATGTTGTTGTGGAGTTGTTTTCGAAGTACAGGAACTTCAGTCACGACTCCGACCCTTGAATGGAATATAGAAAAACAGAAAAGAATTTAGTGAACATTTTGAGAAATTTTGAGTTATATTTAGATTTAGTTTTTAGTTTTGCCTGGTGGCACTTTAGTTATTTAGTTTTGAGATTAAGTTTTGCCCGGTGGCGTTTTTGAGATTTAGTTTTGTTTTGAATTTTTAGTTTTAATTTTAGCCTGGTGGCACTTTAGTTATTTTTGGTTGTCGAAAAGACACTTATGAGTTTAGTTTGAGTTAAGATTAGTCAGTTAAGATTTTTGAAAAATCTAGTTTAGTTTTTGAAGATTTAGTTTAGTTAAAGATTTAGATTTAATTTGGAGAAATTTAGTTTTTGAATTTATTAAGTTTTTACAGTTAAGTTTTTGAAATTAAGTTTTTTTTTTGAGGGTTTACCCTAAAAGTAAAATTTAGGTTAAGGATAGTTAGTAAGAATAGTTAGTAGGAATAGTTAATAAGATATCACTTGTAAATAAGAAACAAAAAATTAGGTATTAAGACTTTCATTTGTTAATTAGGTAGTAAGTTTTTTTTTATATACACTTTTTTTTATCAGGTTCTTAAAAACCACTTTCTTTCAATAAACAATCAAATTATCGGAAATTAATATAATGGTTAACCCAAATAAAAATAAAAACGGTTCTACTGAGAAGAAAAAAGGACGTAAAGGTCAAGGAACCACAAGTAGTAGACCGTTTGTACCGGCTACACTGGAACCTCATGACACCCGATTCCGTAGGAACCAAGATATATTTCACAACATGACGATGGAGACCGCAGCCGCAGCAGACGTAAGTCATGTAGACGAAACAGGTCCATCAAATCGTGAAAGAAGTGTAGAAGGAGTCGTACAAAGAGAAGAAGAAGAGGAACCAACGACTCCTCCAAGACCACAAAGTCCAGCCAGAACACAACCGGAACGACCTAATGAAAACTATGAAGCCTATATTAAAGAAGTGGCACTAGCAGCTATAGGTTACAGTAGAGCGGAAGAACATAAAGCTTTGCAAGAGTCATTGGCAAAAAGCCAGGCTTTGTTAATGGAAAAGATGAACGAAGCAGTTAGCAAAGCTCTAGAAATTATCAACGCACCGAGACAACCGGCAGTACCAGTAATTCCCTTATGCGACTTACCAACACCTAACACAAGAGACTATGAATTACCTAGAGGAGTCAACAGAATTCCTCGTAACCATACTCCCGAATTACCAAGAGAATGGCCGAGAAGACAACCAACACCACCTAGAAGAGAAAATCCAAGAAACCAGGAACCTGACTTTTATGAACAAATCGACAGAATTCGTTTCCACAATACTTCGACCGGTCGTAACACAAGAGTTCCTATGCCATCACCAGCGGCATCCGTTTATAGGTCACCGCATTACCATAAATGGGGCATAGTTTATAACTCTAAAAATATGACGGTCGACGAATTTTTGTTCCGACTTGATAAAGTGAAGGACAGCTATGGCGCCACATGGGATGAAATAGTTGCCAATTTTCACCACTTTATCAGCGGAACAGTAGAAGTCTGGTATTGGATGTTTCTGAAAAATAATCCCCAAACTACGTGGATCAATTTAAAACTTGTTTTGATAGACCAATATTGCAGTCTAGAAACCGATTCGGAAATCGCACGACAAATGGCTGAGCGAAAACAAGCTCCCGGAGAAAGCTTCGATGTGTTTTACGATGCTATATTCAAGTTAAATTCTAAGATGAAAAACCCTCGTCCAAACGAAGAATTAGCGGAAATAATAAAACAAAACGTGAGGCGTAGAATGGGCGAGTTGCTTTTAACTTTCCGAGCTACGAGACTAGCTGACTTAGTCTTTACGTGCAGAGATATGGAGCGATACTTAGCTCATAATGATGCTTTGCGTAACAGAGCTCCTCCAGTTTTCAATAATCCACCTAGAAAGCAAGTTAATGAATTGGAGGCGCCTACTGAACTACCATTAGTAGAAATGTCAACAGCAGTAGCTGCTTTCCACCGCGATCGAAAACGAGAAGTCAAGATTAACGCAGAAAACTCCATATGTTGGAATTGTCACGAAATAGGACATGTGTTCAGTGACTGTCCAGACGCACAGAGGCGACTTTTTTGCTATAAATGACAGCCAGGAACAGTGTCTCCCAGTTGTAAAAGATGTGCGGGAAACCAACAAAGGAGTCAGCTCTCAACCGAGATTGAGTTGACAAAGACGGGACACTCGGGGAATCCAGCATAAATTCATCGACGCCAGTCGTAAAAATTTCTATATTGAAAAACCCTGAAACACATATTATTAAAAATACTACTTCTAAAAATTCTAAAATCCCAATTCTGAGACCGCTTAAATCGCTTCATGAAAGACAGATTCAATACGCTGAAGCTCGAAAGCGAATATACACCTTTTCTAACCATTTGAAAAAAATCACGAAACTAAGAAATCGAATTAACAAAAATCGTATTTCTTATAAGGCCGTAGCCGCAACAAAATTAGAAAGCCCTTCAGACGATCCTCGTCTATATATTGAGGTAGGATTATTTAACCATAAATGGCTTGGTCTCTTAGATTCTGGAGCGAGCATTGGTTGCCTCGGTGCCGCCAAACGTGTTGTAGAAATGAACCTTCCTTTTAAAAAATTCAATACAGATATTTCTACTGCCGATGGCAGAAAACAGGCAGTGACAGGAATAATATCTACTCAAGTACATTTTAAGGGTCGATCAATGTTGATTGACTTGTACATAGTACCTTCTTTGTCACAAGATCTGTACCTAGGTATTGATTTTTGGAAAGCGTTCAATTTAGTCCCTCAATTTATTTCTGCACTAGGTCCCGTTGCCAAGACAGCAACCGAACCTGCTAAAAATCCGGAATGCCTCCTATCCAGAGAGGAATCCGAAATCCTGAAAGACACTATCGCTAAATTTCCGTCATTCGCCGTTCGAGGTCTCGGACGGACTCATTTGGCGGAACACCAAATTGATACGGGAGACGCAGAGCCTATAAAGCAACGTCACTATCCCATATCACCAGCAGTACAAAGCCTAGTATACACGGAATTGGATCGGATGATCTCGTTGGGCGTTATCGAGGAAAGTCAAAGTGCATGGTCCTCACCAGTAGTGCTGGTGAGAAAACCGGGAAAAAATCGCCTGTGCCTTGACTTCCGAAAAGTTAACGCGGTAACGAAGAAAAATGCCAATCCAATTGCGCATATAGAAGGATTGCTAGCACGCCTTTCCGAAACACGTTATATTTCTAGCGTGGATCTGAAGGATGCTTACTGGCAAGTACCCCTGGTGAAAGATTCACGGGAGAAGACAGCGTTCACAGTCCCTGGACGCCCATTATATCAATTCCGAGTGATGCCGTTCAGACTTTCGAACGCAGCGCAAAGTTTGACATGTCTGATGGACAAGGTAATCCCTCGAAATCTGAGAGAACATGTGTTCATTTATTTGGACGACTTATTAGTCATATCCAAAGATTTCGAAGAACATATTTCAATCTTGAATAAAGTGGCCAAGCATTTAACCGAAGCCGGTTTAACCATAAATGTTGAAAAATCCAAATTTTGCTTCAGAGAACTTCAATATTTAGTTTATGTAGTAGGCCAAGGCTGTTTAAAAGCTGATCCCGCTAAAATCGCAGCCATAATCGATTTCCCTGTGCCAGTAACGCTTCGACAAGTCCGCCGATTTTTAGGTATGACAGGCTGGTACAGGAGGTTTATTGAGAATTTCTCAACTATAACAGCTCCGATTTCAGATACACTTAAAAAGAAACAGAAATTTGAATTTGGTGAAGAAGCTCTTAAAGCATTTGAATTATTAAAGAAAGCGTTAACCTCAGCCCCAATACTTACCAACCCGGATTTCGATAAAGAGTTTATCATATGTTGCGACGCTTCAGCAACAGGTATCGGTTGTGTACTCTGTCAAAGAGACGAGGAAGGAAATGAGAAGCCCATATACTATTATTCACAAAAGCTTAACGCTGCCCAAAAGAATTACTCTGTCACTGAGAGAGAGTGTTTAGCCGCCGTACAAGGCATATATAAGTTCAGGCCGTATGTCGAGGGTTACAAGTTCTTGGTAATTACAGACCATGCGAGTCTGAAATGGTTGATGAGTTTGAAAGACCCGACTGGAAGGTTAGCTCGTTGGAGCTTAAAGCTTCAAGGGTTCACATTCGAAATAATCCATAGGCGTGGATCACAGCATTTGGTACCCGATGCGTTATCATGCAAGTTTGAAGTCGACGCATTAAATGCTGGAAACACCATCCCTATGATTATGGAGAAGGACTCATCTGTTGTGTTAAATATCGACCTGAAGGATCCGGCTTTTAAGTCGGAGAAATATCTTCAGCTCGCTTTACATATTAAGGAAAATAAAGAGCAATTACCTGACCTTCAAGTAAGTGAAAAATATATTTACAAACGGGTCAAGCATGCTACAGGGAATCCAATTCAAGAGGATTTGTCCTGGAAGCTTTGGGTTCCTTCGCAGCTGACTGAAAAGTTAATCTTTCAGGCTCATGAGCCACCAAGATCTTCGCATGGGAGAATTGCCAAGACCTTGTATCGACTACGAAAGGAGTATTATTGGCCAACAATGGCAAGTCAAGTAAAATTATATATTGGAAATTGTGATACGTGCAAAATCACCAAAGCACCAAATACTACATTACGCGCTGAAATGGGAAAAGCCTTTACGGTAGATCGTCCTTTCCAGCACGTATATGTGGACTTTTTAGGTCCATACCCCCGTTCAAGAAAAGGTAATACTTTTATCGTTATCGCTTTGGACCAACTTACCAAATTCGTGCTTATCAAGCCTTTAAAAAAAGCTAATTCAAATGAATTAATTAAGTTTTTAACAGAAGAAGTATTTTTAATGTATGGCGTACCAGAAACATTGCTTTCCGACAACGAATCGCAATTTATCAGTAAAGATTTTAGTAAATGCTTAGAAACATTTGGTATACAACACATTAGGACAGCTTCATATTCTCCTCAAGCTAACGCTAGCGAGCGAGTTAACAGGTCCATCTTAAGCGCCGTATGCGCCTACATTGATCCAAAACAAATGAACTGGGATGAATATTTATCTTGCATCAGCAGTGCATTACGTACTTCTGTACACAGTGTGATTAAAATGTCACCATATGAAGCTTTGTTTGGCCAGAGAATGGTTGAACATGGTGCCGATTAGCATCTTCTCAGGAAACTGGGAGGATTAAACCAAAGTGAAATAGACTGGCTACCAAAAGCAGCCAAGATGAATATCTTACAGTCATACCTGAAAACAGCTCTAGGTAAAGCGCATGATTCATATGAACATACATATAACCTCAGGAGCAAAGTCATTCATTACAATATAGGAGACAGTGTTTCGCAGGAATTTTATCCTTAGTGACGCCTCCAAACACTTAAATGCAAAACTCTGTCCTAAATTTGTAAAAAGGTAGTTAAAATAATAGGGAACAACCTTTATCGCATACGCGATGAAAAACGTTTTGAAACAGTGGTACATACAAAAGACTTGCGAAAATGAAAACGTAATTAGATCATCCGATATAAATAATAGAACTATCCAATCCTTTCACCTAAGCCCAGCTAGCATATCCGTGCACGAGACAATCAGGGTCATAAAATTTAAAGATAACAGCATAACTAAAAGTTTTCTTTTCCATCGTCGTCGTACGAACTGGTACTTCGTTCGACGAAGATGTTTTGTAGGAAAATGTAGGCAAATCTACCATACCTACCACGACAGTAGGCAACTTAAATTTTGCATTATCAGTAACCAACTGCTTTAGAAACCCCAACCATTTTAAAATTTGTTTTTTGATTATTTGTGTGTTAACTAAAATCGGTTTTACCGACTCAAATGTCGACGAAACAAAAAAATTTATTAAGTACAGATAAAATATGGTGGAAGTTATTCCATACACAAATCAACTGTTTGCATCTGTCACACTACCTCTACTGGTATATAAAAGCAAAAAGAATAACCATCCTCCAAAAACATGAAGGAACCACTCAACCTGTGGAACTGTCAAATACGTATGATCAAATGGAGGCAGAAAGATAAGAGACAGTCCAGAGACATACCACAACACATCGCCTTAGAGATACAATACTAGGGGCAACTGCAATAAGATGGCGTAGGCACAGAGTGATGTACTAGAAGAGATGAAATACTAGAAGAGATAAAATACTACACAACCAGATGTCGCCAGCAGCAACATCACAAAAGAAGTGGGTAAAAAGATTTATTTACTAGAAGAGATGAAGTACTAGAAGAGATGAAATACTACACAACCAGATGTCGCCAGCAGCAACGTCACAAAAGAAGTGGGTAAAAAGATTTATTTTTCAGAGATATAATATTTAGGAAAGATATTTATTAGGTAGAGAGATAGTAAAAGTGGTAACCAGATTCTGAAATCAAGATATTATATTCAGAAATTATATTCGTTTCCTAATATTTACGTATAATGAGGCTATAAGTAAAGATTATAAATCTAACATTTCATACAGCAAGTAACCTATTGGTTAGTTGAAAAGCAGACATAATTTAGGGAAATAAGAAGTTTGAGTTCATGTTTAAGTTTAACATTGGCTGAAAGAAAGAAATATAAGCAATAAATAGTAACTATTAGAAATAATCAGACGAATCGCTTCATGTAAACACCACAGCCAGAAATCAAAAAGGAAAAATTTTACGAAAAATAGTTATACTTACCTCTTAAATAGATAGATCATACTTAGAAATATTTATTTTTACTAAAAATAACCCAGTATACTTACCATTTATATAATACGCGACACCGATAAGACTCACACCTGAAAAAAAAAAGAAAGAAAGAAATATAAAAATGAATAAAGTAATGAAAATTATTTAATGTTACTTACCTTTTTACAAAATACCCAGAAAGAAAATAGAAAAGCATCTAATCTGAAAAGAAAAATAAAATTCATAAAAGAAATGAGAGTAGGCAAGATAGTTGCGAATATCCAAAACTAGGTTTATGCCCTATCGTGATACTCACTTATAAGAAAGAGATAAGAAATTCTGATTGAAGAAAATAAAAGGCCAACCAAGAACCAAGTCAACGAATTAGCTAAAGTCCATGGTAGAATTCTTTCCGAAATTAATCTTGAGACCGTGAAGACATCTTAAATTAAAAGGAGCTGAAAAATATATATATAGATAAAAAGGCAGAGAATAAGATTAACTAACAATTTCAAAAAGATATATAAAAGGAATACCAGAAAAATTCAAGGTAAGAAAATAGTATAGAAATACCATAAAAGGAACATGTAGTTTAGACAAAAAAAATTAGTTCCTAAGAAAATGAGTTTTTTTTTTGATGCTAATAAGTCACATTTCCATAGTCAATGAGTGACCAAGCACGAGCCATCATATTGAACGAATTGTACACCGGAATTGCGGGCAGGATTATTGTGTTCCCAAACCCTGCTCCTCCAAAGACTCCACCACGAAAGGTGCGCTTAAAAAAAGTGTTAAGAGGAGGCACAGACGGCGAGCCAATTCGAGAAATTACTTCTATGGAAATAGAAATCAGTACCGACAAATAAAATACTGAAAATCCGACAAACAGCCAGGTAACATATCGCATTTTTTGTTTTATTTGTGTAAAATATAAGTGAGGTTCAATACAGTGGTACAGACCACAAAATAATTGAGCCACATGAGGGAATTTTTTTTCCATGACAAAATTCAAAGTCGTTATAAGTAATCTGAGGTAGACAAGTAGTTTTTTTTTTTGATTATATATCCATGCTTAGTAGACTTTAGTATGCTTAGTAGGAGTTAATACATTTGTATAGTAGAAATTATAGTCTCTGAAAAATAATCTTTTTATTTCCAGAAAAACCAAAAATGTTTAAACTTCTTACTCATATAAACTTTTACATAAAATATAGGCAGACAACAAACAGTGCACCAAGGAAACGCATTTGGAGGCCAGAAGAAGAAAGTGGGGCACCTCACACACCAAAAAGTGCCCACTTCAACAACGGCCCAGCCAAAAATTTCAACAAATCCACTGTTAGCCGCCTGCCTGGCTTTTTGTACATGCATAATGTACATATTTTTGTACATTTTTGGTTGCACACTTTTTGCACGCACTTATAAAATCTACGAAGGGGTGCAAAAACTCATACTTCAAAAATAATATACAGGAACATCAAGAGAATACAATACTACAAAATTACCAACACACAACAACAAATCTAACAAGGAAATGTTGATGTAGATTCCGAAGCAGAAAAAAGATAACATTTTCAGATCTGATCTTATCAGAGGGAAATCTTTGCGAAACGGCTAGCGGGATTTTCACCGTTAATACGAAGCCAACAACGGATCATACGGACAATGATGAAAAATAATCACACCACATGTGGCAGAATCATCCATAAGTATTTTTTTTTTAAGCAAGGAGTTAAGGTATGGTGTTCTGTAAAATTATTAAGTATGTTATCAATTTATGTTCTTTTTTGCCACAAAATACAAAAATTTTCTAATGTCCAAAAATTTATTATTTTTGTCTTCAACAATAAAAGTTAAAAACCAGATAATGTGTAAAATAGTAGTCCCATGATGCTACAGAACAAATTTAAACTTTTCGATCATTGTAACCAAAATCAAAATTATATGTCCATATATCCGATGGTATATGTATGGGATTAAAATCCATTATTTTTGTTTAATTCATACTTACCTACTTACCTTATGGTAATGTATAATAAATCAGAGTATTAATGCTATAAAAAGATACTTACATTATTTTGTTGTTGTTCAAAAAAACTAAAGATACCTAAAGAAAAAAACGAAAAATCTGAAAACAATTAAAACAGTACAATCTATGAATTGATACCTACGTAGGTATAAATATAATTTACCTGAAATACCTGTAAAGAGAAACCACTGGTTAAGAGAACCTCGTTCTAAGAAGAACGTAGCTCGATCGTAACCATATAAAAAAAAGTTAAATTACATTCGTTTACTTACCGTGATTAATATTAATTACTTACCTTAGCATCGGGTTGTATTCGTTAAATTTGTGAACATACAAAAATAATTTTTTTTGAATAATTCTTTAAATCGAATAATATTTCGTGTTCGGTAATTTTTATCTGAGTATACATCCTGTGGATTTTTACAAATTTTAGGAAAAGTGCCAAGTGATTGTGTATCCTTCAGCTAAAAAGGATAAAAATTTATAAAGTGAAATTTGTGCAAGCCCCATATAAAGGTCTTTAAACTTAACTTTATGTTGCTTATAAGTGGGTTTAGATAAATTTCACACAAATCGTTTGTTTTGTGAATTGCTGAAAAGAAAGCAAATTAATTAAAATAAATTTATTTCGGTTCAGTGTGGAAGTGAATTTAATTTACCTGTTGGTCCGAATCAGTATGAGAGGATAAAGTTATAAGTTAAGTTCAGTTCTGACACTTAAGTTTTTTGTTTGAGCACTTATTTTTTTTGTGATAATACACAGTGATCGAGTATATTTTCAGAATCTGTTTTAATAGATTGTCGTCTTTCGTCGGGATGAGATCTGTAACAAAAAAATTGTAATCGTAATCGAAAAATACTTACGATTATAAAATGTTTTAAACAAGGTACTTACCCAAGAGTATAAGTACATCTTCATTCTGTCTATCTGTCCTCCACCTATCAATAAAAGAAAAGAAAAGAAAATTTTTAGAATAATCTTTTGAAGAATAACCTAAAAATAACTTACCTTTAAAACAATTCATAAGAAACTTTGAACTTATGATTTTTCCATGGACTGAGTGCACTTCATCCTTGCGAACCCTTAAGTATTAAAATTGTCTTGGTTATATTTTTATCAACTATATTGTATAAAATTTTTTTTTTTTTATATAACTTTTTAATATTTTTTCAGCGGTAACATTCCTAAGTAAAAATATAATAATTTAAAAATCCATAAAATTTTTGTTGACTTTCAAAGAAATTTTCATCATTCTTTAACTTTGGGGAGTGGGAATTTTTAATACTGACGCGTGACGTCATTCATCAATTTTTTTTTTTTTTAACTTAAGGAAGTTTCCTACTTTGGAATTTCCTCGGGAAATTTGATAATACTTACCTTGATCGGTCAATTTTTTTTGACAGTAGGGGTTCTCTTTTCCGAAAGTTAATCTAAGATTATTAGGTTGAGATTTTGCAAAAAGATAAAGAAAAATAAAACTTAGTTTGAAGATAAATTCAGAACATTTAGTTCAATTAATTTCATAATAGCTTCATACTTTTGTAGATATTTAAGTTGGAGATTGTTAGTTTTAAGCGTTATTAAATAAAATGTGTTTAAGTTTGAAATTTAACTCAGTCTTTTGATAGTTAAAATTTAGTTAAAATTCATGCAGTTCTTTTATAACTTCGGGGAAGATTTTTCTAAGTTTTCTAAAAGTTTCAGTTAAGATGGAGGCCTAAAAACCGAAAGGATAGGAGTCGTGGCTGAGGCCAACCCTGTATGGAGAGAAGAGACGACACTACCACAACAACAACAACATTAGTTGATTCTAACATCATTAACATGTAAAATAGTTTCAATAATCAGTTTAGATCAGAGGGATGTTTTCACTTATAAATTAGTGCCCGTGGAGACATCATATGGGAGTTTATACATTAGATTAACTAGTGTATGACCAAGGTCGGGAAGTTAGGCATATGGAAGGGTCCTTATACATCTGATCCTCCCCTTCACAAAGGGTTCTTGAAGAATTTTAGGACGTCCAAGAACATGGAGGGACAAGGGTTAGGTAGTCCAATGGGGCCATGTCATCTCCACCCAATCTTAAGAATTCTTCCAAACTTTTTCTTCGATTTCATCATCTTATAGTATTTTTTTCAGAAACCTGAACAGAACCTTATCGAGCCCTTAGCTTATTAATTTTTAGAGTCAATTTCAATCTTGATTCCAGGTCCAATAAATGTAATACCGCTATCTGCTTCTGCAGCAATGACTCGCGCCCTGATATGTTGAGCTAGCTAAGCAACCTAGAAGCTGACGCAGCAGTCGAGCGATAGCACCCTATTTCCTCCGGCTTGGATGTGCTTTCTTTCATTTCAGGAGAGAGTATTAAAAGTCGTCGAGATGCATAGGGTTGAGGAACCAGTCTTATTTTTTTGTTTTTGGAGTTTATAGTTCAAGATCTCTCTTTCTTTTAAAGCCCCCTTCGGTTTACTAAGGTGTAAGGAGTTAATGACTTCTTTGAGTTTGGACAGAATATTAGAAGAAGGATCTATGAACTTGAGTTACGATTAGCAGAATTCTGTTGGTTTAGGTCAACCTTGTCAATCAGACAGAAGATTGAAGGAACCTTAACGGTATGATTAGACACGTGTATTGACACCTAAATACACAAAGGTATGGACGTTCACGGTTTGAAGCGGAAGTAACTTCGTTTTTCGAGAGTCTTCGTATGAAGATTATAGAGGAGGAGAATTCTCGTTTGGTTCTCTTTTCCGGAACATTTCTACCTTTATTTTTTTTGTATGGAATTTTAATAGAATTTCACTCTACTCAGATGTGAATAATGTAGTTTCAAGAATTATCTCTGTGGTTTTAAGTCCCACTTTATGAGGATATAGTTATGGTATAAAAAGACTTCCTCGGATAATTTGAGGGTTCCTTCACACATAGACACTTGATGCTATGAGAGGTTGTCTCCGTCGATTAATCCTTACGGAATAGCGGGCGGTGTCGTGTGTGTGGGCACTCCCATTAGAATCCCTGTTACAGAATGACGCCCAACGTGAAGCAACGAAATTTTCAATCCAAGTTTTTTTTTTTGGAGTTTGAAGTTTCGGTTCTTGTTGGTGCGGGATTTTGTTCAGTGGATTAGAAATCCCATTACAAAACCTGTGGAACACTCTTTTTAACGACTTGAATATCACTAACTGTTGTTTTGATATTTTGATTAAATCCTAATAGATCTGCTTCATCGTTCTTTTTGATTGTGCCTCTTTTGATAGTGCCCATTACAACAGTACCACGCCCTGATGCCGTGAAAGCATTATCTATTGGCAGAATGAATGGTGACTTGAAGTTCCGATGTGAGAGAAGTTTCTCAGTCGATGGTGACTCCTTTTGACATCACCTTAAAGTTGAATCTATTAACATAAATTGTATTACAATCTTTCGGAACATACCTTGCTCTAAATCGACCAACATATCTTCTGCATTCGTACGGAAAATTCGTGAAAAAAGTTTGATGATTTGTTTGTTTTGTAAATTGTAGACTCTTTGACTAGCTGTGGGTAGGAGCATATTTATCCACAGATGGATATCACCTTTAAAGCCTTTGCCACTAGAACCCTAAAACCAAACAACTTTAGTAAAAGTTAATAAACATTTTCTATTTACCTTTTGAAAAAATTCCTGAAGAATATTAGATTTACTAATGTAACTTGAAAAATTTGCTACTTTATCACAGATGCTTATAAATGTTTGTAAAAGATTATCTTTATTAGAAGACATTTTAATTTTAATAATAATATAAATCAAAAGATGTAAAAACAACGTAAATAAATAATATAAAAATAATATGTTTTCTAAAAACAGAAAACTAAACAAACAACCCCATTTTTGAGTATTGTGACATTTGTTAAACTGTTATAGTGGTATACTGTTATACAAAATTGGGGACTTTTTCATAATATAACACATCTTCAAATTGCTTCATCTTTTTTATATGCATCCGCTATCCAGGTTTATTTAGAGATCAGTGAGTTATGCAAACCAAGCGAGTGTTTATCCCTTAAAAAAAAGAAGCCCTTCGCGAAAAAAAATAAAATACTAGATTCACCCAAATTAAATGTGTATAATACGTCATCGAGTATTTGCTAAAGTGCCTACTTGCAAAATAAGAAAATCTAAAATCTGAAAAAAAACAACAAACAAAAACAATGTATACCACACCGTCGTCGGGATGCAAAATATAAACCGGTTACGACAGATATTTCAGATTTTAGTACCTACAAATACATATAAATACTATAGAGTGAGACATGGAAGCAGTCAAATACAAGTCCTTTACCGTGACCAAAGATAATCTAATAAAGATAATAATCTATCGTTACGTCCGTCCCTCCGGTTACCCAATGTTTACAGTTTTTGCAATTCGCGTTTGTGAATACGTGTGAACTTGGTGACGTGGACCAATAACGAATCGAGGTAGATTTTGTTGTTTTGACAGTTCAATTTTTTTCTTTTGTTATTTTATTAAATTTCGTTTGTCTTTTTGTAATTTTTAGCAACAAAATAATAATAACACATGCTAATAAGTCATAAAAATAAGTCTAAATTGTTTTTATAAATTAATTTCTCTAAAACAACAAATTGAATTTCCTCAGAAATCGAAAGGAATCGCTACGTTTGATGCCACTCGAAAAGATGAATTTTAAACATTAAATGCCAGTGTCAAGAACCTTGTTTAAAATATAAAATGCATATTGATTTATCCATATTTGCTGTTATATTTTTATTTTCATAAACGTTTCTGGATGTTTTTTAAATGTCTTTCAAATATTACAGATTGCTTTTCAATAAGCAACACGGCAATTATCGTTCATAATTTTTTTTACGTTTTCCCTTAAAATAATGAGCTGTGGTGAATTTCGATCATGTAGGATTCTCCCGAATAAGGATGTGTTCATAAATGTACGCTAAGCTAAGATCACACTTGTATTTTCATATCTCGTAATAGAAGCAAAATAGCAACTTCTATTTTAATTTCGTGTTTTTTTAATTTTTATTTTTATTATTCAATATCAGATATCCTTGTACCTTATTTACGTATCTAGACTTTTTAAGATACGACACAAGTGCAAGATCAGATACAGCTTTGCGCATTAGTGGACTATAGCTAGGTTACAGCATTGAGTTTATGCACATAGAGGAATCGAGATGGTTTCAAACTCACCGAAGTATTTATTATTCCAATAATTCCATGTAACGAAAATCCCTCAACCCAAACATAAACAAATTTTTCTGTATACATTTGTATTTGTTTCTCTTTATTTCTCTTGCCTTTTAACTCAAGAATAATTGCTACACGAGTGAAAAAAACAAGGCAATAGTAACGTCATCCTACGAGCAAAGTTTGAAACTTCCACATGATTTCTCTATGTTATAAACTCTATGGTTATAGCTATTAGCAAAAACAATCATTGAATGATGAACACAATGAAAAATGATTTTTTTATTAACATATGCACGTTTATGGCATCAGTAGTAAAAGGAGACTGTATACCTTTTAAACTTATTTTCTGGATTCAAATTGCTTAAGTAAAATGTTTACTGATGTGTTTGAAACAGTAAAAAATGGGAAAAAATATTCTATGTTATTATTGTCATCGATTCACTTCCATATTTTGCATTAAATAATATGAAAGGACTAATATCGATTTCAATGGTGCCAAAAGAGTACTGTTTTTCATTTTTCGTTTGCAAGTAGGTTCTGAACTGATAGTACAAAAACAAACAAACAAAAATGCAAAAACAAATATAGAATTTCTCATTATAAGCCTCACTTTAACTTGTGAGTCACCAGTGTAGAAACAGCCTAACCAACTAATAAACAAGTTTATGAACAGACCCAACAAACTTGAATCTTGTTTGAAAACTATAGAAGTATAAATATAAAATGCATATTGATTTAACAGTATTTGCGGCATCAGATTTATTTTAATAAATGTTTCTGAATGTTTTTAAACGTATTATAAATATTACAGATTGCTTCAAAATACTCACTTCTCTTGTTTTATTAAATAAAATTCCAATATGTAAAACGGCAATCAGTTCATGATTTTTTTTTAAGTTTCACGTTTCCCCTTAAACTCATGAGCTGTGGTGGATTTCGTTCATGAAATGAGGTAGAATTCTCCCGAATAAGGATATGTTCATAAATGCATAAGGATATGTTCATAGATGCAAAATCGTAACTTATATATATATATATATTTATTGGAAACATATTTTTATTTCTTGTTTTTTTAAAGAACATTTTAGTTTTTTTCATTTATTTTTGGGTCCGGGAGACGGATGCTTTAAAATGCTTTATAAATTTGTTTGTATGTATTATGTTAATGGAAAATAAAGTTGAATCTAAATCTAATCTAAAAAAAATTAATATTGGGTTATTGTGCGAATAACTGTTTGATAATTCTTAATATTAAGAGTTGTAATGAAATTTAGATTTTTTTCAGTTTGGTATGTTTCTTCTTGTAATTGGCACTTTAAACAAATTATTTTAGTTATTTCTTGTATATTCTTGTATAATTTATATTAAACTAGAACACAACACCAAAACAAATGTTTCAAAAATGATAGCACGGCATGAATGTTTTCATATCGTGTACTAGGAAACCACATTTAAATGTTAAATAGTGTGCATTGAAACATTTGACTACATGCTATATACTAGCCATACGTAAGCACCAAATATTATATGCATTCTTATGTAACCACATCGAATGGAACCCTTCTGGTTACATTTGCACATGTGTCTTTTTGAGTAAACATGCGGTGTACCTACTACCGAAATATTCGTGAAATGTTGCGCTAGTGACACAAATACACCATCGGTATGGGACGTCAGAGACACATTCGCATGTGGTTTTTAACATTCCGTGTACTACATCCTTAAGTTTTGCTTTTGGTATTTTTGTTGTCTATGATTCAACCTTCGAAATATTAGGTACTAAATACCCCAAATTTCTTTTTATATCGGAACAAACAAATGAAAACGCAACTAGTGAAGCAATGAATTACCGGTGTAGGAACAGCCTAACCAAAAAATAAACGAGTTTGTGAACAGACCCAAAAAGCTGATGATTTTGAAAAAGGTGGGAAAATGAATCCACCACTCAGCTTAGGTGAGAGTGTGTGCAATTTTCCTTTGTTCTCACCAAAGATTAAAAATATAAAGATGGGAAACAATGGCTGATAACGGCGTTTGCCTACGAACTCGAACTGTCATTTGGCTGATTAAGGCCGTGTGCGAACAGCGTTAAAATTTTATCCTCTGGCTAATTTTTGACGTTTAAGTTGAGGTGAATAAATGTTTAGCTTTTTGATGTGCGAACTGGTTTAAATGGGATTTTTAACCCTAATATATTTTTTAAATTTCCCTACAAGAATTGAAAAATTTCCCTTTCTTTTTGCTTGAATACGTGGAAAAATACCAAACTGTTTTAAGATTGATTTATATATATAAGTCATCGACTAAAATGTTCGGTGTTTTAATTTGTATTTGTAAAAAAACGTTCAATTTTATAATACTATTTAATTCTTTGTTGGTGAAACTAACAAAGCTTTCCGTACAAAACCAAGTTGGATAAATGCAAAGTTGTAATTTCGGAAATCAAAAGTTTCGCAGTGCTCAATATTTTATGTTTTAGCTATTATAAATTACATTTTGGTAAGGAAAAAATTATAATTACTTTTGGCTGATGTAAAAATACAATTTCTACAACCACAACCTCTCCGGCCCTTTGCTATTAGGAAAAACTGCAAAAAAAACTTATATATATATATATATTTATTGGAAACATATTTTTATTTCTTGTTTTTTTAAAGAACATTTTAGTTTTTTTCATTTATTTTTGGGTCCGGGAGACGGATGCTTTAAAATGCTTTATAAATTTGTTTGTATGTATTATGTTAATGGAAAATAAAGTTGAATCTAAATCTAATCTAAAAAAAATTAATATTGGGTTATTGTGCGAATAACTGTTTGATAATTCTTAATATTAAGAGTTGTAATGAAATTTAGATTTTTTTCAGTTTGGTATGTTTCTTCTTGTAATTGGCACTTTAAACAAATTATTTTAGTTATTTCTTGTATATTCTTGTATAATTTATATTAAACTAGAACACAACACCAAAACAAATGTTTCAAAAATGATAGCACGGCATGAATGTTTTCATATCGTGTACTAGGAAACCACATTTAAATGTTAAATAGTGTGCATTGAAACATTTGACTACATGCTATATACTAGCCATACGTAAGCACCAAATATTATATGCATTCTTATGTAACCACATCGAATGGAACCCTTCTGGTTACATTTGCACATGTGTCTTTTTGAGTAAACATGCGGTGTACCTACTACCGAAATATTCGTGAAATGTTGCGCTAGTGACACAAATACACCATCGGTATGGGACGTCAGAGACACATTCGCATGTGGTTTTTAACATTCCGTGTACTACATCCTTAAGTTTTGCTTTTGGTATTTTTGTTGTCTATGATTCAACCTTCGAAATATTAGGTACTAAATACCCCAAATTTCTTTTTATATCGGAACAAACAAATGAAAACGCAACTAGTGAAGCAATGAATTACCGGTGTAGGAACAGCCTAACCAAAAAATAAACGAGTTTGTGAACAGACCCAAAAAGCTGATGATTTTGAAAAAGGTGGGAAAATGAATCCACCACTCAGCTTAGGTGAGAGTGTGTGCAATTTTCCTTTGTTCTCACCAAAGATTAAAAATATAAAGATGGGAAACAATGGCTGATAACGGCGTTTGCCTACGAACTCGAACTGTCATTTGGCTGATTAAGGCCGTGTGCGAACAGCGTTAAAATTTTATCCTCTGGCTAATTTTTGACGTTTAAGTTGAGGTGAATAAATGTTTAGCTTTTTGATGTGCGAACTGGTTTAAATGGGATTTTTAACCCTAATATATTTTTTAAATTTCCCTACAAGAATTGAAAAATTTCCCTTTCTTTTTGCTTGAATACGTGGAAAAATACCAAACTGTTTTAAGATTGATTTATATATATAAGTCATCGACTAAAATGTTCGGTGTTTTAATTTGTATTTGTAAAAAAACGTTCAATTTTATAATACTATTTAATTCTTTGTTGGTGAAACTAACAAAGCTTTCCGTACAAAACCAAGTTGGATAAATGCAAAGTTGTAATTTCGGAAATCAAAAGTTTCGCAGTGCTCAATATTTTATGTTTTAGCTATTATAAATTACATTTTGGTAAGGAAAAAATTATAATTACTTTTGGCTGATGTAAAAATACAATTTCTACAACCACAACCTCTCCGGCCCTTTGCTATTAGGAAAAACTGCAAAAAATCGTCACTTTTTTGCTTATTTCGACTATAATTTCTTTCTTGTACATTTTGTCGAAACAAAAAACTAATAACGAAACTAGTAGAAAACAAAATTTCCAACAAGTGTGATATAGAAAGTATATTTGTATGATCGATGATTCATCCAAAAGAACCCAAAAGTTTGTATTTTCAAAATATTGAGTTTCTTTGACTTTTAAAGCGCAATAAGTTCGTGATGGTTGATTTTAGTGAGAAAGTTTTCATTATCAATCTTTTGGAGAATTCAATTTAACTATCCTGTTCAACTTTTTGTTTCGGGAACGATATAATAGAATGAGGATTGATTAAAAAATGTATAAAACATGCTAATTAAGTGACTCTATTTGTTTTGAGTTTTTTTTTCGATAATATGTACCAAAAAGAAGTTATAGGTTGAATAAGCCGATTTTTTCAGTTTTTTCCTGGAAGCAAATGGGGCGGAGGGGTTGCGGTGTGGAATTTTTTTTTATCACCAAACATCCTATAGTTACAACATTTCAAAAATTGAGAACTAACCGCCCTTTTGTAGGTTATATTCTCTTTATTTGATGTACTATAAAATTCCCTAAAAAAAATAAAAACGCAAATTTGAAATTTCGAAAACAAATTTATTAATGATTTGCAATTTCATAATTGTGGCTATTCTAAATTTTGTTTTGTCAAAGAAATAAAATAGAACTACTCTGAAAAATAATTAAAATTATGGGAAGTAGTAACGCGGTACAAAACACTGGTTTGGCAGCTGAACTCCAAAAAAAAAAATAGGCATAGAAAATTATCCACTGGCTAAAATTTTTGAAGTTTATATTCACCACACTAGTGTCATAATTTAGCCAATGTATAAAAATTTAACGCTGTTCGCACACGGCCTAAGTTGCAAAAATGTGCGTTAAAAACTCACACCAGTGAAACTTAATCAGTCTACCACAGTTTTCCCCTGTGGAGAATTAATTTGTCTGTTATTTTTAAAAATCGGCAGTTATTTTTAAAAAATGATGAATTTCGTGGGGTGCGTTCCGGATTGAAACTTTTAAACTGCGTTTTCATTGGAAGTCACAAGTCACGACGGACAGGTCGACTCGAACCTGTCTTTCCGCTTTCTTAAATTTTTTTGAATACGTGTCGAAATTCACGGGCTTACTCATTCATATATTTAAGATTTGTTATAAAATCAAGATATAGCCTGTGTGCAGTATGTTATCGGTTTGTTATTGCTTGTCAGTGATTTTTTGATGAAACATATACAAATACCTAAATATTGAAGATATTGCTCTACACGACGCAGTCTATTGAGCAATTGCAGTTGCTTTAATAGGGCATATTCATAGATGTTTGTTAAATTCTTTTTAAGTTGTTTTTAAGCTAAACTTGCATCGCGAAATACATGCATACAACAACAACACAAGATCCAGCTTTGTTTCTAGATCTTGCTAAATTCCAATCCGTTTCGGATCAGAAGGGATAATAAAATACGGCTAATATGACTATGAATATAGGCAAATCCCCAAACGCTTTTAGTTGATAATTCATCTATTAAACGTTGCTTTAATATATACGCATAGAATAATAAATAAATAGAACACCAACTCAGGAGGCTCCACCCACTTTTGCCTACAAACTTTCAAAACTGCAGAGATTTAATTCTGTATGCGTACCCGTGCATTTCAAATGGGACTGTCAAAATTGGCTAGACCATACATTCTTACAATTTTGCATTTTGCTGTTCACACGTATTCATGTATAGAAAAGCGCGTGTCAAAATTTTTTTCTACGGGAGGAGACGGAGGATTACAAGTTGATGACCTGTGTATCGACGGTACATCAAAAAACATTTAAGCAAATCAAACCAACTAGAACATGGAAAATTTAATCCGAATTTCGAACCTATTTATTTCTTATGAGCCTGTTTAGATGGAGACTCACGAAAATTTGAAGGTAAAATAAGTAATGGGTGAGGACTCTCGTGAGGCGGCTACAAATTATAAAAATTGGACTCATGAGTACTGTTCCATTTCCAAAAGTGAGTTTATTTAATTTTATTATATGTCATGAATGCGTCATGAATGTAAGAATACAAGATTTTGACACGTGTTTTTTAGCTTTGTTCTTTTTTTTTGCCACTTGTGACGTAAGCACTAACAGAAAAACAATAAAATGGTGGAATTTTGTTATAACTACCTCAACCTATGAGTGAAAGAAAGCAAGGTGCTGTATCAGACGTCATTTAGTTAATATTTCACACGCGCGTTTCTATACGTGAATACGTGTGAACAGCAAAATGCAAAGTTTTAAGAATGTGCTGCTTAGCCAAATTTGACAATCCCATTTAAAATGCACGGGCACGCCTACAGAGTCAAAACTTTGCAGTTTTGAAAGTTTGTAATTAAAAGTTGATGTTCTATTTATTTATTATTCTATGCATTTGAGAAACCTTTTAAAACTTCTTATTTATAATCAATTTTTGAATCCGAAGATGGGAACGCGCAATAAGTGAGGAGTGTAGGACTTCGTGAGGCGGGTGCAAATTATAAAAATCGGAGTCATGAGTACCTACTGTTCCATATCTGAATCTGATTATTTTCATTTTGTACATACTTCTTGATTTTCGACGATTAAAGGCGCGATCCGACGTTCTTTGTAAAAATTTGCAAACAAAATCTGACCGCTGCATTCTTACTTTCCCAGTATTTGTATTGACCGTACCGTCACGCGTCAGCCCGCACTGTTTTACAGAGCCTTAACATTGCAGTTTTCTAATAATTATGTATAAATAAGAGTGAAAAAAAGTTGAATTTTCGACAGAGGAAACAAACGGAAGCAATAATAATAATTTTTAATGTTTTTCTTCTTTTATAAAATGCCAAACAATTACTAAATTACAAAACAAATAATAAGATATAAATGTAGTGTAGTACGCCCCTTAAATGAGTCGCAATTAAAGTCAGAGCAGCCTTTTAACATCCATGAACGCACATCAATGTTTGTGGTAAAAAAACGAAATCCACCACATCTCATCAGTCTAATGAGTAATGACAGTTCAGTTTTGTTTCTTTATTTTTGTTCTCGACGCCCATTGCCCAAAGATTATCTAATAAAGATAAAAATCTGTCGTTACGTCCATCCCTCCGGTTACCCAATGTTTAGATTTTTTGCATTTCGCGTCAATGAATTTGTGTGAAGTTGGTGACGTTGACCAATAACAAATCAAGGTAGATTTTGTTGTTTTGACAGTTCATTTTTTTTTCTTTTGTTATTTTAGTAAATTTCATTTCTCTTTTTGTAAAATTTAGCAACAAAATAATAATAATACATGCTATCAATATTTGAAATAATATCTTTAAAAACAAGTCTGAATTGTTTTTATTAATTAATTTCCCTTAAAACAACAAAATGATTTTCCTCAGAAATCAAAAGGAAGGAAAAGAAGAATTTTAAACATTAAATGCCATTTTATCCATATTTGCTGTAAATATTATTTTTATTTTCATAAATGTTTCTGGATGTTTTTTAAATGTCTTCCAAATATAACAGATTGTTTTTTAATACGCAACACGGCAATTATAATTCATGATTATTTTACGTTTCCCCTTAAAATCATGAGCTGTGGTGGATTTCGATCATGATGGAGGTAGGATTCTCCCGAACAAGGGTGTGTTCATAAATGTACGCTAAGCTAAGATCACACTTGTATTTTCAGTTTGTATTTTGTGTTTTTTTCAAATTTTTATTTCTATTTTTCAATATCGGATATCCTTGTACTTTATTTACGTATCTAAACTTTTTAAGACACGAAACAAGTGCAAGATCAGATACAGCTTTGCGCATTAGTGGACTATAGCTAGGTTATAGCATTGAGTTTATAAACATAGAGAAATCAAGATGGTTTCAAACTCACCGAAGTAGATGTCGCTAAATGATCATATCGAGTAATTATTATTGCAATAATTCCATGTGACGAACATCCCTCAACCCCAACCGAACAATTTTTTTCAGTATACATTTTTATTTGTTTTTCTTTATTTCTCTTGCCTTTTAACTCAAGAATAATTGCTACTAGAGTAAAAAACACAAGTCGATAGTAACGAAATCCTAAGAGCAAAGTTTGAAACTTCCACATGATTTCTCTATGTTATAAACTCAATGGCTGAAAATTATAGTCAACCTTTATTTAAGGAATTAACGTCACACCACTTAACATTATTTCAATTTTAGAACAGTTGTCTAACTTTTACTCAAGAATAAACACTTTTTAACTTCCAGTTATTTATTCCACTGAAAGGGGTTGTTGACGAATTTATGCAGTATTTGTGCGTAGTTACATTCCACAAAGCGATTTCAAGAGAGTGAGCTGTCAATCTATCAGAGATTTTATTGTGCTGCATTAAAAATATAATGCTAAGGTTTGCTGTTTTTAAAGTTAGACAACTTCATTAAGAAAATGTATACTTTATGCCGTTTATAATACGGAAAAACGTATTTTTAACCAAGTTTCACATTAAATTGCTTTTAGTTTCGAGTTAAATCGACTATAATTTTGCGCCAATGGTTATTGATTTTAGCAAAAAAACAATATTTAAATTATAAAAACAATGAAAAATGTTTTTTTTTTTACATTTGCGCGTTTATAGAATCAGTAGTAAAAAGAGACTGTATACTTATTTTCTGGATTCAAATTGATTAAGTAAAATGTTTACTGATGTGTTTGAAACAGTAAAAAACGGAAAATATATTCTATGTTATTATTGTCATCGATTCACTTTCATATTTTGCATCAAATAATATGAAAGGACTAATGTCGATTTCAATGGTGCCAAGAAAGAACTGTTTTTCGTTTTTCTTTTGCAAGTAGGTTTTGAACTGATAGTTCAATTGAACGGAATCCGTTACCTTCTTTTCTTTTTATATCGAAACAAACAAACAAACGAAAATGCAAATACAAATATGTGTAGTATTTCTCATTATAAGCTTAACTTTAACTTGTGAGTCACTAGTGTAGAAACAGCCTAACCAACCAATAAACAAGTATATGAACAGACCAAACAAATTTGAATCTTGTTTAAAAACTCTAGAAGTATAAAAAATGCATTTTGATTTAACCAGTATTTGTGGCATCAGATTTATTTTAATATAACAAGGATATGTTCATAAATGCACGCTTAGCTATGATCACACTTGTATTTTCAGCTGGTACTTTATTTTAAGACGCCATTCTCGTAATAGAAGCAAAATCGTAACTTATATATATATACATTTATTGGAAACATATTTTTATTTCGTGTTTTTTCAAAGAATATTTTTGTTTTTTTCATATATTTTTGGGTTCGGGAGACGGATGCTTTAAAATGCTTTAAAAATTTGTTTGTATGTATTATGTTAATAGAAAATAAAGTTCTGTCTAAGTCTAATCTAAACAAAATTAATATTGGCTTTTTGTGCGAATAACTGTTTGATAATTTCTTAATATTAGTCGTGTTTTGTTGGTAATTTTTAGTTAGTCAGCACTGGAAAGCACCAATGAAACGCTATATTCACTTTTGTATCCACTTTTTTATTTTATATCAAAGTTGGTATTCTTGAATTTATGCCAAGCCGAAGTTTCAATTAATTTTATGGATGTGTCTGCAAAGTATGGCTATTTGTATATGCCGAGTTGGTCAACTTGTACCCCAACTTCCACTACAAACAAATAAAAACCGGATAAACAATCATAATTTATCTTGAATATTACCAAACTGAATTCCAAATTATATAATTTTATTTAAAGATCAGCTTTGGGGCCGGTTATAGCGATGAGGAAAACCCATCAGGAAAAGTAGAAACAAATGATAACAGGATTTTTTTCCTGATGTGCGTTTATAGCGATCAGGAAAAAAGTGTCAGTAAACAGGCTGTTTTCCTGATTGAAATGCACATGAAAAACTTTACTTTGTATGTATATAGAAACTATAGTAGTTTTTGTCGTCGACGATTTATACTTTCTAACAATTTGCGTAAATTATCGCTGTTCGCACAAAGGAACTAGTGTAGACATATATTGTGCGAAAGAGTTGACTATATTATTTTGGCTTTGACAACAATGACGAGGGTGAGCAGTTTGAAAAATTTCTGTTTTTTGACAGATTAAAAACAAGGGGAGAAGCATTAGTCATTGGCTGCTTGGCTGCTGCCACGAAGTTGAAGACGAAATGAAATAATAAAAAAGTAAGTAGGTATGTAATTTATATTTTATAACCGAAAAAAAAATAGATAAGTACATATAGGTATATTATTGATATACCTACCTATTTTTCTAGCTGACGTGTTGACGCCAAAATATTTCTTTAAACTTGAATACGTTGAGAAATTATTAAAATTGCAATAAAAAACATGTTCGATATTCAAACACACATGGACTTTGATGGTCAGCACAAAGCTGAAAAATACTCCCGGTTCATAATCACTTTGTTCGGCATCGTTGGCTTGATCTGGGGTGCTATCATCCAGCAATTTTCCCAAACTGTTTATATTCTAGGAGCTGGATTTCTTCTTGCAGCACTCCTCACTGCTGCACCATGGGCCATATACAGACGTCACCCATTGAACTGGCAGAAACCTCGTCCCGAAACAACACCCAACGGTGAAGAATCAAAGAAAAAGAACAAATAATTCCATTCCTAGAAGACTAGAAATAAAAATATATGTGCTTATATATATTTTATGCCAAGACTCGGGCACAGATAAGTTTATTTCAGATTAGTTTCCTCAAATAATTAATATTTTGTTTTTGTTGCAGATGAATGAAAATGAAAAAGGGATTTATCAAAAAATGGTTACCATATTGATAAATTTGCAGCAATTTTTTTTCTTAATAAGTTTTGCATACTATGTTAAGAATTTGTGTTTTGTATTAAACAAGTAACAAAAGCTGCTTAATAAAGTTTAAAACTTAATCAAAACAAACAAAAATAATTTTTAATAAAATTTTAAGCTAGCCGTATATAGGTACAGGATAGAGTTATGAGACAAATTTATCATCGTTTACATACGTATGGTTTGAAGTGGCTTCGCAGGCTCGGTTGTATTTTCGGAAAATTGAAAATCGAATCGAGTAGATGCCAAACAA
The DNA here is from genome assembly GCA_951217065.1 of Baccha elongata. NCBI lineage: Eukaryota > Metazoa > Arthropoda > Insecta > Diptera > Syrphidae > Baccha > Baccha elongata. The sequence continues at coordinate 387,337 of CATNUY010000043.1, forward strand.
TTCTTGCATTATACCTACTTAAGTGAGGAAAATAAATACAGGTACGTTAATTTTTTCATATGTTAACCATGGTTACATAACTAAAATTTGTATACAAAATCATCTTATGTTTAGTTATTAAAAGATACCATTCAGTTATATGTTGCCGCATTTCAGTATCTCTTTATGGAAACAATGTAGATTTTAAATTTCCTGTTTAGTTTGATGTAAGGTAGGTATCTAGGTACCTATAAGAAATCAAGTTAAAAAATAAAAGTCTGTTTTTTAAATCATGTGATACAGCGATTGAAGGGTGGCACTCCCTAGATCACGAATATGCATTTTTTAAGTCGCTAGGACGCTTAGTTTAGCTGCAAATCAAGTTTAAAGATGTCAACTTTGATACCCGTAGGACGCTTAGTTTAGCCGCATATCAAGTTTAAGGATAAAAGTCTGTTTTTCAAATCAAGTGATACAGCGTTTGAAATGTGGCACTCCCTAGATCAAAAATATGCATTTTTTAAGTCGCTAGGACGCTTGGTTTAGCTGCAAATCAAGTTTAAAGATGTCAACTTTGATACCCGTGTCCATGATTTTCTTTCATGATTTTCTTCCAATAAAGCAAGTTTTGCTTCACCAATTTATAACTTTATTTTTATAAAATTTGTAAATTTTATTGAGTTATTTACTTTTCAAAAATTTGCATCGCAAAATGTATGCATACAACAACAACACAAGCATTTTCAATGGAATATGTAATTGTGACGTCTCATTGTTTCGTCAGCAGCTTCATTCTGTAATGGAAAAAAATTTACTCTCATCACATATCATGCTGTGGCAACGAGAACTGAAACTTCAAAAATCAAAATAAAAAGTTATGATTTAAAAATTTCGTTCTTGGAAAAATTTTCACACGAGGGAAATTTCGTTGTTGCAGATGGGGATGACATAATATGTAATGAGAGAAATAATTTTTTAAATAAAAAGAGGGAACTAAGAGACTCACACACGAAATGCTAAAAGATACTAAAATTCAGAAAGCTAAACTGTACGACCAAAGAAAAACTTATCTCTCATGTAACTACACGAAAGTCATGTTTTGTGGTGGAGTTGGGTTTCAAAAAAGATTTAAGGGTTGCCAGTTCAGTCTTCATCTTTTAAATATTAGAATGTTCAAATGGTATAGGTTTAGTTTTAAGTTTTGGTTTTAGTTTATTTCATCAATTAGAAAACATAGCTTCTTTTAGACTAAGATAAATACCTACATACATAACTTAAGTGTTGGTGGGTGCATAATACAAAATTTAATCAAAAAATATGTGTTTTAGCTTAGCATTAAATTTTAACATCTTTATTATTAATATGAATTACATTACTAATAAATGAGACAAAACAAGGAATTTAAATGATTCTCTTGAACAATTTGAATTAAAATCAACTATATTACAAATTAAATTTGCCTCCCTGATGCAACGGGAGATAGTTGATACTCAAAGTCTAATTTAAAGTGAAAGCTTCTAATACCCCTTAAATACTTTACATAATAATTTAAGATTCGATTATTCAAAGAACTAAGTGGGGGACAGTTTCTATCCCCTTTCTAAATAAGCATTAGATCATTTAGAAAGGGGTAGGGCCGTTCCCCAGTTGATTCCTCAAAACTCGAATCCTGTGTATTTAGATGTCACATACACTGTTTACTAAAACCTCAAAAATAGGTTGGAACTCTAATAACTCATCTATCTGATCATAATAGATAGGTTATTATCGTCGTCTACCGCTTTGACCCTCGCTCAAGAAAATAATGTCAGTATAGGAGTTCATCTCAAGGAGGTATTTAATACCCTGACTTTATTTGAGAATAAAGTTATCCATCAGACAAACTTACTTGACCGAGATAAAGAAAAAAACAAGAAAACTAGAAAAACTGTTATTTCCTTAATTAATTAATTACCTTTCGCATCTCCACGAGTCAGTTGATCAACTCGGAGAAATAGGGTACTACCGCTCGACTGCTGCTACAGGTCCTAAAAGTTGCTTCAGCTGGCTCAGTCATCAGGGAAGTGAGTCTATGCTGCAGAAGCGCGTAGTGGGTTTACATATTGATGGACCTGGAATCTTGTTGTTGGATGACTCTGATAATTTAAAATGCAAAGCTGAAAAGCTAAGGGCCGATGTACTTATTTAAAAAAAAAGGAATGAAGCTGAGTTAAGATGGAAAAAGAATAGAAGTTAGAAAACCGTGAAAATTTCACGAACAGGACTAGATGTTAAAAGTCTCTTCGGATTACGTTACCCCATAACCCAACCATTTGTTCCATATCATCCGATTAAGTTTACTGGAACCCTAATAAAAATGGAGAAATAGGTGTATTTATTTCCCCCTTTATCGCCTAACTTCCCGTCCGAAAGTCGCGAAAGGACCTTAAACGTTCCTTGCAACCCTTACCTATGATGAATCTACTGGCAAAAATTTGTGTAGATGCATCCCTCTAAAGAACGAAAATCCGTGTGTCTACACCTAAGTATGTTAAAAATAAAAAAAACTACATTCTGTTAAATCTTTCGAAGATTAAACTTATAGCGGTCGAAGATGTTGTTGTTGTTGTTGTTGTTGTTGTTGTTGTTGTTGTTGTTGTTGTTGTTGTTGTTGTTGTTGTTGTTGTTGTTGTTGTTGTTGTTGTTGTTGTTGTTGTTGTTGTTGTTGTTGTTGTTGTTGTTGTTGTTGTTGTTGTTGTTGTTGTTGTTGTTGTTGTTGTTGTTGTTGTTGTTGTTGTTGTTGTTGTTGTTGTTGTTGTTGTTGTTGTTGTTGTTGTTGTTGTTGTTGTTGTTGTTGTTGTTGTTGTTGTTGTTGTTGTTGTTGTTGTTGTTGTTGTTGTTGTTGTTGTTGTTGTTGTTGTTGTTGTTGTTGTTGTTGTTGTTGTTGTTGTTGTTGTTGTTGTTGTTGTTGTTGTTGTTGTTGTTGTTGTTGTTGTTGTTGTTGTTGTTGTTGTTGTTGTTGTTGTTGTTGTTGTTGTTGTTGTTGTTGTTGTTGTTGTTGTTGTTGTTGTTGTTGTTGTTGTTGTTGTTGTTGTGTAACGAGCGGACGGGTTGATGCGCCCCCCGCTACATAAAATAAAAAATAAGAAATAATAAAACGAGAACTGGAGGGTAAGTATTGGGTGACGAGGTGTTGTAACGTACTGATATGATCAAACGACACGACAAACGAAACCAGAAATAATTTGTATCTAAACTTCAAAATACCAACCTAAAACAAATGACTTCCATTCCCTATTTAATATTCTTCTTATATCTATGTAACGAGAGTTCCCATCCAGGATCCTGACATAATATTATGAGTCCCATCGATATAGAAAGATGAAAGAGAAGAAACACCCTTATGTGTGTAAGGTCACTGACCTAGCACAGGATCGTTCTTCCTTACCCTCTCTACCTCGAGAGAACTCGACATATGTCGATGGTATATATGTCATTCTTATCACACCTAGGATCATCAGTCATATATCCCTTGGTTAAAACTGATGAAATCTTGACTTCGTGTAGATATTTACTATGTTCGAACTATTGCATCAGAGTATGCGATATAATTGGAAGAGGGTTAAATTCTTCTACCTATATGGTTAAGTAGGTATCGCTATCTACGCAATTGTTTTCACTGATAACACAAAAATAGAAAAAGGATCCTACACCTGCTAACCTATCTGACTCTTAGTACTCATTGCTAAGCACGTCCGAGCCTAAGCCAACAGGGTGACTAATGTTCGACTGCCGCCGCAGGTCTGCTAAACATCGCCTTGGCCAGCTCAACGGTTCAAGGAAGTGGATCATGCTGCAGGAACAAGTAGTCGGTGCTACAAATTATTAGACCTGGAGTCTCGGTGACGGCTGACTCAAGTAAGTTTTCAGATGCTAGTGCTAAGAAGCAAAAAGGGCTGACGCCGAAGAAAAATTTTAGTGCGATGATATAGTCAAAAAAAAATAAAAGTTGAAGAAGATCAGTGGAATTCATATGAATTGGACAAGATGAATGTAGTCCATTCGGATTATCTTAACCCAATAACCCTACCAAACGTTCCTTATCATCCGAAAGAATTTTTCAGGAACCCTTCAAAAGTCGGAGGAAACAGCTGTAATAATTTCCTCCTTACGCCTAACTTCCCGACCAAAAGTTGCTAAAGGCCATTGAACTCCCTTGGCTACTTTTCCCTTGACGTACCTCATGGCGAAAATTGATGTAGGTACATCCCGCTAAAATGAGTGAAATTCGTGTGACCCGCTACTAATACATGATTAGAATGTTGTCGACTCTATATAGAACGACGTTATTGTTGTTGTTGTTGTAGTTGTTGTTGCTGTTGTTATCAAAGAGGTTCCTCAGGATTTCACGTACATGACTCCAGTCACGACCCCTATCCTTAGGTTTTTAAACAGCCATGTTACCTAAAACTGTAGAAAACTTGGAAAAAGAAAATCAACTTCCCTATGACTGATTTAACAATCATACTAATCAACGAAATTAATGAAAATCAAAAGAAGTTATTTTCATTTGATATCTTATACATTTTTTATTTAAATAAATCTTAAAATCTAACAAAGTTACTTTTTTCTTTATAACCCTTAAAAGAAAAATAAAATTTCCATATACACTGACTGAATTCATATAATATAAACTGTTTCTCTCAAAAGATGTGGTTATAATAATGAACAAAGAAAAATTTAAATGAATGACCCTCATACGCCTAAGTGTCTATACACAGAGAAACTGCTACCCTATGTATTTAAGTTATTCAAACTAAAATCAAAAAAAATGTAAAATTTTATCTTTTTATCTAAAATTTACTATATCGAAGAAATGGAAATTGAAAGAGAACAAACTTTCACTACCATCTAAAATAGATGGAAGTAAATACCATTAAATTTCTCGACCAAAATCGTAAGTTCAAAAAAAAACTTGTCTTATTCAGACTTGAACTTTATTTGAGGATCGAAGTTTTAACTTCCCCTCTATCGCGACACGAAAAGATATTGCGTTTAATATCTTTCAATATAATAAACTACTACGTAAACCAATCGAATGAAAATGAACATGAACTCTGTCGAATTTGTATTTCGGCTGCTTAACTCTGCAATGAGATAACTCAAGGCCAGTCAAGGTAGATTGGTACGATAGCCTTAAATTCGAAAGAAATCGTTCTACACCGTCTGATTATAATTAACCAGTTTCTTTAATTAAACCGAACAAATAAAAATTTTAAGTGGTTAAATACAACTATGAAATTTCAAATTCCCGAAGAAATTCCCTTAAGTAGGTAATTTCATCAACGATAGTACACGAATGAAAAGATTTTTAAAAGACTTTATAAGTCTGCCCACAATATCCCTTTGCTAAAATCAAAGAAGAATATTCCTCAACGAAAATCACCAAAAGCTTGGGTTTCGGAGTTCAAAATTTAATATAAAAATCAAAATGTAATATTAAATAAAAATATCAATATAGTGTGGTAAAAATTTTAAATTTTGTAATATGATATAATATAGTTACATATAATCAATTTGGACAAAAAGCTAAATAAAAACTAAAAAGGTTCGACGGGGAGAAGGTGCACCCTATCACTCGAAGAATGTATAGATTCAAATTATGGTAATATTCAGATTTAAGTTTTGTTACAAAAAAAAATTTATATTCTTATTTGTTTCCAGATTTGGGTACACATGATTCAGAAAATTAGTCGAAATCCCGAAAGTAGGTATCAATAATTGATATGTATCATGAACGAATGATACTATTCACTTCTTGACCTTTGCACTTTTTTTTTTGTTACTCAAATTTACTTTATTGTACACCGCTACGACGAATATTTAATTGAACTGAAATAGGTATTAGAAAGTATTATTGTTTCCTTTCCCTTCCTTTTCTTGTTCTTTATCTTTGTGACTGATATTGCGTCACTTTTAGGCTAAATGAAATTATTTTGTTGGTGGCGGTTTCTCTTTACAAAGAAAAATATTTTTTTAAAGTATACTTTTAGGAGGTTTGTTATATTTCTTTCTTTTCAATTTAGGTTTTTACTTTGTACTGACAATCAAAGTTATCTTTCCCAACAGTTACTTTAAAAGACTTTATATACCTCAGATAGGTATCAATTTACGTATATAAGTATATACGAATACACAAAAGATGAAATGACTTTAACAAATTACGTTAGAAACTAACTGTTCCATAGACAGTATGAAATTTATAAATGTACTGTAAAATTTTCACTGTTATCACATCCACAAAATTTATATCTTAAATAGGTTTTTATATACCTATATGACCAGAAAGGATAATTCATAAATACTCAATTAAATTCAGACCAGAGGATCAATAAAATAGAAGATACGAATTTCGTTTATAAAAATATATTGGTCACAATACCTTATATCCATGAATATTTTTGGAATTTTGTTGTATAAAAATATGTACTTAGGTACTTTGGAACATCTTGATGATTGAAAATTAATTTTTCCTCTTTACAGGTGGTTGCTGATGGTGGAGTCCCTCGTTGAATTTCAAATAGCCGCATATTTGTAATTTCCAATTAGGTCCTCGGTCTTGTCCGACCAATGCTTCCATATGATGTTGCTGATTTTTAGATTTCTGATATAATTTTTGAAGAATATCAATCCTGATAGTGGAATGTACACCTTTTCCTGGCATAGGTAGGTACATATGACTTGATGTGTTGTATGACGTGTACATACGTATATAATCGTATTAAAAAAAGCCAGGCAGGACTTTTGTTGGGAGTGTGGCAAAAATTGTGCTCGTGAACTTTGGTGTGAGTGTGGGCGTTTTGGTGGTGCATACACCACGGCCACTTTGGTTCACCAGTTCCGTTGATTGCCACTCCGTTTTGTGTTCGCTGCCTGCATAAAAAAAAGAAGTTTTAGTTTCATGAATTATACAAAAAAAATGGAATTTTCTAATTATGGTAAATTTATATTACTACAAAGCCAAAAATATATTTTCTACTATAAGCGTTTCTACCTATCTAGCTACGTAATAAAAATTGCGCAAAGATGAACTACTGATCAACTATATACTTTACCCTAGTGATAATTTGTTACCTCTATAGATAATTTTCACGTGTTTTTTTTTTTCTTAAAATTAACCACGCTGTCGTGTGTCATATTGTTTTATATATGGTTTTTTTATTAATAAAAATTTCACACATTTTTACCTGGCTTGTTTTGTTTCTTTCCTCGTCTTTTAGATGAATTTTTGGGTGCTTTTGTTGAGACACTTTCTTTTTGCTTTTGTGTCCACAATTTGCTCCCTGCTCACTGCGCTTTTTTCCAATAAGAGCACCCTTGTTTGAGTATTTTTGTGACGATGGATTTGCGATTTTTTTTTTTTAGCTTTTTATTGTAGGTAATTTTATAGGTGATTAATTTGATGGTACTGATCAGGTTTTCGATCTGTTTTTGCCTAGATTAACCTATTGACCAATTGTTGCATCGATTATGTCGTAAGAAAAATATAAAAAAAAATCACTGACGATACTATATTCTTGAAATATTGTTTGTTAGACCACGGAGAATGTGGTTTTTATTACGTATCTACATTATTTTACCAAAAAAACTTTCTCACCTGCGTTTTGCCTTCCGAGAATTTATAGTAATCCTTATTTTGCCGTATAATCCTGACTTTTTTCGTTTTCACAATTTATTTGTTATTTTCTCTACTTTATTGCCCTTATTAATAGGGTTGTATAATTCGACTTTTACTTACGGGGGTGAAATTGAAAAAGAATAATTGATCGGAAAACTTTATTCACGTTGACTCGTCTGCTTCAAATTTTAGATTCGTTTCTTTACGAAACTCCTCCTCCTTTTTAGTCATATATTAACTTGGCTGTAGATAAGTTATTATTCTACTACTGAGTTTGGTACGCTGCAATTTACTTTGTTGCCTCACGCCTGTTCTCACTTGGACTCACGTGAAGTGATGATATATTTATGAATTACTTTTAATGTCTTTTTCTATTATTAACCAATATTTATATTAAGATTTCGGGTAAGTTAAATTTCGGTAAGTAATATTTTGTGTATGAATAAAAAAAAATTTTTGTAATATTTTTCTTTAGTGTTTTCTTTAGCCATGAGTTTCTTCGATGTTGATGACTGAATGCCAAGTAAGTATTACAAATATTTTGTATAAATCTTTCCAAAAGAAATAGGTAAGTACAAATATATTTTGTACGTGAAAATATATTAATGAATCGTCGCAAGTTTTGACTTGTTTTGACTTTTCGGTTTTAGTGTAGATGGATAAAAACGTCGATTATTTGTGACTGAATGGATTGACAAGTACTAGATTTTTGAGTAAGTATTTTGTTTGAAGATTTTGCGGTTCGGTTGTATTTCGTGGATATGAAACTAAGTTTTTCGTGGTCATTGACTACTGAGTAGTACTCTTCTAACTTGACTGATGAAAATTTTTGTCTTCATAGTTTTAGATATTTTTGACTTATCACTCTGATTATTTGTTGGCGAGCAACTACCTTTTCTTTTGTGTTGTCTATTACCACTCTCTTTCCACTCTTCACGTTATCTTTACTTATTTTACTCTTTAGAGTAGTACTAAATCTATCTCATTCTATCATTTTATTTATCTAAACAAAATCTATATCTTTATGCGTGCCTTATTTTTCTGAGTTTTTCTACTTCCTTCATTCTACTCAACTAGATATTAAATATGACAAAAAAATTACTACTACATTTCTACAAATTGATTCTTCTTACTCGCTGATAAGATTTTTCTATCTCAACTATTTATTTTTCTCAATCAATTACTACATTTCTCTGTTTTTCTCTATGTTACCTGCTGGTTATCGACTTTTACTAATATTTCCTAAGGCTTTGAAGTAGATATAAATCTTACCATGTTCTGGGGTACGGCTCGATTCGCGCACATCATTGCGTAGTACATTTTCCTCTTGGCCCATCACTATAAGTATCCACCATTTCGTTCAGTATTGATATCTATAGTTGTTTCCATTTATTTTGGTGTTGCTGTCTACTTCTAAAACGCTTTTTTGCCTCCTTTGCCTCCATTTCAATGTCTGTGTTTGACATTGCTATTATTTAATTGTGTGGCGCATGGGTTTTCTTATGCCTGAGTATATTTTGTGTTTACTTTTATGAACCGGTAGGAGTAGTGATGCGTGTACCTGATAGGTTTGTTTCTTCGCTACTTCCTATAAATTTGTCTTTGCTTAATAAAAGTTTATTTTCTTACCATTGAAGTCGGTAATGCAGATGTAGGTTCGTTGGAGATGAATGGAAAAAATTTTTAAATTGGTTGGGTTTTTAAATGTAGAAGGTGAATTGAAGTTATGAATTTTATTGCCTACTGTCGGGGTAGGTGAGGTAGATTTTCCTACAAAACATCTTCGTTGTGTGTAGTGCAAGCACATACAACGACGATGGAAAAGAAAAACTGCCTTGATTGTATAAAAGTGTTGATGAAAGTTTTGATGAATGAGTACGATACCCACGACCCTTTGTCTCATGTGCAGCTGAACTAGCCGGTTATGATAGACTGTTGTTTTCTGCCGATTTTATGTTTTACTTGCGTAGATCCTTGGTATGCACTACCATCTCAAAACCTTTTTCGTCCTTGACGCGGTATAAATTGTTACCAACTATTTTTACTACATGCGCTTTCAGAAACTTTGGACATAGTTTAGCGTTTAAATGTTTGGCTGCGTTGCTTAGAGTAAAGTTTCTACGGAAAACTTTATCTCCCACGTTGTATGACACTAATCTGCTTCTTAGATTGTAATTATGTTCGTAATTTTCATGCGCCTGATTTAAAGCGGTTTTTAAGTATGCATGTAATATACCCATCTTTGCAGCTTTCGGCAACCAGTTAATCTCAGACTGGTTCAAACCGTCTAATTTTCGTAACAGACGATAGTCAGACCCGTGTTCCACCATTTGCTGTCCAAATAAGGCCTCATATGGAGACATACCTATGACGCTGTGTACTGATGTACGCAAAGCACTACTTATCTCTGATAGGTGTATGTCCCAATTGGTTTGCTTGGGGTCTATATAGGCACGTATGGCACTCAATATAGAACGATTAACCCTTTCACTGGCATTAGCCTGTGGTGCATAAGATGCGGTTTTGATATGTGTAATATCAAAGTTGTCTAAACAATTTCCAAAATCTTTACTAATAAATTGGGATCCATTATCGGATAACAGAGTCTCTGGAACTCCAAATATTAAAAATATCTCTTCTGTAAGAAATTTGATCAATTCGTTTGAATTTGCTCTTTTAAGCGGTTTAATTAACACGAATTTTGTTAATTGATCTAAAGCAATAACTATAAAAGTATTCCCTCTTTTGGATCTAGGATACGGTCCTAAAAAGTCCACATATAAATGTTGAAACGGACGGTCAACCGTGAAGGCTTTCCCCATCTCGGTACGTAAAGTACTATTAGGTGCTTTAGTTGTTTTGCACATATCACAGTTATTCACGAATAATTTTACTTGACTGCTCATCGCTGGCCAATAGAACCGCTGTCGGAGGCGGTATAAAGTCTTAGCGATTCCTCCATGCGACGATCTAGGTGGGCAATGAGCTTGCTCTACCAATGTTCCAGTCAGCTGCGACGGAACCCAAAGCTTCCACGACAAGTCCTCCTGAATAGGATTACCTGTGGCGTGTTTTACTCTTTTATATACGAAGTTTTCAGATATTTGCAGATCAGGTAAACGTTCTGCATTCTTTTCAATATGTGCTATAATCTGAGAGTATTCCTCTGACTTGAACGCTGGATCTTTTAGATCAATGCTTAATACTTTAACTGAATTTGAAGTGGTGGTTTCAAGGGTGGGTTTCTCAACATCCATGGAGTCTACTTCATATACCCTTGACAACGCGTCAGGCACATGGTGTTGAGATCCACGCCTATGGACCACCTCAAAGTCAAAACTTTGAAGCTTGAGGCTCCATCGAGCTAACCTTCCCATTGGATCCTTCAAGTTCATCAGCCACCGTAGACTAGCATGGTCAGTTATCACTACGAATTTATATCCCTCGACGTAAGGTCGAAATTTGTAAATCCCTTGGACAGCAGCCAAGCATTCCCGTTCGGTGACGGTGTAATTTCTTTGAGCTGAGTTCAGCTTCTGTGAATAGAAATAAATTGGTTTTTCGTTGCCGGCATCATCTAATTGACAAAGAACGCAACCTATCCCTGTGGATGAGGCATCGCAACAAATAATGAACTGTTTATTAAAATCGGGGTTTATTAACACTGGTGCTGAAGTTAACGCTTTCTTAGTAGCTTCTAAGGCTGCTATAGCTTCCGGACCGAATTCGAATTTTTGTTTCTTTTTCAAGGTGTCTGAAATGGGAGCAGTGAGAGTTGAAAAGTTTTCTATAAATCTTCTGTACCAGCCCGCCATTCCTAAAAATCGTCGGACTTGACGTAAGGTGGTTGGCACAGGAAACTCTACTATCGCTGATACTTTGTTAGGATCAGCTTTTAGACATCCTTGACCTACAATATACCCTAAATATTGCAATTCGCGGAAACAAAATTTAGATTTTTCCACGTTAATGGTTAAACCAGCATCAGTAAGATGCTTTGCTACTTTACGAAGTGTCGAAATATGATCGTTGAAATCTTTCGAGATGACCAAAAGATCATCGAGGTAAATGAACACCTGGTTTCTCAACTCGCGAGGAATTACCTTGTCCATTAAGCTCGTCAAACTTTGCGCAGCATTCGAGAGTCCGAACGGCATCACTTTAAATTGATACAACGGTCTCCCCGGGACTGTAAACGCTGTCTTCTCCCGTGATTCTTTCTCCAGGGGCACTTGCCAGTAAGCATCTTTCAAATCCACGCTAGAGATATAACGTGTTTCGGAAAGGCGTGCTAGCAATCCTTCAATGTGCGCAATTGGATTCGCATTTTTCTTAGTTACGGCGTTAACTTTTCGGAAATCGAGGCATAGGCGGTTTTTTCCCGGTTTTCTCACCAGTACTACTGGTGAGGACCATGCACTCTTACTTTCCTCGATAACACCTAACGAGATCATACGATCCAATTCCGTGTACACAAGGCTTTGTACTGCTGGCGATATGGGATAGTGACGTTGTTTAATGGGTTCTGCGTCTCCCGTATCTATAGAATGTTCCATCAAATGAGTACGTCCGAGACCTCGAACGGCGAATGACGGAAATAGCTTAATTGTATTTTGAAGAATAGTAGATTCCTCTACGGATAGGAGACATTCCGGCTTAATTGCCTGACCGGTTGTTGTCTCGGTAACAGTATCTAAAGATGAAATGATTTGCGGAGCTAATTTAAATGTTTTCCAAAAATCGATGCCTAGATATAAATCTTGGGCTAAAGATGGCACTATGTACAGATCAATTGGAAGACTTAAATCTTTGTATGTAATATTTGTAGTGACCACCCCAGCAATACGCTGTTTGGTTCCATCGGCAGTGGATACACTACAATCGAATTTTCTATAAGGAATATTAGCATCTTCAAGATGTTTAGCGGCACCGTTACCGAGGCAACTAATGCTCGCTCCGGAGTCGAGTAAACCAAGCCATTTATGTTTAAATAATTCTACTTTTAGGTAGGTACGTGGATCGGACGATCGCTGACTCGACGACTGGTTTCCCTTACACTTTAGACAGTTAGGGGATAGAACATCGGGTTGACCGCATCTGTAACAGAAAATTTTATTCTGAGGTTCGGTGCAGTCTAAGAAAATATGGCCGTTTTTATGGCAATTCCAACATATCGCTTTCTCAAAACTTATTTTTGTCTCTCGGTTTCTGTGTCTTTGGAAAGCTTCTAGAGCTAGAGACATATCCTCTGCGACAGGTTCTGTTTGCATCTCCATCTCGCTCACTTGCTTTCTTATGGGGTTATTGAAGATAGGTGGCATCCTTGGACGTACTGGCTCGTGTTGGGTTAAATAGCGTTCCATCTCTCGACAAGTATAAACCAGATCAGCTAGTCTTGACGTACGGAAAGTTATTAGCAGTTCACCCATTCGGCGTTTGACATTTTGTTTAATGATCTCGGCCAACTCTTCGTTTGGACGAGGATTTTTCATTTTTGAATTTAATTTTAAAATGGCATCGTAAAATGCATCAAAACTTTCGCCAGGTGCTTGCTTTCGCTCGGCCATCTGTCTTGAGATTTCTGAGTCTGTTTCTAAACTTCCGTAGTGGTCAATCAGTGCTAGTTTTAAGGCTATCCACGAGGTTTGCGGATTGTTTTTAAGGTATATCCAATACCATACCTCTGCTGGACCACTTACAAAATGGTGGAAGTTAGAAACTATTTCATCCCACGATGCGCCGTAGCTATCTTTAACTTTATCTAATCTGAAAAGGAACTCATCTACCGTCATATTCTTCGAATTGAAAGAAATCCCCCACTTTTGATAGTGTGGCGAACGATAGATGGATGCCGCTGGTGATGGCATTGGTACTCTCGCGTCTCTATTCGCGGATGTGGTGTTGAATTGAATCCTGTTCAATTGTTCATAAAAATCAGGTTCAGTTGGTCGATTAGCTTCTCTTCTTGTAGTAGATGCTACTCTTTCGGGCCATACTCTCGGAAAGTCGGGAACATTTAGGCCGATATTTGTTGTAGGTTCTCTCTGCGTGGTATAAACTGGTCGGTTGGGCGTCGGTTGGTCACAAAGAGGTATTGATGGAGGTGCTGGCTGTCTTGGAAGGTTGAACTGGGCTAATGCATTATGCATCGCCTCATTCATCTTCTCTAACAATATGGCTTGGCTTTGGGCTAGTGACTCTTGTAGCGCCTTCCGATCTTCGGCTCTATTGAGACCAACCGCTGCCAAAGCGACTTCCTTTATATATGATTCATACTCTTCGTCACGTCTTAAAGGTGTTCTTTCCAGGAGTATCTGTCTTGCGGGTGTTCTTAAGGTTTCATCAGCTAGGATCCGCACGCGTTCGTTTTCTTGGCTTTCTCTATGTGATGGACCTGCTTCCTCAACACGACTTTCGTCCACAGCTTCGCCGGGTTCCATCGTCATATTATGGAACAGATCTTGGTTTTTCCGAAAACGTGTGTTGTGTGGTTCCGGAGTTACCGCTCGATGACCTGTAGGAGACTCTGGTTCAGACTGCTTCTTATTCCCTTTGTTTTCAGACATTTGTCCTTTTTCCTTCCTTCGTCCCATTAAAACAAATTTCCCAAATTGATTTACAAAAAAAAATTTTTGGTTGTTTCGAATAAAGTGTTTATATGGAGATCCTATAAAAAAAAATTCAATATCTAAATAAGCTTACTAACTACCTACTATAAAAACTAAGCTAATCCCTACTATAACCTATAACTAATCCTACAATAACTTATTAACTAACCTTAACCTAATCTTCTTTGTGGGTAAACCCCTTGATAAACTCAAAAAAACTATAAACTGAAAACTTAATAAATGTAACTTGATTCAAAAAAAAATTCAAATATATGAACTCAAATTTCCCTTAAACTCAAAAAAAAATATATATACTAAATCAGAAAAAAAATATTAAATATAAACTTTATAGATAAGGTTTCCTGAACTAAATTTCAAAAATATATCAAAAAAAATTAATGAAAACTAATACTCAACTATACTAAATTTTTGCTACCAGCATGGACTTAATGAACTAAATGTTTGCTACCAGCATATACTATACTAAATTTTGCTACCAGCATGAACTTAAATTTGATTTGCTACCAGCATTACTAAATTAATTTGCTACCAGCATGAATTTAAATTTGATTTGCTACCAGCATTACTAAATTAATTTGCTACCAGCATGAACTTAAATTTGATTTGCTACCAGCATTACTACATCTAAATATAAATTTTCCAAAAAAAAAATTTTCTCAAAAAATCTCAACTAAATTTCTTTTCAGGTTTTCTATCTTGTTTCAGGTTCGGAGCCGTGACTGTCATCTTCCACTTCCCGCGCAATTCCTCAACAACATAAAATTTCAAAAAAAATTTTTTGACAACAACAACCACAACAAATATGGTCACATGAATCTTCACTGCTTCTTGAACAAACATAACTTTTTCTTCCCTCTCTTTTCTCACTGCCTTATCCCCTTATCGCTACAGACCTAAAGAAAATAGAACTTCCTTAGCGGACAACAAACCGGAAAAACAAATTCGAATTGATTGATGGAAAAAGCTAAAATGTTACTCTCTTGAGTGTAAAAGATGGTATAAAAAGTAATATGAATTTTTGGTTGACGTTTCTTTTCTTATATATTCCTGCCGTTTGGCTTTCGCTACAGACGTAAACAGGATGAAAGTCGACCATTCACCGGTCGAAAGTACAAACATTAGAAAAAGAAAAGAATTCATGAAAATGAATGAAATGATTCTCAGCAGAAGCTACGGCTACTAGACGATACTACGTCCAGTACGGACATCTGACTATGAAAAATCGCAAAATTAACAAAAGATTATTTTTATCGAAAGTGGAAAAGAAACTGAACAGGTTATCGCTGCTGACGTAGTTAGGACGTGGATCAACCAACTACCGGTCGACACTTAAGTCAATTACCTTCCTGATGTTAAATCTCGATAAAACTATCGACTCAAAAAAAAACTTAAAAATTTTGAAAAAAAAAATTTTCACACTAAAAAAAAATTATTTACTTTTTTCTAAATTTCATCACAAATTTACTAAAATTTACTTCGTCGAGCCCCACACGTATGGGCGCCAATTATGTAACGAGCGGACGGGTTGATGCGCCCCCCGCTACATAAAATAAAAAATAAGAAATAATAAAACGAGAACTGGAGGGTAAGTATTGGGTGACGAGGTGTTGTAACGTACTGATATGATCAAACGACACGACAAACGAAACCAGAAATAATTTGTATCTAAACTTCAAAATACCAACCTAAAACAAATGACTTCCATTCCCTATTTAATATTCTTCTTATATCTATGTAACGAGAGTTCCCATCCAGGATCCTGACATAATATTATGAGTCCCATCGATATAGAAAGATGAAAGAGAAGAAACACCCTTATGTGTGTAAGGTCACTGACCTAGCACAGGATCGTTCTTCCTTACCCTCTCTACCTCGAGAGAACTCGACATATGTCGATGGTATATATGTCATTCTTATCACACCTAGGATCATCAGTCATATATCCCTTGGTTAAAACTGATGAAATCTTGACTTCGTGTAGATATTTACTATGTTCGAACTATTGCATCAGAGTATGCGATATAATTGGAAGAGGGTTAAATTCTTCTACCTATATGGTTAAGTAGGTATCGCTATCTACGCAATTGTTTTCACTGATAACACAAAAATAGAAAAAGGATCCTACACCTGCTAACCTATCTGACTCTTAGTACTCATTGCTAAGCACGTCCGAGCCTAAGCCAACAGGGTGACTAATGTTCGACTGCCGCCGCAGGTCTGCTAAACATCGCCTTGGCCAGCTCAACGGTTCAAGGAAGTGGATCATGCTGCAGGAACAAGTAGTCGGTGCTACAAATTATTAGACCTGGAGTCTCGGTGACGGCTGACTCAAGTAAGTTTTCAGATGCTAGTGCTAAGAAGCAAAAAGGGCTGACGCCGAAGAAAAATTTTAGTGCGATGATATAGTCAAAAAAAAATAAAAGTTGAAGAAGATCAGTGGAATTCATATGAATTGGACAAGATGAATGTAGTCCATTCGGATTATCTTAACCCAATAACCCTACCAAACGTTCCTTATCATCCGAAAGAATTTTTCAGGAACCCTTCAAAAGTCGGAGGAAACAGCTGTAATAATTTCCTCCTTACGCCTAACTTCCCGACCAAAAGTTGCTAAAGGCCATTGAACTCCCTTGGCTACTTTTCCCTTGACGTACCTCATGGCGAAAATTGATGTAGGTACATCCCGCTAAAATGAGTGAAATTCGTGTGACCCGCTACTAATACATGATTAGAATGTTGTCGACTCTATATAGAACGACGTTATTGTTGTTGTTGTTGTAGTTGTTGTTGCTGTTGTTATCAAAGAGGTTCCTCAGGATTTCACGTACATGACTCCAGTCACGACCCCTATCCTTAGGTTTTTAAACAGCCATGTTACCTAAAACTGTAGAAAACTTGGAAAAAGAAAATCAACTTCCCTATGACTGATTTAACAATCATACTAATCAACGAAATTAATGAAAATCAAAAGAAGTTATTTTCATTTGATATCTTATACATTTTTTATTTAAATAAATCTTAAAATCTAACAAAGTTACTTTTTTCTTTATAACCCTTAAAAGAAAAATAAAATTTCCATATACACTGACTGAATTCATATAATATAAACTGTTTCTCTCAAAAGATGTGGTTATAATAATGAACAAAGAAAAATTTAAATGAATGACCCTCATACGCCTAAGTGTCTATACACAGAGAAACTGCTACCCTATGTATTTAAGTTATTCAAACTAAAATCAAAAAAAATGTAAAATTTTATCTTTTTATCTAAAATTTACTATATCGAAGAAATGGAAATTGAAAGAGAACAAACTTTCACTACCATCTAAAATAGATGGAAGTAAATACCATTAAATTTCTCGACCAAAATCGTAAGTTCAAAAAAAAAAACTTGTCTTATTCAGACTTGAACTTTATTTGAGGATCGAAGTTTTAACTTCCCCTCTATCGCGACACGAAAAGATATTGCGTTTAATATCTTTCAATATAATAAACTACTACGTAAACCAATCGAATGAAAATGAACATGAACTCTGTCGAATTTGTATTTCGGCTGCTTAACTCTGCAATGAGATAACTCAAGGCCAGTCAAGGTAGATTGGTACGATAGCCTTAAATTCGAAAGAAATCGTTCTACACCGTCTGATTATAATTAACCAGTTTCTTTAATTAAACCGAACAAATAAAAATTTTAAGTGGTTAAATACAACTATGAAATTTCAAATTCCCGAAGAAATTCCCTTAAGTAGGTAATTTCATCAACGATAGTACACGAATGAAAAGATTTTTAAAAGACTTTATAAGTCTGCCCACAATATCCCTTTGCTAAAATCAAAGAAGAATATTCCTCAACGAAAATCACCAAAAGCTTGGGTTTCGGAGTTCAAAATTTAATATAAAAATCAAAATGTAATATTAAATAAAAATATCAATATAGTGTGGTAAAAATTTTAAATTTTGTAATATGATATAATATAGTTACATATAATCAATTTGGACAAAAAGCTAAATAAAAACTAAAAAGGTTCGACGGGGAGAAGGTGCACCCTATCACTCGAAGAATGTATAGATTCAAATTATGGTAATATTCAGATTTAAGTTTTGTTACAAAAAAAAATTTATATTCTTATTTGTTTCCAGATTTGGGTACACATGATTCAGAAAATTAGTCGAAATCCCGAAAGTAGGTATCAATAATTGATATGTATCATGAACGAATGATACTATTCACTTCTTGACCTTTGCACTTTTTTTTTTGTTACTCAAATTTACTTTATTGTACACCGCTACGACGAATATTTAATTGAACTGAAATAGGTATTAGAAAGTATTATTGTTTCCTTTCCCTTCCTTTTCTTGTTCTTTATCTTTGTGACTGATATTGCGTCACTTTTAGGCTAAATGAAATTATTTTGTTGGTGGCGGTTTCTCTTTACAAAGAAAAATATTTTTTTAAAGTATACTTTTAGGAGGTTTGTTATATTTCTTTCTTTTCAATTTAGGTTTTTACTTTGTACTGACAATCAAAGTTATCTTTCCCAACAGTTACTTTAAAAGACTTTATATACCTCAGATAGGTATCAATTTACGTATATAAGTATATACGAATACACAAAAGATGAAATGACTTTAACAAATTACGTTAGAAACTAACTGTTCCATAGACAGTATGAAATTTATAAATGTACTGTAAAATTTTCACTGTTATCACATCCACAAAATTTATATCTTAAATAGGTTTTTATATACCTATATGACCAGAAAGGATAATTCATAAATACTCAATTAAATTCAGACCAGAGGATCAATAAAATAGAAGATACGAATTTCGTTTATAAAAATATATTGGTCACAATACCTTATATCCATGAATATTTTTGGAATTTTGTTGTATAAAAATATGTACTTAGGTACTTTGGAACATCTTGATGATTGAAAATTAATTTTTCCTCTTTACAGGTGGTTGCTGATGGTGGAGTCCCTCGTTGAATTTCAAATAGCCGCATATTTGTAATTTCCAATTAGGTCCTCGGTCTTGTCCGACCAATGCTTCCATATGATGTTGCTGATTTTTAGATTTCTGATATAATTTTTGAAGAATATCAATCCTGATAGTGGAATGTACACCTTTTCCTGGCATAGGTAGGTACATATGACTTGATGTGTTGTATGACGTGTACATACGTATATAATCGTATTAAAAAAAGCCAGGCAGGACTTTTGTTGGGAGTGTGGCAAAAATTGTGCTCGTGAACTTTGGTGTGAGTGTGGGCGTTTTGGTGGTGCATACACCACGGCCACTTTGGTTCACCAGTTCCGTTGATTGCCACTCCGTTTTGTGTTCGCTGCCTGCATAAAAAAAAGAAGTTTTAGTTTCATGAATTATACAAAAAAAATGGAATTTTCTAATTATGGTAAATTTATATTACTACAAAGCCAAAAATATATTTTCTACTATAAGCGTTTCTACCTATCTAGCTACGTAATAAAAATTGCGCAAAGATGAACTACTGATCAACTATATACTTTACCCTAGTGATAATTTGTTACCTCTATAGATAATTTTCACGTGTTTTTTTTTTTTCTTAAAATTAACCACGCTGTCGTGTGTCATATTGTTTTATATATGGTTTTTTTATTAATAAAAATTTCACACATTTTTACCTGGCTTGTTTTGTTTCTTTCCTCGTCTTTTAGATGAATTTTTGGGTGCTTTTGTTGAGACACTTTCTTTTTGCTTTTGTGTCCACAATTTGCTCCCTGCTCACTGCGCTTTTTTCCAATAAGAGCACCCTTGTTTGAGTATTTTTGTGACGATGGATTTGCGATTTTTTTTTTTTAGCTTTTTATTGTAGGTAATTTTATAGGTGATTAATTTGATGGTACTGATCAGGTTTTCGATCTGTTTTTGCCTAGATTAACCTATTGACCAATTGTTGCATCGATTATGTCGTAAGAAAAATATAAAAAAAAATCACTGACGATACTATATTCTTGAAATATTGTTTGTTAGACCACGGAGAATGTGGTTTTTATTACGTATCTACATTATTTTACCAAAAAAACTTTCTCACCTGCGTTTTGCCTTCCGAGAATTTATAGTAATCCTTATTTTGCCGTATAATCCTGACTTTTTTCGTTTTCACAATTTATTTGTTATTTTCTCTACTTTATTGCCCTTATTAATAGGGTTGTATAATTCGACTTTTACTTACGGGGGTGAAATTGAAAAAGAATAATTGATCGGAAAACTTTATTCACGTTGACTCGTCTGCTTCAAATTTTAGATTCGTTTCTTTACGAAACTCCTCCTCCTTTTTAGTCATATATTAACTTGGCTGTAGATAAGTTATTATTCTACTACTGAGTTTGGTACGCTGCAATTTACTTTGTTGCCTCACGCCTGTTCTCACTTGGACTCACGTGAAGTGATGATATATTTATGTATTACTTTTAATGTCTTTTTCTATTATTAACCAATATTTATATTAAGATTTCGGGTAAGTTAAATTTCGGTAAGTAATATTTTGTGTATGAATAAAAAAAAATTTTTGTAATATTTTTCTTTAGTGTTTTCTTTAGCCATGAGTTTCTTCGATGTTGATGACTGAATGCCAAGTAAGTATTACAAATATTTTGTATAAATCTTTCCAAAAGAAATAGGTAAGTACAAATATATTTTGTACGTGAAAATATATTAATGAATCGTCGCAAGTTTTGACTTGTTTTGACTTTTCGGTTTTAGTGTAGATGGATAAAAACGTCGATTATTTGTGACTGAATGGATTGACAAGTACTAGATTTTTGAGTAAGTATTTTGTTTGAAGATTTTGCGGTTCGGTTGTATTTCGTGGATATGAAACTAAGTTTTTCGTGGTCATTGACTACTGAGTAGTACTCTTCTAACTTGACTGATGAAAATTTTTGTCTTCATAGTTTTAGATATTTTTGACTTATCACTCTGATTATTTGTTGGCGAGCAACTACCTTTTCTTTTGTGTTGTCTATTACCACTCTCTTTCCACTCTTCACGTTATCTTTACTTATTTTACTCTTTAGAGTAGTACTAAATCTATCTCATTCTATCATTTTATTTATCTAAACAAAATCTATATCTTTATGCGTGCCTTATTTTTCTGAGTTTTTCTACTTCCTTCATTCTACTCAACTAGATATTAAATATGACAAAAAAATTACTACTACATTTCTACAAATTGATTCTTCTTACTCGCTGATAAGATTTTTCTATCTCAACTATTTATTTTTCTCAATCAATTACTACATTTCTCTGTTTTTCTCTATGTTACCTGCTGGTTATCGACTTTTACTAATATTTCCTAAGGCTTTGAAGTAGATATAAATCTTACCATGTTCTGGGGTACGGCTCGATTCGCGCACATCATTGCGTAGTACATTTTCCTCTTGGCCCATCACTATAAGTATCCACCATTTCGTTCAGTATTGATATCTATAGTTGTTTCCATTTATTTTGGTGTTGCTGTCTACTTCTAAAACGCTTTTTTGCCTCCTTTGCCTCCATTTCAATGTCTGTGTTTGACATTGCTATTATTTAATTGTGTGGCGCATGGGTTTTCTTATGCCTGAGTATATTTTGTGTTTACTTTTATGAACCGGTAGGAGTAGTGATGCGTGTACCTGATAGGTTTGTTTCTTCGCTACTTCCTATAAATTTGTCTTTGCTTAATAAAAGTTTATTTTCTTACCATTGAAGTCGGTAATGCAGATGTAGGTTCGTTGGAGATGAATGGAAAAAATTTTTAAATTGGTTGGGTTTTTAAATGTAGAAGGTGAATTGAAGTTATGAATTTTATTGCCTACTGTCGGGGTAGGTGAGGTAGATTTTCCTACAGTTGTTGTTGTTGTTGTTGTTGTTGTTGTTGTTGTTGTTGTTGTTGTTGTTGTTGTTGTTGTTGTTGTTGTTGTTGTTGTTGTTGTTGTTGTTGTTGTTGTTGTTGTTGTTGTTGTTGTTGTTGTTGTTGTTGTTGTTGTTGTTGTTGTTGTTGTTGTTGTTGTTGTTGTTGTTGTTGTTGTTGTTGTTGTTGTTGGTGTTGGTGTTGGTGTTGGTGTTGGTGTTGGTGTTGGTGTTGGTGTTGGTGTTGGTGTTGGTGTTGGTGTTGGTGTTGGTGTTGGTGTTGGTGTTGGTGTTGGTGTTGGTGTTGGTGTTGGTGTTGGTGTTGGTGTTGGTGTTGGTGTTGGTGTTGGTGTTGGTGTTGGTGTTGGTGTTGGTGTTGGTGTTGGTGTTGGTGTTGGTGTTGGTGTTGGTGTTGGTGTTGGTGTTGGTGTTGGTGTTGGTGTTGGTGTTGGTGTTGGTGTTGGTGTTGGTGTTGGTGTTGGTGTTGGTGTTGGTGTTGGTGTTGGTGTTGGTGTTGGTGTTGGTGTTGGTGTTGGTGTTGGTGTTGGTGTTGGTGTTGGTGTTGGTGTTGGTGTTGGTGTTGGTGTTGGTGTTGGTGTTGGTGTTGGTGTTGGTGTTGGTGTTGGTGTTGGTGTTGGTGTTGGTGTTGGTGTTGGTGTTGGTGTTGGTGTTGGTGTTGGTGTTGGTGTTGGTGTTGGTGTTGGTGTTGGTGTTGGTGTTGGTGTTGGTGTTGGTGTTGGTGTTGGTGTTGGTGTTGGTGTTGGTGTTGGTGTTGGTGTTGGTGTTGGTGTTGGTGTTGGTGTTGGTGTTGGTGTTGGTGTTGGTGTTGGTGTTGGTGTTGGTGTTGGTGTTGGTGTTGGTGTTGGTGTTGGTGTTGGTGTTGGTGTTGGTGTTGGTGTTGGTGTTGGTGTTGGTGTTGGTGTTGGTGTTGGTGTTGGTGTTGGTGTTGGTGTTGGTGTTGGTGTTGGTGTTGGTGTTGGTGTTGGTGTTGGTGTTGGTGTTGGTGTTGGTGTTGGTGTTGGTGTTGGTGTTGGTGTTGGTGTTGGTGTTGGTGTTGGTGTTGGTGTTGGTGTTGGTGTTGGTGTTGGTGTTGGTGTTGGTGTTGGTGTTGGTGTTGGTGTTGGTGTTGGTGTTGGTGTTGGTGTTGGTGTTGGTGTTGGTGTTGGTGTTGGTGTTGGTGTTGGTGTTGGTGTTGGTGTTGGTGTTGGTGTTGGTGTTGGTGTTGGTGTTGGTGTTGGTGTTGGTGTTGGTGTTGGTGTTGGTGTTGGTGTTGGTGTTGGTGTTGGTGTTGGTGTTGGTGTTGGTGTTGGTGTTGGTGTTGGTGTTGGTGTTGGTGTTGGTGTTGGTGTTGGTGTTGGTGTTGGTGTTGGTGTTGGTGTTGGTGTTGGTGTTGGTGTTGGTGTTGTTGTTGTTGTTGTTGTTGTTGTTGTTGTTGTTGTTGTTGTTGTTGTTGTTGTTGTTGTTGTTGTTGTTGTTGTTGTTGTTGTTGTTGTTGTTGTTGTTGTTGTTGTTGTTGTTGTTGTTGTTGTTGTTGTTGTTGTTGTTGTTGTTGTTGTTGTTGTTGTTGTTGTTGTTGTTGTTGTTG
Source organism: Baccha elongata (assembly GCA_951217065.1). NCBI lineage: Eukaryota > Metazoa > Arthropoda > Insecta > Diptera > Syrphidae > Baccha > Baccha elongata. The sequence goes on from CATNUY010000043.1 coordinate 411,060, forward strand.
TTGTTGTTGTTGTTGTTGTTGTTGTTGTTGTTGTTGTTGTTGTTGTTGTTGTTGTTGTTGTTGTTGTTGTTGTTGTTGTTGTTGTTGTTGTTGTTGTTGTTGTTGTTGTTGTTGTTGTTGTTGTTGTTGTTGTTGTTGTTGTTGTTGTTGTTGTTGTTGTTGTTGTTGTTGTTGTTGTTGTTGTTGTTGTTGTTGTTGTTGTTGTTGTTGTTGTTGTTGTTGTTGTTGTTGTTGTTGTTGTTGTTGTTGTTGTTGTTGTTGTTGTTGTTGTTGTTGTTGTTGTTGTTGTTGTTGTTGTTGTTGTTGTTGTTGTTGTTGTTGTTGTTGTTGTTGTTGTTGTTGTTGTTGTTGTTGTTGTTGTTGTTGTTGTTGTTGTTGTTGTTGTTGTTGTTGTTGTTGTTGTTGTTGTTGTTGTTGTTGTTGTTGTTGTTGTTGTTGTTGTTGTTGTTGTTGTTGTTGTTGTTGTTGTTGTTGTTGTTGTTGTTGTTGTTGTTGTTGTTGTTGTTGTTGTTGTTGTTGTTGTTGTTGTTGTTGTTGTTGTTGTTGTTGTTGTTGTTGTTGTTGTTGTTGTTGTTGTTGTTGTTGTTGTTGTTGTTGTTGTTGTTGTTGTTGTTGTTGTTGTTGTTGTTGTTGTTGTTGTTGTTGTTGTTGTTGTTGTTGTTGTTGTTGTTGTTGTTGTTGTTGTTGTTGTTGTTGTTGTTGTTGTTGTTGTTGTTGTTGTTGTTGTTGTTGTTGTTGTTGTTGTTGTTGTTGTTGTTGTTGTTGTTGTTGTTGTTGTTGTTGTTGTTGTTGTTGTTGTTGTTGTTGTTGTTGTTGTTGTTGTTGTTGTTGTTGTTGTTGTTGTTGTTGTTGTTGTTGTTGTTGTTGTTGTTGTTGTTGTTGTTGTTGTTGTTGTTGTTGTTGTTGTTGTTGTTGTTGTTGTTGTTGTTGTTGTTGTTGTTGTTGTTGTTGTTGTTGTTGTTGTTGTTGTTGTTGTTGTTGTTGTTGTTGTTGTTGTTGTTGTTGTTGTTGTTGTTGTTGTTGTTGTTGTTGT